>CAMXCT020006523.1:1109892-1137978 GCA_947184155.2 Cladocopium goreaui
AATCCCTTCCCCCTAAACAGTAATACCCCAGAGAAACCATGGTTTAGTAGGGGGACCATTTAGGATTCTTTTTTAATCTTAGGAGGATGGGATTGATACAATATATTTATATATACATATATATATATATGTATAGCTGTCAAAACCCGAATCCGGACATATCTTGATAGAGTCGACTTCGGCGCGCATGAATTTAGGACACGGCACCGAAGTTGTAAGCCTCGTTCCAAATGAAAAATTGAAAGCCAATGGTTTCCACTTGATTCCAGGTCAATGGATGATCCAGAAGCCGCATATCATACAAATAATTTGATATGAAATTGTGTGACACACAACTATACATACATATGTTTCTTTGGATGGTGAATGATTTTAGGTATACCGGCATACCCAAAGAATATACATTGTAAATATACAAAGACATACAATATATATATATATACTATATATATAATTATATATATATACATACATGTTATATTTATATGTATGTACATAGACACTTGAAAACCTTGGTGGCCTTCGTACTGGTGAATCTCTTGGGATTTCCACGTCGCCGCCACGTCGCCGCGTAGGTGAAGAGTTGGGCCATCAAGACCCCCCCGGCGCAATCTGCAAGGACCCGACAGTTGATGTCCAAATGGTTTGTTCAAGTCATTGGGTGCCCCAATCATTGGATGGTCAATAATGGGATTTAATGGGATTTTATGGTGGTTTTATGGGATCTAATGGGATTTAATAGGATTTACCCTCTGGTAAATGGGATTTATAATGACTTAATGGGACTTAAAATAGTGATTCAATGGGATATTGTCATGGGATATACCCTCTGGTAAACTAATAGTTTGCTATTGAACATGGCCCATAGAAATAGTGGATTTGCCCATTAAAAATGATAAATGGTGGATCTTTCCAGTTCGTTTTTTGTATGTTTACCAGGCCGGGTAATAACGGTCAAGAACTGTTAATACTAAAAATGGACCAAAATCGATGGTCCCAGAATCTGGAATTTTGACCTCCCACATCTTGCCGGTCCTGAAAATGCCGATGGACCTAGGGCCTAGGACATCCTAGGACCCCAAAAAGTGCCTAATGTGGTAGTTGTTTTTTTCTCCATGTTTTTTCAACATCTTTTGGTGGGCTCCGCATTTTTCGAAGGACCAGATGGGGTGGATGGTACGGCCTCTGGGTTCCGAGAAACCAGTGGGGACCGGGAGGGCTGAAAATACCTTTCTTAAATGATGACATTTCAATAGGGGTTGCCAATTTCGTGAGATATCTATACCAAATCTATACCATACCTATACATACCTATACCATATCTATAGCATCTAGAATCTACATTTCTAAACTGTTTGACTTTAGGTGGCTTGGGGGCCTCCGGTCATGGCATGTGGGCTCTGACCGGGGCGACTCCGCAAGCGGAGCAAGGTTGGGCAGCGGAGCACTACTGGCAGTTGTCCGATAAGATGCAGGCATCGCTTGCCACTTTGCCGCAGTGGTAAGCGGTTTCTCCAACGTTTTCTGTCCACAGATTCTTTTTGGAGAAGGTAAATGATCCTAGGTCGACGGAAGTGGTGACTATCAATGTGGAAAGAAACATCTGTCACCCAGATGGCAATGGCCACGTCACTGGCAGTTACTGGCCCATTTGTTCGCAAGAAATCCAGGATTTGAATTGAAGGACCCACTCCATTAGTGTCAAAAAGCAATGGTTCCCTCCAGATTTTCAGCGAATCAATCCGATTTCATGGTTCTATCATGTTCAATCCATCTGTTTCTGGCACTCCCCATCTGTTCCGCCTCTAAAACGCCAATCCCAGGACAAGAATCGCATCTGGCAGGTTTTGGCCTCCAAGACGGGCATGAAACCGGGCCAGTTCCTTGAACTGGGTGAAGTTCGACGGAAAATACATGAAAATACACCAAACACACAACTGGTTGGTGGTTTCAAATATTTTTTCTTTTCCATTTCATATATGGTTGGTGGTTACATATATGGGACGAACTCATATTTTTCAGAGGGGTAGGTCAACCACCAACCAGCCAAACACATATGTTTTTTTTTCAATGGGGAAATCACATGAAATCACTGCGTCCCGGTGAGCTACTTTAGTGTAACATTTAATCTTTGCTATCAATGGAAACATGTTCTAATTAGCCAAACACGATTTTGTTTGGCGTCTAAGATTCGCCATGATAACTAGCAGCTAGCACTAAACTGGGAACATTATGGTGATGTAAATGTAATGGAATATAACTGGATAAAGGTCACTATTCTCATGGTTTGCACCCATGAAAAGCGTAAATTTGGGGATGGTGGATCCCGTTGCTTTGCGAACACTATAATGTGCGTCAGGGTCAAAACATGGGTTTTCCATCCCATGTTGGGGGATGGTTAATTGATTCAGTGGGGATTACATACCTATTATTAGAAGGATTCCGATCGTGGGATGGGTGGGATGGATGACCATAAACCACATACAATGTACAATGTTTTGACCCTAGCACATATCGTTTTAATGGGAATATATCTATATAATGGAATATATAGCTATGCAACTGTAACCGACTTCATGTGATATTTGGAGTTAGCCTCTGTGATTTCTGACACTTTGCAACCTGACAGTTAGCACCACCGACTTATACGAGGTAAACCGGTAAACCATCGACCAACTGGGCAATCCATTGGGATTGATTCGATCTATCCAGCAAGACCCAGCCAGTGGTGATCTCGCAGTGATCTAGGCTGTTGTAGGCTGTTGAATCATGTGAAAAATCTGTGTTTTTTTGTTGGAAAACATCTTGACATCACCAGACACAACGTTTTTGTTATGCTGATTTAGCCAGTAAGAATTGATAATCCCCACATCCCCAGATCATCTTGAACCTTCGGGACTCAGCCAGGGTCCTTGGGTAAACATGGCTGGGAATTTCCTCGAGTTCGATGATTTTCAATTAAATCTCCATCTACGGAAACCAATGGAAACCAGATTGAACTCTGAATTTCCCACTATTTGAGCAGGATTTCACTTTTCGACATCTTTTTGGGGATTGCCAAATGTTTTTGGCAACCTCCTTAAAAAGGCGCCGAGGTTAGTGTGAAACCAGGTAGGAAGCATGGAAGCCAGGTAGTTCGAAACGATGTTTTGCTCCCATAGTTTCCAGGTTTCTGACTGATTCTGTGGGGACTTTAGCCTGGAAGTTATACAGTTATACATAGTTATCCCCTCTGGTGTCATCAGCCACGGAATCAACTCAATGGAGATTTTAATGGAAAACCCAGGGATTTCCCAGGCATTTTTGATTCTCCGGGGCCCCGGGGGTTGACAGCCGTCAGGTTGGTGCTCGGTGTGGCGGAAACTCGGTATAGCTACCAGCAAAAACATGACATGGTGATTTTTCATGGTGAATTTTCATGAGATATTCATGGGATGTTGGTGGAATATTCGTGGATATACTGGAAGTGATACTTCGTAGTGCGGGTTGAATGGTGGTCTTTTTCGTTTTTTTTTTAATGGAGTTTTCTGGCAAAAAGTTATCTGTCTGACGTGGCGGATGAAGGATACCCTCGTCATCAAACATGGCTACCCTCTGGTAAACTAACATAGCTATTGAAAATGGCCATTTATAGTGAGTTTTCCAATTAAAAATGGTGATTTTCCACAGTTATGTTAGTTTACCAGAGGGTAAACATGGCTAGCTGGGAAATCCCCGCACTGTGCCACTGTGCTTTGCTGGGAAAATCATCGAAGTCTGTGGGGGATTTTGAAAAAAGTGCCGTGGCGGTGAATGACAGCTGGGTGAATGACCGACTGTGGCAACTGCTGGGAGATTTATGGGGTTTCCATGGCCCTTTGGTTTGATGATTTTTGTTGGCGAATTCGGCAAATGGTGATTTTTTTGTACCAAGGCGCGGCTTGGGATTCCAGGTTTGGGTTTATCAAGGGCTGTGGCAAAGCACCAACCACTGGAATTTTTCCATCTCCCAAGATGAGTGCAGTAGCCCCAAAGGGGCCTCCAATGGTCCGTCATATACAGATTTCTTCCATTCCTTGTTGTATCATAGAGCTAAATATGTTGAAGGATTTCTGGTGCAATTGTTGCTTGGGTGTTTCACACCTTTGGCTGAGAGTCTTAGTATGGGATCATCGACAAGAACAGGTCTCTTTGGAGATCTTTCAGCTTCCTCGGGTGGAGCTGTTCTATCAACAAGTGTGCGTCATCACGTGCGTCTATGTGTGCCCATCCTTGGGTGACCCCTTTATATATATATATATATCATCGATATCACCAATCACATCCAATCACCCAAAATCTTGCATGGAATTCAGTGATGCAGATGCACTTTTTTTTTTGCACATGCACATGGAGCACATATGCCAGGAAGGGACGATCCTATGCAAAGTGAGTTTTCCAATCTGGGGTCCTTTGGAGCTTTGGATCATCATGACGCTTGGGCGTAACCTGAAGGGAACCAGAACGGAAGCAGAACGGAAGCTTCGGAACGTTCTCAGCAAAGTGGGATGGTTGATATCGTCGTTCAAGATCTTTTAAGTATCCATGGGAATCAAGTCCTGTGAATAAGCTTTATATACATTGCCCACTGTTGAGATCCCTATGGCCCTCTGGTCGTGTTTTGGCCACGGCGAACATTGAGTGGGATATTACCAGTTGTACCAGTTGTATTGGGCAAAGCAGCAAACCATGTCCTTATTCTTGGCATTTTACCATGTCATAACCCATGATGTAATCCCATTTTACCAATTTCTGCTTTGCAAAAAACCCGGGTGACAGCAGGAGTGACTGAAATCATGTGGCCAAAATGCAGCTCCATTGCTCTTCACATGCTTTTCACAGGTAAAATCCAACGTCTGTTGGTTACATATATGACAGTTATGATAATATGTTTGCATACCCATTGTTATCCCCTTTGTGTTTCAACAACGGCAGCCGTTCTTTAGAACGTTCCTTAGACGTTCCCTTCCCGGTCCCTAGGAACGTCTTGCGGCGCCGGCGGCGACAGACGGCGGATCTCTACGAGGAGTATTCCCGAGCGGCAGAAGCCACGGAGGATGCAGCCAAGATTTCGCCGGGCTTCCTGTGACGTCCCTGACACACTTTGAATCACAACTGGTGGCCGAATGCCTAGGAAATTATATAATCATATGGAAGGATAACGCATATATAAGATCAACTCTAGAGTAAGTGCCTCCAAAGCTGCGAATGGTCTAAAATCATTCAAACAGGAAATCTGTCGAATTCCCATGGCATGAAACGGCACATTTCGTTTCATTTCGCCCTGCGCGTTTCGCAAAAAAAATCCGGGCAGCTGACAGTGTCAAGCCGGGGCCGGTCAGGTCACCGTTGATATCCGGTGGGATATGCAACATTGTTACCCTCTGGTAATTTAACATAGCTATTGAAAATGACCATTTATAGTGGATTTACCCAATGAAAATGGTGATTTTCCATAGTTATGTTAGTTTACCAGAGGGTATCCAACATTACTCATGTCAACCCTGGATTAATCAACCCCTAGCCTAGGCTGTTTAATTCGGAGGGTACAATTTTATATCATTTTGGGGGGGTATTCCCGTATGATGGAAAAACAGGGTTCATTTGGGCAAACCCCAGATTCAAGGTAATTAGAGCCTTTGAAAGGCTAATTATCCTAATTATCCTAATTAGTTAGGATAATTAGGATAATTAGCCTCCCGGAGAGCCTTTGGAAGCCTAATTATCCTAATTATCCTAATTATTGCTAAAGCCTCCTGGGTCCAGACCTTTGATTTTGCTAATTATCCTAATTATCCTAATTATCCTAATTAATTAGGATAATTAAGATAATTAGCCTCCCGGAGAGCCTTTGGAAGCCTAATTATCCTAATTATCCTAATTAATTAGGATAATTAAGATAATTAGCCTCCCGGAGAGCCTTTGGAAGCCTAATTATCCTAATTATCCTAATTAATTAGGATAATTAGGATAATTAGCCTCCCAGAGAGCCTTTGGCAGCCTAATTATCCTAATTATCCTAATTAATTGGGATAATTAGGATAATTAGCCTCCCAGAGAGCCTTTGGAAGGCTAATTATCGTAATTATCCTAATTATTGCTAAAGCCTCCAGGGTCCAGACCTTTGATTTTGTTAATTATCCTAATTATCCTAATTATCCTAATTAATTAGGATAATTAAGATAATTAGCCTCCTGGAGAGCCTTTGGAAGGCTAATTATCCTAATTATCCTAATTAATTAGGATAATTAGCCTCCCAGAGAGCCTTTGGAAGGCTAATTATCCTAATTATCCTAATTATTGCTAAAGCCTCCAGGGTCCAGACCTTTGATTTTGTTAATTATCCTAATTATCCTAATTAATTAGGATAATTAAGATAATTAGCCTCCCGGAGAGCCTTTGGAAGCCCAATTATCCTAATTATCCTAATTAATTAGGATAATTAGGATAATTAGCCTCCCAGAGAGGCTTTGGAAGGCTAATTATCCTAATTATCCTAATTATTGCTAAAGCCTCCAGGGTCCAGACCTTTGATTTTGTTAATTATCCTAATTATCCTAATTATCCTAATTATCCTAATTAATTAGGATAATTAGGATAATTAGCATCCCGGAGAGCCTTTGGAAGCCTAATTATCCTAATTATCCTAATTAATTAGGATAATTAGGATAATTAGCCTCCCAGGGAGCCTTTGGCAGCCTAATTATCCTAATTATCCTAATTAATTAGGATAATTAGGATAATTAGCAAAATCAAAGGTCTGGACCCTGGAGGCTTTAGCAATAATTAGGATAATTAGGATAATTAGGCTGCCAAAGGCTACCTGGGAGGCTAATTATCCTAATTATCCTAATTAATTAGAATAATTAGGATAATTAGGCTGCCAAAGGCTCCCTGGGAGGCTAATTATCCTAATTATCCTAATTAATTAGGATAATTAGGATAATTAGGCTTCCAAAGGCTCTCCGGGAGGCTAATTATCTTAATTATCCTAATTAATTAGGATAATTAGGATAATTAGGCTTCCAAAGGCTCTCCGGGAGGCTAATTATCTTAATTATCCTAATTAATTAGGATAATTAGGATAATTAGGATAATTAACAAAATCAAAGGTCTGGACCCTGCAGGCTTTAGCAATAATTAGGATAATTAGGATAATTAGCATCCCAGGGAGCCTTTGGCAGCCTAATTATCCTAATTATCCTAATTAATTAGGATAATTAGGATAATTAGCAAAATCAAAGGTCTGGACCCTGGAGGCTTTAGCAATAATTAGGATAATTAGGATAATTAGGCTTCCAAAGGCTCTCCGGGAGGCTAATTATCTTAATTATCCTAATTAATTAGGATAAATAGGATAATTAGGATAATTAACAAAATCAAAGGTCTGGACCCTGGAGGCTTTAGCAATAATTAGGATAATTAGGATAATTAGGCTGCCAAAGGCTCTCCGGGAGGCTAATTATCTTAATTATCCTAATTAATTAGGATAATTAGGATAATTAGGATAATTAGGATAATTACCAAAATCAAAGGTCTGGACCCTGGAGGCTTTAGCAATAATTAGGATAATTAGGATAATTAGCCTTCCAAAGGCTCTCTGGGAGGCTAATTATCTTAATTATCCTAATTAATTAGGATAATTAGGATAATTAGGCTTCCAAAGGCTCTCCGGGAGGCTAATTATCTTAATTATCCTAATTAGGATATCCTAATTAGGATAATTAGGATAATTAACAAAATCAAAGGTCTGGACCCTGGAGGCTTTAGCAATAATTAGGATAATTAGGATAATTAGCCTTCCAAAGGCTCTTTGGGAGGCTAATTATCCTAATTATCTTAATTAATTAGGATAATTAGGATAATTAGGCTTCCAAAGGCTCTCCGGGAGGCTAATTATCTTAATTATCCTAATTAATTAGGATAATTAGGATAATTAGGATAATTAGGATAATTAGGATAAATAGGATAATTAGGATAATTAGGATAAGTAGGATAATTAGGATAATTAACAAAATCAAAGGTCTGGACCCTGGAGGCTTTAGCAATAATTAGGATAATTAGGATAATTAGGCTTCCAAAGGCTCTCTGGGAGGCTAATTATCCTAATTATCCTAATTAATTAGGATAATAAGGATAATTAGGATAATTAACAAAATCAAAGGTCTGGACCCTGGAGGCTTTAGCAAAAATTAGGATACTTAGGATAATTAGCATTTCAAAGCCTCTCTGGGAGGCTAATTATCTTAATTATCCTAATTAATTAGGATAATTTGGATAATAAGGATAATTAGCAAACTGAAGGGTCTGAAACCTCAAGACTTTAGCAATAATCAAAATAATTAAGATAATTAGCTTCCCAAAGGCTCTCCAGAAGGCTAATCTTCAATATGATTCTAATTAATTAGGATAAACGGGATAATTAGCTTGCCAAAGGCTCTCCAGAAGGCTAATTATCCTAATTATATCTAAAAAAAGAAATTAATAAAAAAGGATAATTAGAATAATTAGGATAATTAGCAAACCAAGAGGTCTGTAGCCTCGGGGCTCTGCCAATAATCAGGATAATTAGGACAATTTGCCTTCCAAAAGCTTTCCAAGACAATGGGGAAAATTGCCATAGCTGGGGTAATTAGCAAACCTGAAGTTTCAGAGCCTGGAGGCTTTACCTATATTCAGGATAGTTAGGATAATTAGCCTTCCAAAGGCTCTTCGGACTGCTAGTTATCTTAATTTTCTTAATTAATTAGAATAATTCGGATAAGTAGCCTTTCGAAGGCTCTTCGGAAGGCTAATTATCCTGATTATCCTAACTAATAAATTAATAAGATAATTCAGATAATTATCAATTATCAAACCAAGAGGTGTGGAGCCCGTGGGCTTTAGCAATAATTTCAACTCAATAAGGAGAATTAGCTTTCCAAAAGGGTATCTGGATTGCTAATGTTCCTAACTATCTTCATTGATTAGGAGAACTAGAATAGTTGGGAACCAAAAGGTCTGGAGCCTGGGATGTTACCAATAATTAAGATAGTGTGGACAATTAGCCTTCCAAAAGGTTTCCCGGAATGCTGATCCCCAGAATTTTGGTAAGTATCCTAACGATACTGAGGATAATTAGTGACACAATCTGTTTTTGAGGCAACTAGTGCACACACATATGTACTTGTGAAACTGTTTTTTTACTTCAGTTTGTTTTTTTGCGAAAACAGTTGCATATGGTTACTTTACTTGAGAGAGTTTACCTGAGATCTATGTCTATATAAATTTGTATTTACAACATTTGCTTGAGAGACCCTACGCAATGTAGTTTCGATAGTGTCAGCTAATTAACGGTTAGTTCGTGGGATTGTTGGTGTCAACAACGATGTCGGAAAATACGATGGCCGGACGTGCTTGACCATCGTATTTTCCCACATCAACTTGCGGGTGAAACCCACTTACATGTGAAACCCAAACTTCTCAAAACATATATACAATACATAAGTAATCTCACAAATCTACAACTGCAGATGCAACGCAAAGGTTTTCGGAAAGACTGCATCATAAGGATCCTTATAATGCAAATGAAGCGGTAGGTAATATATATATATGTGTACATATGCATACATGATTATATAATAGCAAATAATAGGTGAATAATAAAACAAAAGGTGTGTAAATGGGAGGGTTTATTTTATATTTGTTTGATTAATTCTGAAAGGCCCCAGGCCCAAACTCTCGTTGAACTCACCGAGGAACTGCTGACAGGGGGGTAAAGAGGTTTGGTGGGTGGTGTGTGTGTGTGTGTGTGCAGGTGGGGTTCTTACTATTTCTTGAGTATATATCATCCCCCACCCCTTAAAATGTATATTGAGGGGGGGGGGAGCCGGGAATTCTCATACATTTCCAGGGCCCCCCCCACCTCTGAAACGGGTATTTTTCTATGAACTAGTTTTTGTAAAATTAAGAGATTACCTAAAGAGGTGGGGAGTGTTCCTCATACATTTTCAGTATTTGGCTTCAAAAGCTTGTTTAGAAAAAGGTGGGGAGGCGGTTTCATACATTGATTTTGCAAGGCCATGGATCTTTGATGCTCATGGAGTTTTCCTGGGGAATCTTACGAAATAGCATGACGCTTTTGACCCCCCCCCCCCTGAAATCTAAGTTTGCCAAATTATGGGAGGCCACCTACCCCCCCTGGGTTAATACATTAATAATTCCCAAGTTTGGAGGGGGGGTGCGAAATTTGGAAGGGGGGGGGGCGCAGATGAAGTATCATGAATGTATGCACCTGGGGGGTCAGCAGCAGTTCCATGCCGCACATTCATTATACATGAAGGTTGTCTTGAGAAGCCTAAATGTACTAAATGCAATAGTATGCAGTAGTTGTTTCTGATTCTTATCTATTGTTAGGGTGCCTTTTTCTAACATTTTTTTCAGGATTGCACGGTACCGAAAGGATGTTTTTTTAGGTTGAGCCTTGGGTTGAAGATGGTTGAAGTGTGTTGATCTAATCCACCCCTGCCCATTCCGTATAGCTCTTTCAACTTCTGTTTTTTATCAAGCATTGAGTTCCAAAGTCTTATGGTGTCAGATGCTTTCAACAGTCTTACTCACAGGGTACTGCAGAGATTCACCTTTCTTCACCAGCCCATAGTTCTCAATATCCTCCGACCCCAGCTATCAACTCCCCAACACCAACTGCGGGTTTTCTGTTTGTACCTGCACATCAGTGCAGCCATACATTTCTGGTACTGGGGGGCAGGGCACATCCAGGAGAATCCTAGGGTCGGTGGTTCCAATAGTTTCCAGTAGTAGGGAGAATGGCAACGCATGCCAACACAGCCCAGAGCATGGGAATAAAATGTATGAAAGGGGGGGGCGACCTGCACACCAGTGCAGTCATACATTTCAGGTACTGGGGGTGGGGCACATCCAGGAGAATCCTAGGAGTTCCAGGTGGTTCCAATAGTTTCCAGTAGTAGGGAGAATGGCAACGCATGCCAGCACAGCCCAGAGCATGGGAATAAAATGTATGAAACGGGGGGGGACCTGCACACCAGTGCAGCCATACATTTCAGGTACTGGGGGTGTGGCACATCCAGGAGAATCCTAGGAGTTCCAGGTGGTTCCAATAGTTTCCAGTAGTAGGGAGAATGGCAACGCATGCCAGCACAGCCCAGAGCATGGGGAAAAAAAGTATGAAAGGGGGGGGGGACCTGCACACCAGTGCAACCATACATTTCAGGTACTCGGGGTGGGGCACATCCAGGAGAATCCTAGGAGTTCCAGGTGGTTCCAATAGTTTCCAGTAGTAGGGAGAATGGCGACGCATGCCAACACAGCCCAGAGCATAGGAAAAAATGTATGAAAGGGGGGGGACCTGCACACCAGTGCAGCCATACATTTCAGGTACTGGGGGTGGGGCACATCCAGGAGAATCCTAGGAGTTCCAGGTGGTTCCAATAGTTTCCAGTAGTAGGGAGAATGGCAACGCATGCCAACACAGCCCAGAGCATGGGAATAAAATATATGAAGGGGGGGGACCTGCACACCAGTGCAGCCATACATTTCAGGTACTGGGGGTGGGGCACATCCAGGAGAATCCTAGGAGTTCAGGTGGTTCCAATAGTTTCCAGTAGTCGGGAGATTGGCAACGCATGCCAACACAGCCCAGAGCATGGGAATAAAATGTGGGGCACATCCAGGAGAATTGTAGGAGTTCCAGGTGGTTCCAATAGTATCCACCAGTATGGAGAAGAGCAACGCATGCCAACACAGCCCAGAGCATGGGAATAAAATGTATGAAAGGGGGGGGGACCTGCACACCAGTGCAGCCATACATTTCAGGTACTGGGGGGGGGGCACATCCAGGAGAATCCTAGGAGTTCCAGGTGGTTCCAATAGTTTCCAGTAGTAGGGAGAATGGCAACGCATGCCAACACAGCCCAGAGCATGGGAATAAAATGTATGAAGGGGGGGGGACCTGCACACCAGTGCAGCCATACATTTCAGGTACTGGGGGTGGGGCACATCCAGGAGAATCCTAGGAGTTCCAGGTGGTTCCAATAGTATTCATCAGTATGGAGAAGGGCAGCACATGCCAACAGACCCCAGAGCATGGGAATAAAATGTATGAAAGGGGGGGGGAACCTGCACATCAGTGCAGCCATACATTACTGGGAGCAGGGCAGTGTTTTCCAAGATTCTGACAAAGTCCCACGATATCTTACAAGTGTATGAGCCAGAGGGCCCTCCATGCCTATCGAGAACCGTGAAGCGAGGTTCGAATATCGAGGATCGAGAATCAAGAAGCGGGAAGCGAGGATCGAGGATACTGGATCGAGAATTGAGAATCGAGAATGGAGAATTGAGAATCGAGAATCGGGAATCGAGAAGCGAGGATCGAGGATCGAGGATCGAGAATGGGGCTTGTCAAGCCAGGTCGGGAAAATTGATGAGAATGGCAGACAGGTTCAGAACAGACAGGTTCAGAACAGAGTGGAAGTTTCAATGTTCAAATACTTCTTGTTGCTTCCAAATGATTCTGCATCTTTCCTTCGAAAATTAAATGCAACAAACTTCAAAGCATCGTGAAAAGAAATTAGCAGCCGTGTGCAGCTGTCCTGTTTTTAAAGCATCGAAATTTCGTGAGTTTGCAATAGTTTGCGGCCTTAGCAAAGAGAACGACTGGAAATTGCTTTGGACCCATTCATTCTGTGGCCAGATATCGAAAGAAATCGTGGAAATCAATCGAAGGAAATCGTCCGCTTTTGAGGTTGAAACAACATAGTCCTCTTTACTTTCATACATTTCCAGTGATATACAGAAACCACCTAGTCCCCCCTATATTTTATACATTTGATTTTGTCTCATCTTATCCAGGTTACTGCAGTAAATGACCTGGTCCCCCCTATGTTTCATACATTTTAAGATTTTTAACTTGCAATGAATTAATAGTTCCTAGTAGCAGCTCACCCCCCAGAGGAATACATTTTGGGGGTTTCCCAAGCATTGTTTAAGTGCTGGTGCAGAGCAGGTCCCCCCCATGTCTCATTCAATCAAAAATGATAATGTATAAACCTTCTTGACACCTCTTTTAAGCCTCTTTCCGTCGCCGGGCTGGACCACCTGCTCCCCCCCCCCGTTCCTACATTCGATGGAAATGTATGAAGGGGAGGGGGGGTAGATACACACGGAAGGCAGGGGGGTTATATATCATAGTTATTTATCAAATATATGTCAGGAAAATATCTATCAAATAAATGTCATAAATATATGTATGTCTTGAAAAAGGATGGAAGGCCTGAAAGTGCGAAGCACTGAAAAAATGTGTATATCTATATATATATGAATCTTGTTTGATTAATTGTGACCTTGCTAATCCATCGACCCCCATTGGGGGTGTGCATCAGCGCTTCTTGTCACCTGACATCCTGACAACAGGGGGGTGCATAAAGAAAAAATATGACACATTGTTGGGAGTGTCCCCATAAGAAAAGGGTATGAAATATTTTTGGGAGTGTTCCCATAATAAGAGTTGGTTGGGTATGAGGCAATGTAAATGGGACTATGTCTGCAATAACGGGAGTATAATGGGGTTAGTTATGATATAAATGGGGATCACTTAACATTATGTATATATATAAATGGTGGTTAGTTATGATTAAATGGTGTTTTTGCTTACTGTACCGCCTGCATATATATATATATATACATATATTTACCCAAGATATTCTGGATGATTATGCTCCTTAAATAGTTTTATGCGAGGATGTGTATATTATGTATCGCTGACCTCGCCGAGCTGCTTGAAGATAAGAACGCTCATCCATCATCTTCCCTTTTTTCCGGGGTCGGCGGCGGGGGCAGCAGCCCTTATATGTAAACACATGTTACATGTCTGATTTGACCTTTTCTATTTTTGATTTGTTTAGTTTGATCTGGTTTTACCTGCCTGTATGCACACAACATCGCAAGTCTGAAGACTCCCCAAAAGCTCTGGTTAGGCTAATTCCTGCCTATTAGGTTATTTTAGTTTTTAAGGTTAAATTCGATCTATTAGGTTCTGTCTTTTAGGTTATTTGCTTTTTGCCTAAATAGTGTATTTAACCTAAAAACTGTCTTGTTTGAGACTTGGTTTTTCTTTCACTAAACTATATTTTCAACAGTTTAAACTAAAGACACAGTCTTTTTCCATATTTGTTTCCTTCGGGATTTTTGAATTACATGTTTTTTTTGGCAAATAGTTTTTCAAATGTTTCTTCGTTGTGATGTATGTCGTTTTCTTTTCATATATGCGGATCTGAAGTGATTTTTTGTCCTAAAGTGAAGCCTTTTGTGCTAGAGTAAATCGATAAATTTCAGTCGGATATGTTTTAGATGGGGCAAGCCAACACAGCATGGAAGCAACAAAAACACATATCCAAAACAAATCAAAACAATATATGGGCAAATGGGTGTCTCAAAATGAGGTGTCCTTTTTTGACCCCAAAACGGTTACTTTAAAGGGAAAAAAGGTCACCTCATTTTCAGACATACCTAAGCAAGAAAAAAACATGTTTTGCAACAATGGCAATGGATAGTTTTTGGGAGCGCCAAGCCAGCACAGGATGAAAAACCAAAAACAAGAAGAAAAATGAAACCAACAAATGCAAAAATAACAGCACAAAGTAATAAATCAAAAAATGTGAAAACAAGTGTCCAAAACCTAACTTGTCAGCTGCATCGTTTATGAAACTCAGAGGAGTTCACGTGAATCCGCGGGTGCTCATTGCTCATGGGTGTTCATCTGTGTTTTTCATTTTTTCGGCTGCCACCCATTTAGCTTACTCAGTGGGTTTCCGTGCTCAAAAAGAAAAATCAAAGTAAGTTTTCGTGAGGTTCGCGCGCGATTTTTGGGTATAAAATGGCTGCCCCCCGGCGCGCGAACCCAACCAAGAAAACAAGTTTAGACACTTGCTGATTTGGTTGGTGGTTTTGTCTCATGCGCTGCTATTTGGCTGCAATACCTTTGTCTTGGTGACCAGACGGCCTGAGTTCTTGGTCAGCTTGGACTCGATTGTTATTTTTAAGATAAATTTGGGGCTAGAGAACCCCAAATCATTGGCAAACCCTGGCCTTGAAGGGCATTTTTTGAAATCACCTTGAACGTTGGCCAGTAACACATTCATAAACAAAAGCTGTCAAGACTGGAAGGTTTTTCACTTGTAAGAAAGTAGTGGCAAGCACAAAATGTTTGAAGAATTGCTTGGTGAGGATTGGTTGTATTCAAGCTGTTTTTGCAAAAACTAAACGGAGCAATCCAGCCAAGACTTGATCAATCACTAAGGGGGTCTCCATCCCTCAAACCTTTTTACATCAAAACACCTGCCCAAAGATTTGCAATCACCTGGGGCTCTCCATCCTTGGCCTTTCTCCCCATTGAAAAAACCAACGAAACCACCAAACAATGCAAATGACTTGAGGTGATCAGCATTCATGTCTTTGAGGCAAGTAAACCCAGAATATACCCAAAATAAAGAGAAGGGTTGTCAATCCCAGAGCCCATCCATTACTACGTTTTTTTCTCAAACCTATTTGCAACACATGCAATCCAACCCAGAGGTAATCAATCACTTGGGCCTTCCCATGCCAATCCATGTCCTGAAAACTAATCCACTTGTTTTGCAGTGACTTGGGGCCCTCCAGTCATCAAATTCATTCACATGTGCATGGGAAAAAATCTCCCAGAAAGTGTATGGTTGAAGATTTGTTGATGGAAAAAAGTGATTGACCAAACATGTTTTTGACAAAAAACATTTAAAGAAAAGATTTGTTTAAATAAAATCAATATTTTTGCTGAATAAACATCATTTGTTTGACTAAAAACCAAGATTTTTTGGAATAAAACCAATATTTTTTTAAAAAAATCCAATATTTTTTGAAGATGTTCGAGGAAATGAGGTGCAAGTTTGATGTAAGTTTGCATCAAACTTACACTTTTGAGGTGTAAGTTTACATCAAACTTACACTGAGAAGTGTAGGTTTGCACTTGTATGTACAAGTTTGATGTAAATTTACACTTGTGATATGTAAGTTTGGTGTAAACTTACACTCTTGATGTGTAAGTTTAGTGCAAGTTTGATGTAAATTTACACCTCAAAAGTGTAAGTTTGATGCAATTTCCTTGAAAACCTTCAAGAAATCTTGGATTTATTCACAAAAATATTGGTTTTATTCAAACAACTTGGTTTTTAGTTAAAAAATCATTTTTATTAAAAAACAATGATTTTATTCAAAATATTTTTTTTTACATGTTTTTTTTTAAATTGATCAGTCACTTTTTCCATGAAAAAAAATCAACCACACACATTCTCGGAGAGATTTTCCCATGCACATGTGAATGAATTTGATGACTGGAGGGCCCCAAGTCACTGCAAAACAAGTGGATTAGTTTTCAGGACATGGATTGGCATGGGAAGGCCCAAGTGATTGATTACCTCTGGGTTGGATTGCATTTGTTGCAAATAGGTTTGAGAAAAAAACGTAGTAATGGATGGGCTCTGGGATTGACAACCTTTTTCCTTCTTTTTGTAAACATGCACCTGAAAACTGCAAAACCCAAAATTTAAACGCAGCTTCCAGGTTTAACTGCATAGAAAATATGAATGCTGAACACCCCAAGTCATTGTTTTTTTTAATCGCATTTTTCTTTGGCATAAATGTCAAGGATGGAGAGCCCCAGGTTATTGTTAATCTTTGTGTTGGTTTTATAATATCGAGGGCTGGAGGCCCTTTAGTGATTGATCAAGTCTGGGCTGGATTGGCCGTTTAGTTTTTGCAAAAAAACTTGAATACAACTAATCCTCACCAGGACTTTCTTCAATTTTCTTGCCGACCACTGCTTTTGACAAATGAAAGGCCATCCAGTGTTGACAGTTTGTCTTTATAAAACTATTGCTGCCCGAACTGATTTCAAAAAAGGCCCCTTCAAACCCTTGGATTGCCGATAATTCAAGAAAGAAATCAGCCCAGGGCTGGGACCTCCATCTCAAGTTCATTCTTTTAAGTTCAAAGAAAGTGGATGGAAGCAAAACAAAACGACAAACAAGCAAAAACACATGAACACCCATACACACGCATGAACAACCATGAACATCCATGGACGCCCATGAGCACTCGAGCGCTCATGAGCACCCATGAACTCACATGAACTCGTGTTTTTCCAAATACAATGCAGCTGGCAAATTACTTGTTGAACCATCTGTCTCACAGTTTTTGAGTTCTTATTTTGGGTTGTTGGCTATGCGAGTTTTTGATTTGATTGTTTTTTTCTTGAACTGAACATTATTTCTATTTTTATGTTTTATGTTTTTTTGTTTTGTCCTGTGGTGGCTTCGTGCCCCAAAAAAATCCTTGCCGATTTTTGCAAAACATGATTTTTGATTAATATATATATATATAGTCATTCATTTATTTATTCAAATATAAATATGTATATATATATATGTAATGTTATGTATTTTTATATACAGTATATATATATATATACGTGTGTTTGTGTGTGTGGGGGGGGCTGCCTCAAAATGAGGTGTCCTTTTTTCCTCTCAAAGAACCCTTTTTGGAACCAAAAAAGGACAGACATATCCATGTATATACAATATATATATATATTGACAGGTGTTTTTTTTTTTTATCCTGTGTTGGTTTGTCCCATCCAAAATATATGTTTTCTGGTTTTCTTTTGTATGTAGTTTTTCAGCATCATTTTATCGGAAAAAATGTATCAAACCAAAAAGTGTTTCATTGGAGATTACAATATAGATAGATATATTTATATATAGAGAAAACGAAGTTGATCCAAATAAAGGTACCAAAACAAGTTATTCATATAAATAACCTAAAGAAAAAAGGTTATTTGATCATTCTGACTATTCGGTAAAACAGTTGTTTTACCTAATAGGTAAAAACAACATTTAACTAATAGTCAGAAAACCAGATATAACCTAATAGATAGAATTTAGCCTAACCAGAGCTTTTGGGTCATTTCAATTGCATATGCATGAACGAAAAACATGCAAATTTCTGTCTGCTAGAAGGTCAATATGTATGGACCACAACGGCCCAAAATCCATACGCATTTTTTCTAGTGGCAAGAAACCGATTATACTAACACGCGAAGACAAGAAGAGAAATGCAAAGAAAAGGCAACAGTTGACCAAAGCTGGCCAAACCTGCCCTGAAGAACACAGTTTTCCAATGCGGCAACAGCACTCAGGTACTTACAAGACAAAAGTAAAGAGGCGTAGGCAGGCATGGCGTTGAAGAATGGTTTTTGGCTCAGCCTTGTCTAGATAGCCCATCCTTCTACCACCAAGCCAAGGAGATGGTCTGTGGATTCCAGTAAGATGCAGAGGACAGGATATTTTTTCAAAGATTTGCTTCACTGTCCCTAGAGGTGGCAATGTGCCCAGTCCAGAAAGAGCACACGAAGACAAGACAAGGAATGCTAAGACAAGACAGCAAGTGAGAGAACCTGGCCCAGCCTTTTCTAAAGACAACCATGCCAGTGCAGCAACTAAAACAGACAACAAAAAATGAGACGGGGAGCAAAGACATTTTGTCGGCCCATATCGGCCCAAATCGGCCCAAAATTTGTCTCGTGAGCTAACCTTTCCACCTGAGCAGCAATTAAAAAAAGAACCTGACAAAAGACGCAAAGGATAGAAGATGGTTTCAACCAGCCCTTGCCCCACAACCAAAGCTATTTCATGTCAAGAGGAATTAAATAGCCCCCCCCTGTCCATCCCAGTAGCAATGTGCAAATACAAGAAAAGGAACGCAAACGAAATACAACAGTTGAGAGAAGCTGGCCCGCCTCCCCTCAAGAGCCCTTCCACTGCAGCAACAGCAACTAGATACAAGACAAGGAATGTAAACGCCAAAGATTGATAATTGATTATCATCTTAAATTTGTTTGGAGAGAAACCCTTCCACCCCAGAAACAAGAAGGAGATACAACACACATCAACACACAAGAGGTACAACAGAGGAGAAGTTGTTTCAAGAAACCTTTGCCCAATCATCTTGGCTACGTAGAAGAAGCGTTGCCTCATACTGTAGTTCCTAAAAGAGCAGCCTGTCCACCCCAGAAACAACAAACAACCACAAGAAGAGGACTGCAAAGCAAAGGCGGCAGTTGAGAAGGTGGCCCAGCAACAGCAAGTAGATAATCACAAGACATCAAATGTAAACGTAAAAGAAGGAAGTGACAATTGATAATCGGCCAAAGCATGTTTAGAGAGACACTTTTCTACCCAGCAACAATAAGGAGATACAATAGACAAGAGGTGCAAAAGAGGGAACGTTGTTTCAAGTAATCTTTTCCCCATCGTCTAGAGCGTGGCTAGGTCAAAGAAGTTTTGCCTCATGGCCCGTAACGACGGCAACCTGTCCACCCCCAGCAACAACAAGCAAGGAAACGAAAAGTAATGAAAGGGAAGGACGACACAGTTCAGAGAAGCTGGCCCCTTTCAAAAGAATTTCCACCCCAGCAACAGCAACTGGAAACAAGACAAGAAACATAAAAGAGAAAAAAGGAAATTGGAGTACCGATTCTCGGCCGAACCTTGCGCAGAGAGCAAACCCTTCCAGCCCAGTAATTGAAAGGAACTATATACAAGTCGTTGACAATTCCCGAAACAATACAAAAATGACGGTAAGTTTTTTTGAAGTAACTTTTGCCCCATCATCTAGGCTACTTGGAAGAAGCGTTGCCTCATACTGTAGTCCCTAAAAGAGCAGCCAGTCCACCCCAGAAACATCAAACAAGGACAAACAACCACAAGAAGAGGACTGCAAAGCAAAGGCAGCAGTTGAGAAGGTGGCCTAGCAACGGCAAGTAGATAGTCACAAGACATCAAATGTAAACGTGGAAGAAGAAGGTGATAGTTGATTATCGGCCAAAGCATGTTTAGAGAGAAACCGTTCCACCGCAGAAACAAAAAGGAGTAACGATACACAAGAGGTGCAATAGAGGGGAGGTTGTTTCAAATAACCTTTGCCCCATCATCTAGAGTTGTCCCTAAAGACGGCAACCTGTCAACCCCCGCAACAACAACCAAGTACAAGAGGAGGAATGAAAAGGAAAGACGACACAGCTGAGAGAAGCTGACCCCATCCCCTTCGAAAGCCCTTTCACACGAGCAACAGTAACAACAAACAAGACAAGAGAGGTGGAAGTGAAAACCTCAAAGAGCAACCTGTCCACCCCAGAAACAGCAAAGAACCACAATAAAAGAAATACAAGGCAAAGAGAACAGTTGAGAAGCTGGCCCAGCAACAGCAAGTAGATAATGATTTCTTCCTCAAAACCAATAAGGAGATACAACAGACAAGAGGTGCAAAAGAGAGAACGTTGTTTCAAGTAACCTTTTCCCCATCGTCTAGAGCGTGGCTAGGTCAAAGAAGTTTTGCCTCATGGCCCGTAACGATGGCAACCTGTCCACCCCCAGCAACAACAAGCCAGGACACGAAAAGTAATGAAAAGGAAAGACGACACAGTTGAGAGAATGGCCCCTTTCAAAAGAATTTCCACCCCAGCAACAGCAACTGGAAACAAGACAAGAAACATAAAAGAGAAAAAAGGAAATTGAGTACTGATTCTCGGCCGAACCTTGCGTAGAGAGCAAACCCTTCCAGCCCAGTAAGAAAAAGGAGTTACAATTAAAAACAACAAAAGACGGTAAGTTGTTTCAAATAACCTTGGCCCCATCATCTAGGCTACTTGTAAGAAGCGTTGCCTCATACTGTAGTCCCTAAAAGAGCAGCCAGTCCACCCCAGAAACAACAAACAACCACAAGAAGAGGACTGCAATGCAAAGGCACCAGTTGAGAAGCTGTCCCAGCAACAGCAAGTAGAGAATCACAAGACATCAAATGTAAACGTGAAAGAAGAAGGTGATAGTTGATTATCGGCCAAAGCTTGTTTAGAGAGAAACCGTTGCACCCCAGAAACAAAAAGGAGTAACGATACACAAGAGGTGCAATAGAGGTGAGGTTGCTTCAAGTAACCTTTGCCCCATCATCTAGAGTTGTCCCTAAAGACGGCAACCTGTCAACCCCAGCAACAACAAACAAGTACAAGAGGAGGAATGAGAGAAGCTGACCCCATCCCCTTCGAAAGCCCTTTCACGCCAGCAACAGCAACAACAAACAAAACAAGAAAGGTGGAAGTGAAAACCTCAAAGAGCAACCTGTCCACCTCAGAAACAGCAAACAACCACAAGAAGAGGAGTACAAAGCAAAGAGAACAGTTGAGAAGCTGGCCCACCAACAGCAAGTAGATAATGATTTCTTCCTCAAAAACAATAAGGAGATACAATAGACAAGAGGTGCAAAAGAGGGAACGTTGTTTCAAGTAACCTTTTCCCCATCGTCTAGAGCGTGGCTAGGTCAAAGAAGTTTTGCCTCATGGCCCGTAACGACGGCAACCTGTCCACCCCCAGCAACAACAAGCCAGGACATGAAAAGGAATGCAAAGGAAAGACGGCACAGTTGAGAGAAGCTGGCCCCTTTCAAAAGAATTTCCACCCCAGCAACAGCAACTGAAAACAAGACAAGAAACATAAAAGAGAAAAAAGGAAATTGAGTACTGATTCTCGGCCGAACCTTGCGTAGAGAGCAAACCCTTCCAGCCCAGTAAGAAAAAGGAGTTACAATTAAAAACAACAAAAGACGGTAAGTTGTTTCAAAGAACCTTGGCCCCATCATCTAGGCTACTTGTAAGAAGCGTTGCCTCATACTGTAGTCCCTAAAAGAGCAAGGCAAGACATGTACGCGAGAAAGGTTGCTTGTCGGCAAAACTTGTTTAGAGGGAAACGTTTCTACCCGGGAAACAAGAAGGAGATAAAAACAAAAAACTCACAATAAGTGAAACAGAGGGAAGGTTGTTTCAAGTAAACTTTGGCTCATCATCTTGTCTACCTACAATGAATATGTTATGCAGGTTTTTGATCGTCAGCATGGCTGAAAAAGCCCGCCGCAGGGACGTGCCCAAATAGACCCTGTTTTTCCATGCCACGGGTAGACCCCAGTTCGTAGGTGAGGTATGCTTAGGTCTAGGTCAAATCTGCCTTGTTTTCCATTATCTTTGAATGTTCGTCGCTTATTGGCCCATGCTGCACTCGGGCATTTAAATCAGTTTATTTTCCCACACAAGTCTCGCACAAACTCAGATGGATAGACAAGACATTCAGTTTTGGTATCGATAAGGAGAAACTCATAGGTACATCAAAGAACTTTCCGTCAGGAATCCAATAGCATCACGATCCAGTTGGTTATAGTCCAATCAGAATGGTTTCCCCTTATTTAGTTGGTAATCATCATGATGAAGTGCAGTTTCATCATTGTTACACATCATCTGGGTAAATTTGATCACGACCTCACTGCGACCTCACTGGAATGATGGTTAGTAAGGGAAGTCATCCCCAAATGGCCTTAATTCAGGCTGGCGTCAGCGGGGGGTGGGCAGGGACCGCAAGAAGTTGGTGGCCTTAATTCAGGCTAGTGAAATATTGTAATTTACCCAGATGATTATATTACTCATCATCCAGTTGGTAATTATCATCTATAGCACCCCCCAAATCCATAATAGAAAAGTTGGAAAACCGGGAAATATGGAGGAAACATCAGCTATACCATTCTGGAAACACTGTTCAGCATCTTTTGGGCAAATTGCTATACTGTAATTGGTAACAATTTCATTGGATATTGATTGCTTTATCAGGATTTTTTCATAAGATAAGTAATTCATAGTCATTGGATATATTACTATAACAGGATAATAATCCAATGATATCCTATGAATAATTATTACTATAACCAGTAATTAATAATCATTATCCAGGACAATAATCGGATCACCAACAAAAAACTGATCGCTTAAAAACACCCATGGTGAATCCCAGTGCTGCTCAGCTCCCAGGTTGGATCTAAGCCATAATGGGCTGAGTCACTTGGGCGCCTGGCAAGGAGACCAAGATGAAACAGGGGGAATTGAATCGCGAACGTTATGATGGTATAATTGGGGTATAAATAATTGGCTAATAATTGGCTGTGATGGTATATAGCAATTATTATCCAATTATTCGCCAACAGATTATGCAACTGATTATTCAACAGATTATCCAACATATTATCCAACAGACTACCCAATGTATCATCCTATGAAAACTATGGCCTATCTATGCTTCACTTCTGGTTTACTAGATTGATATTTGATACCCTAACGGTGCTTAACTTAGTGCTGGTACAGCTAACAAACGACTCATCCCCAGTTGGAGGTTTCCCAAGTCGAGCTTGGGGAGCCCCAAGCTAAACCTGGATGCTTTCTCTCATGGAAATTCCGATGAAAATTTGGATGGTGACTGGGGGTACCCCATAACTTAGGAAACCTCATGAAACCTCCCCAAATAGCAAAGCCCCAGAAAGATGCTGGAAAGCTGAGGTTGACCACTTGCTGAAGTGTTTTTGAGTGGACCAAAAGCGAACTTCGGCATCTTTTTGGGGGTTGCGAACTAGTCCCATTGTTATTAGATATCATGGGAATTCATGGGATATTATATATGATGTTTGGGTTTGTTTGAAATAACCACATATATATATATCTATACATATTTCGGTGTAACACGAGCATTCAATTTTGTGGTACTTCTTTTCAATCAAAGCAATGCCTGGCATAGGCATCGCTTAGGGATACGTCGGGTGCATCGCTTCGGGCTACGCCTCATGCATCGCTTCGGGATACCTCAACATCATCATCATCATCATCAACATCCTCATCATCCTCATTATCATCATCATCATCACCATCATCACCATCACCATGATCACCATCATCATCACCATCATCATCACAATCATCATCATCATCATCATCACCACGATCATCATCATCATCACCATCATCACCATCACCGTCGTCGTCCAGAATAGACATATTCAATCATTATCATCATCATGTTACCCATCATGAGGGGTCGGAGGGCAGGTACCCCATCATCATGTTGTCCACTCATGGTTGACCATCATGTTGACCACCAAGTGAGCATCACCATCGTCATCATCATCATCATCATCATCATCCTCATTATCATCATCACCATCATCATCCTCATTATCATCATCATCATCTTCTTCTTCTTCTTCATGATCATCCTTGTTATAAGCATTTTCTTCCTCCGAGTATTATTCATCTTCATCTTCTTCATGTTCATGGTGATGATAGCGTCAGGAGAAGATGTGATAGCGTGAGATCATGTTGGTGTGCAGGTGCAAGAGAAGATCGGCTCATGGTGTAATGATGGAGTCAAGTAATGGCTGAGTCAAGTAATGATGTAAGTAGAATGACCCCTCCCCCCCCGAACAAACCCTAAATGGCTGAGTCAAGTAATGATGTGAGTAGAATGGCCCCTCCCCCCCGAACAAACCCTAAATGGCTGAGTCAAGTAATGATGTAAGTAGAATGACCCCTCCCCCCCAAACAAACCCTAAATAGCTGAGTCAAGTAATGATGTAAGTAGAATGATCCCCTCCCAACCAAAACTTAAATGGCTGAGTCACGTAATGATGTAAGTAGAATGACCCCTCCCCTCCAAACAAACCCTAAATGCCTGAGTCAAGTAAAGAATTTAAGTGAAGAACCCCCTCCCCCCCCCAAACAAACCCTAAAATGGTGAGTCAATTCATGAGTAAAGTAATGATCCCCACCCAACCAAACCTAAATGGCTGAGCAAGTACTGCATTCAGTAGAATGACCCCTCCCCAATGACCCCTCCCCCCCAAACAAACCCTAAATGGCTGAGTCAAGTAATGATGTAAGTAGAATGACCCCTCCCCCCCAAACGAACCCTAAATGGCTGAGTCAAGTAATGATGTAAGTAGAATGACCTCTCCCCCCCAAACAAACCCTAAATGTCTGAGTCAAGTAGTGATGTAAGTAGAATGACCCCTCCCCCCAAACAAACCCTAAATGGCTGAGTCAAGTAATGATGTAAGTAGAATGATCCCCCCCAACCAAAACCTAAAAGGGCTGAGTCAAGTAATGATGTAAGTAGAATGACCCCTCCCCCCTAAATGGCTGAGTCAAGTAATGATGTAAGTAGAATGACCCCTCCCCCCCAACCAAACCCTAAATGGCTGAGTCAAGTAATGATCTAAGTAGAATGATCCCTCCCCCCAACCAAACCCTAAATGGCTGAGTCAATAAGTTCGCCACGCTGAACTTGTAAACAATCAAATGGTGGAACAGAACCATTCCGTTGATGACCAATACCATGAACCTCAAAGAAACATGAAGAAACTTGACGTGTTCATATACTTTGATCTGAGGACCCGGTCCGCATCCGTGAAGAAAAAGAGGCCCACGGTGCCATTTTCGTCCCTTTGTGGAACTGATATTTCCCCATGAAACTGACTTAAAACATGTTCGAGATTTGCAACGCTCACCCCATGCATGGGATTCGGGCTTTGTGATGAAGGAACCGCCAGTTCGTTGCTGGGAAACCCCAAAATGATGCCAGATCAACCTATGAAGTATGGCTTGGAGAATTGCAGGAACGGATGCGTCAGTCAGCGCGAGCTGCGCTGCAGGCGCACGATTTGGAACCAGAATCCAAAGATGGCTTGGAGGTGCTGGTGGTGTGTTCCAGCTTTTGTGGAAATGTGGAAATCTGTTTGTATGTGTGTTCAATCGCCAGGCCATTGCTGACTCCTTGGCGGAGCAGCAGACCCGGCAGACGACAAGCAGCAGCAGGGCAAGCGGCCGCACCAAAAAAAGCAGGTGGGAAAGACAGTGACTGCAAGTGGGCATCCCAATTCATAGGCCAGAGGCCGAGTTCTAGGGTCGCCCAAAAACGATGAACACCACAGCCAGTTTCTAGTCAGCTTTGGGGATCGCCAGCTGCTGCAAATTTTCTTTGGGATGCACATAGTTGACATAGCTACTAGCTGAAACGTGTTGAAACATGTTGAAACCACCAACCAGATTCAAAACAGCGGTTGGCCCTTCTTTGTAGTTGAAAGTACTTTAGAACGGCAAGTGTGTTTTCAGCAACAGGAGTGAAAATGAAATGTACATGAATTGGGGCCCCATATTGGGGCTACTGGATTCAATATTTGGAGGATGCAGGAAGGGACCCCCAACTATGATAAATTGGATAGATAGAGTGACTTTTGGATTGGTGGAGATTGATCTATAGTGAGGTGGGGTAACATAAGCCAACGCACACAACTACTTCTGAATAGATATATATCATCCATAAATCATAAATCCAATCATTAGCCTATGAGCCAATAGACACCGATCATCACTTGATGAAGTGCATCCACATGGATTTCTCTTCCATCCATGTTTTGTTGATCCTGTCTCCGTTGGAAGAGAAATCCCTATTTCCGTATCTTTTGAGTCGTTTTTCCTTGGCCAGAAGAAGACGGACTCACAAAACCTGGCAGGCGATGATTTCATCGTGGCCAGGTTTGGACGGTTTTTTGGCGCACTGCTGGGTGTTTTCTTGTTTGAAAGAAATCAACAAATGTGGTGCACAAGATATACATGTATCCCGATAGTTCATGACAACCTGTCATGATTCATGTTATACATGAATTACCATGAATTATCCATTAAAACCTCAATTTACATCATTTAGATTGGATCTTCCATTGCCACGTTTGAGTACGGCTAAATCCATTTAATCATTGAACTTGTTTTCCCGAATTTTCCCGAAATTTTCAGACAAACTCAGCTGTTGTGCCTCGATTCCTCCAAGGACTTACAGGGCACTTTGCCCTTCAACGTATGCAAGGGTACCCAGAAATTGTTGGTTGCGACAGATATGTTGGGTTCTAGATTTCGGCTTTTGTAGGATTGTTTTGAAAACTATGTGTGCATGCGGTGTTTGAAGGTATCCTTTCTCCCCCGTGTTTCAACATGCAATGCAAATAACAACCCACATGGAAGACAGGCCCAAACCTAGCCAATTATCCACATTAAATGACCCCAGTCTTTCCAACAGCTGTCTCAATTTCACAGCATGGCCCCCAGTGCCAAACCAAGGTCCTTCGCGACAGCTCGATCCAAGGCCCTGAGGCATTGACCGCTTTCAAGGCAGTCTGCAGGGGTGCCAGAGACCCAGAGGCATCATCATCATCATCATCATCATCATCACCATCATCATCATCATCATCATCATCTTCATCATCATCATCGTCATCATCACGATCATCATCATCACCATCATCACCATCACCGTCGTCGTCCAGAATAGACATATTCAATCATTATCATCATCATGTTACCCATCATGAGGGGTCGGAGGGCGGGTACCCCATCATCATGTTGCCCACTCATGGTTGACCATCATGTTGACCACCAAGTGAGCATCATCATCATCATCATCATCCTCATCATCATCATCATCATCATCATCTTCATGATCATCCTTGTTATAAGCATTTTCTTCCTCCGAGTATTATTCATCTTCATCTTCTTCATGCTCATGGTGATGATAGCGTCAGGAGAAGATGTGATAGCGTGAGATCATGTTGGTGTGCAGGTGCAAGAGAAGATCGGCTCATGGTGTAATGATGGAGCCAAGTAATGGCTGAGTCAAGTAATGATGTAAGTAGAATGACCCCTCCCCCCGAAACAAACCCTAAATGGCTGAGCCAAGTAATGATGTAAGTAATTAGAATGACCTCTCCCCCCGAAACAAACCCTAAATGGCTGAGTCAAGTAATGATGTAAGTAGAATGACCCCTCCCCCCCAAACAAACCCTAAATGGCTGAGTCAAGTAATGATGTAAGTAGAATGATCCCCCCCCAACCAAAACCTAAAAGGGCTGAGTCAAGTAATGATGTAAGTAGAATGACCCCTCCCCTCCATAAATGCCTGAGTCAAGGAATGATGTAAGTAGAATGACCCCTCCCCCCCAAACAAACCCTAAATGGCTGAGTCAAGTAATGATGTAAGTCGAATGACCCCTCCCCCCAACCAAACCCTAAATGGCTGAGCCAAGTAATGATGTAAGTAGAATGATCCCCCCCCA
>CAMXCT020006524.1:0-72415 GCA_947184155.2 Cladocopium goreaui
AAGAGAAAAAGGTATGAGTTGACATACATGTTCAAGCTGCAGGGTCGCAAATCAGCTTGCACAACATGTGCGGGCAGCAGCGAAATTCTCCGATGGCTGACCCCATTTTTGGGTCCAAATATGGACCCCAAAATGGGGTCCAGAATTGGATCACATTTTCATTCCTTCTTTTAGGTCTTTGCTTGGGCCCCGTTTTTGGATCCAGATTTGGACCCAAAAGTGGGGTCAGCCATCGGAGAATTTTGCTGCTGCCCGCAGAGGTTTTGCAAGCAGATTTGCGACGCACTAGCATGAGCGTAAGTGTTAATACATGCTTTTTTTCTCTGTGCGTCCCACTTTGTTTCTTGTACAGTCGAGGTCCCTTTCTGGCCGCCATGTTTCTACTGGTTTTTTGGATCCTGTTTTGGGGGCCATGATGAGCAGGTTGTTGCATTCGAGGCGGCGTCGCAAGGCGTACGAGGCCTGCCGGAGCACGCCATGGCAGCAGCTCTGTGGAAAGAAACCGCCTTTGAGGACGTCAACATTGGGCAGGCACGCATATCCCTTTATGATCTATTCCTTTATGGATGGAACCTGGACAATGTGGCAGTGCCAAGTCTGTGGAGGCGAGACCCCAGTGGAGCCGTCAATCGTGCACAACAGCGTGGCAAGTATTGGTCTGCTCGAAGAGCGGCATGGAAGCCGCAAGTGGGAAGAAGAGAACTCCTCAACACGAAGGCGTCACCGAGGGAAGGGGAGGAAACGGCAGAAAACCCCCTCCCCCCCATCATGTGCCACACACCCCATTGGGCATCCGCACGGCGGGTTGCTTTCTATTAATTGGGCATCCGCACGGCGGGTTGCTTTCTATTACTTTGTATTTCTCAAACGCCGGAAATGCATCCGCGGCCATTTTTTGGGGGTTTTTGGCATCCGCAGAGGTCCTTCGCAAGGGTTTTTCCGCATCCGCAGGGGAATCCGCAGGCATCCGCGCGTGCGTTGGCAGATATGTGAATCAAAATGGCTGCTTTTCCGGACCTTGCCTTGCGACGTTGCTGCCTAGCAGACATCGCAAGGGCTTGTAACTATTTCATCCTGATTTAAATTTTCCTCCTCGCAATCTCCTCTCGAAACTTATAAGCTTCGAAACATGGTGCGTTTTAGGGCCATCCTTTGTTTGGGGGTACCTATCCAGTGCCAACGTCTGCAATTTTATACACGACCGTGGTGTCAGCGATTCTATAGAGATTTCATGGCTCCGCTCCCATGTGAAAACACGAGCGCGGCGTGGCAGCTCTTTTTCACAGCTCGGACTGGAGCCAAACCACACAGGTTGGACAGCTCAGTCACTCTTCTTCTTAGAAGAGTCGTGCAGAGTAAAACGCAGTGACACTCAAACGTTCTCAAACTTCTCAACTACTTCAAAAGAGTTCTCAAGCTTTAAAAACGTTCTTCCAGCTTCTCCAAATAAAACGTCTTCAGCTCAAACTCACAAATACCCTACAAAACTCCTACCCAATACAGTCACAATATCAAGTTCCTAGGACATAGGTCAAACAACCAAAAACACCACAAACCACAAAAACAAACGAAAATTCATCTCCAAGCTCTTCCATGCACAAACTGGTTCCCTTTGGTTCCAAATTGGTTCCTACCTGGTTCCTATAGGTTCCTATGGGTTCTATAGTTCCCAGATCGGTTCCTACAAACTTAAAATGGTTTCCTAACTGTTCACCTGCACATACATTGTTCCAAGATAGGTTTCAAGATGTTCAAGTAGGTTCAAGGTGGTTCAGTACACTGTACATCCTCTCACCAAACTTCCACCCAAAAAGGTCTTCGCATGACGCAAGTGGATCAAAGTTGGGCAGCAATTTTTCAACGCAACTGGGGAGGACAACTTCTTGGAGTCCAAGGCCAATGTTTTACAGCTCCGAAAATGAGATTCTGCAGTGACCTTTTTTTGCCAAAACTGGCGCAGCTTTGACAAACAGCAAGTCCAGAAGGCACCACAGTGTCCCACTGCCACACGCTATCAATCATGGCTAGGGGACCCAACCATATTATTATTATAGATCGAGTCACCCGTGAGCCCTCAGCTTTGTCCTCGTGCCTCGGCAAGCCTCGGTAAGCCTTGGAGCGCCTCGAATGGCAACAAACCTGCTTCATCATGGCCCCTAAAACAGGGCCCAAAAAAGTGGTCAAAACATGGCTGCGAGAAAGGGACCTTGACAGTAGCAACCGGACTTGGGACGCACAAGAGAAAAAGGTATGAGTTGACATACATGTTCAAGCTGCAGGGTCGCAAATCTGCTTGCACAACATGTGCGGGCAGCAGCGAAATTCTCCGATGGCTGACCCCATTTTTTGGTCCAAATATGGACCCCAAAATGGGGTCCAGAATTGGATCACATTTTCATTCCTTCTTTTAGGTCTTTGCTTGGGCCCCGTTTTGGGATCCAGATTTGGACCAAAAGTGGGGTCAGCCATCGGAGAATTTTGCTGCTGCCCGCAGAGGTTTTGCAAGCAGATTTGCGACGCACTAGCATGAGCGTACGTGTTAATACATGCTTTTTCTCTCTGTGCGTCCCACTTTGTTTCTTGTACAGTCGAGGTCCCTTTCTGGCCGCCATGTTTCTACTGGTTTTTTTGGATCCTGTTTTGGGGGCCATGATGAAGCAGGTTTGTTGGCATTCGAGGCGCTCCAAGGCTTACCGAGGCCTGCCCGAGGCACGCATGGCAGGAGCTACTGTGGAAGAAACCGCCTTTGAGGACGTCAGCATGTGGCAGGCACTACCCTTTATGACCCTTTATGGACCTAGAGGGGAGGGAGTAGCAGGAGTAGGGGAGAAACTGTGGGCAGGGCCAAGTCTGGAGGCGAGACCTGATGGAGAGTCAACGCGTGGCAAGTTTGGAAAGAGGCATGGAAGCCGCAAGTGAGAAGAAGAGAACTCCTCAACACGAAGGCGTCACCGAGGGAAGGGGATGAAACGGCAGCAAACCCCCTTCCCCCCATACAATGTGCCACACACCCCATTGGGCATCCGCAGGGCGGGTTGCTTTCTATTACTTTGTATTTCTCAAACGCCGGAAATGCATCCGCGGCCATTTTTTGGGGGTTTTTGGCAGCCGCAGTGGTCCTTTGCAAGGGTTTTTCCGCATCCGCAGGGGAATCCGCAGGCATCCGCGCGTGCGTTGGCAGATATGTGAATCAAAATGGCTGCTTTTCCGGACCTTGCCTTGCGACGTTGCTGCCTAGCAGACATCGCCAGGGCTTGTAACTATTCATCCTGATTTAAATTTTCCTCCTCGCAATCTCCTCTCGAAACTTATAAGCTTCGAAACATGGTGCGTTTTAGGGCCATCCTTTGTTTGGGGGTACCTATCCAGTGCCAACGTCTGCAATTTTATACACGACCATGGTGTCAGCGATTGTTACTAACTCATATAGAGATTTCATGGCTCCGCTACCATGTGAAAACACGAGCGCGGCGTGGCAGCTCTTTTTCACAGCTCGGACTGGAGCCAAACCACACAGGTTGGACAGCTCAGTCACTCTTCTTCTTTAGAAGAGTCGTGCAGAGTAAAACGCAGTGACACTCAAACGTTCTCAAACTTCTCAAACTACTTCAAAAGAGTTCTCAAGCTTTAAAAACGTTCTTCCAGCTTCTCCAAATAAAACGTCTTCAGCTCAAACTCACAAATACCCTACAAACTCCTACCCAATACAGTCACAACATCAAGTTCCTAGGACATGGGTCAAACAACATCCAAAAACACCACAAACCACAAAAACAAACGAAAATCCATCTCCAAGCTCTTCCATGCACGAACTGGTTCCATTTGGTTCCAAATTGGTTCCTACCTGGTTCCTATAGGTTCCTATGGGTTCTATAGTTCACAGATCGGTTTCCTACAAACTTAAACTTGGTTTTCCTAACATGTTCACCTGCACATGATCAATTATATATATATCAACATTGTTCCAAGATAGAGTTATTCTAAGCTATATGTTCAATAGGTTCAAGGTGGTCACATACAGACAAATAACTGTACATCCTCTCACCAATAACTTCCACACAAAAAGGTTCTTCGCATGACGCAAGTGGAACTCAAAGTTGGGCAGCAATTTATTCAACCGCACTGTGGGAGGACAACTTTCTTGAGTCAGCAATGCCAATGTTTTACGCTCCGAAAATGAGATTCTGCAGTGAGACCGTTTTTTTGCCAAAACTGAGCGCAGCTTTGACAAATCAGCAAGTCCAATGCACCACTAAGTGGTTCCCACTGCACACCATCAGCATGGCTAAGGGCCCCAACCATAGTATTATATAGATTCGAGTCCCCGTGAGCCTCGCTTTGTCCTCGGGCCTCGGGCAAGCCTCGGTAAGCCTTGGAGCGCCTCGAATGGCAACAAACCTGCTTCATCATGGCCCCTAAAACAGGGCCCAAAAAAGTGGTCAAAACATGGCTGCGAGAAAGGGACCTTGACAGTAGCAACCGGACTTGGACGCACAAAGAGAAAAAGGTATGAGTTGACATACATGTTCAAGCTGCAGGGTCGCAAATCTGCTTGCACAACATGTGCGGGCAGCAGCGAAATTCTCCGATGGCTGACCCCATTTTTGGGTCCAAATATTGACCCCAAAATGGGGTCCAGAATTGGATCACATTTTCATTCCTTCTTTTAGGTCTTTGCTTGGGCCCCGTTTTGGGATCCAGATTTGCTACTCCAAAGTGAGGGTCAGTCCATCGGAGAATTTTGACTGCCGGCCCGCAGAGGTTTTAGCAAGGCATGATCTTGCGACGCTCTAGTGCATGAGCTTAAGTGTTTTACTACAATCGCTTTTCTCACTCTGTAGCGTATACCCACTTTTGTTTTTCTTGTAGCAGTCGAGTCACCTATTCTACTGGCCGCCATGTATTCTACTGGTTTTTTGGATCCTGTTTTGGCGGCCATGATGAAGCAAAGTTTGTTTTGGGCAATTCGAGGCGGCGCTCCAAGGCTTACCGAGGCCTGCCGGAGGCACGCATGGCAGGAGCTACTGTGGAAGAAACCGCCTTTGAGGACGTCAACATGTGGCAGGCACTACCCTTTATGATCCTTTATGGAAACCTAGAATGTGGCAGGGGCAAGTCTGGAGGCGAGACCTGATGGAGAGTCAACGCGTGGCAAGTTTGGAAAGAGGCATGGAAGCCGCAAGTGAGAAGAAGAGAACTCCTCAACACGAAGGCGTCACCGAGGGAAGGGGAGGAAACGGCAGCAAACCCCCTTCCCCCCATACAATGTGCCACACACCCCATTGGGCATCCGCAGGGCGGGTTGCTTCCGCAGGGCGGGTTGCTTTCTATTACTTTGTATTTCTCAAACGCCGGAAATGCATCCGCAGCCATTTTTTGGGGGTTTTTGGCATCCGCAGTGGTCCTTCGCAAGGGTTCTCCCGCATCCGCAGGGGCATCCGCAGGCATCGGCGCGTGCGTTGCCAGATATGTCATCAAAATGGCTGCTTTTCCGGACCTTGCCTTGCGACGTTGCTGCCTAGCGGCCTAGCAGAAATCGCAAGGGCTTGTAACCATTCATCCTGATTTAAATTTTCCTCCTCGCAATATCCTCTCGAAAATTATAAGCTTCGAAACATGGTGCGTTTTAGGGCCATCCTTTGTTTGGGGGTACCTATCCAGTGCCAACGTCTGCAATTTTATACACGACCGTGGTGTCAGCGATTCTATAGAGATTTCATGGCTCCGCTACCATGTGAAAACACGAGCGCGGCGTGGCAGCTCTTTTTCACAGCTCGGACTGGAGCCAAACCACACAGGTTGGACAGCTCAGTCACTCTTCTTCTTAGAAGAGTCGTGCAGAGTAAAACGCAGTGACACTCAAACGTTCTCAAACTTCTCAAACTACTTCAAAAGAGTTCTCAAGCTTTAAAAACGTTCAAACGTTCTTCCAGCTTCTCGAAATAAAACGTCTTCAGCTCAAACTCACAAACACCCTACAAAACTCCTACCCAATACAGTCACAACATCAAGTTCCTAGGACATGGGTCAAACAACATCCAAAACACCACAAACCACAAAAACAAACGAAAATCCATCTCCAAGCTCTTCCATGCACAAACTGGTTCCATTTGGTTCCAAATTGGTTCCTACCTGGTTCCTATAGGTTCCTATGGGTTCTATAGTTCACAGATCGGTTCCTACAAACTTAAAATGGTTTCCTAACTGTTCACCTGCACATACATTGTTCCAAGATAGGTTTCAAGATGTTCAAGTAGGTTCAAGGTGGTTCAGTACACTGTACATCCTCTCACCAAACTTCCACACAAAAAGGTCTTCGCATGACGCAAGTGGATCAAAGTTGGGCAGCAATTTTTCAACGCAACTGGGGAGGACAACTTCTTGGAGTCCAAGGCCAATGTTTTACAGCTCCGAAAATGAGATTCTGCAGTGACCTTTTTTTGCCAAAACTGGCGCAGCTTTGACAAACAGCAAGTCCAGAAGGCACCACAGTGTCCCACTGCCACACCATCAATCATGGCTAAGGGACCCCAACCATAGTATTATATAGATTCGAGTCCCCGTGAGCCTCGCTTTGTCCTCGTGCCTCGGGCAAGCCTCGGTAAGCCTTGGAGCGCCTCGAATGCCAACAAACCTGCTTCATCATGGCCCCTAAAACAGGGCCCAAAAAGTGGTCAAAACATGGCTGCGAGAAAGGGACCTTGACAGTAAGTCTCGGAGTAATAACATCAGCTTCGTCACCCATCTATGATTGTCAGGCAAAGGATGCGAGAGCACGCGCCAGTGCAATAGGCTTCATGGTGAAAGAGACCCTAGTATAATCTTCGCTCTCGACTGGACAGCACATTCAAAACACCAGTGCAAAGGTAACCCATACTGCCCGATCTGTTAGGCGACCCGATGGCTCAGTTGGTATGGCGTTGGTCTTGCCAGCGCTGACAGACTGCCGGTGGTGGTTCGAATCCCTGCTGGTCCACTCGGGAGTCTCAAGTGCGACCCGCCGAAAGGCAACGGGCGCCGACCACAAAAAAAATACTGCCCGATCTGTTACACCCAAACTGGCACTTACACCTACAATATATGAGTGTGGCTACCAACTGTTTGAGTGGTCTGAACAGGTAGAGGCCGGGCATGCGCAGCACGATGAACCTGACATTATACATGAGGAATCCTAAGTCTCCTGCTACATACCAGTGCACCTGTCACGTCTTTGGACAGACACACCCGTATGGACAGTAACCTTAAGTGGAAATGACGAAAGGACCAATTAGAGAAGTAAGTCAACTCCCACCAACATTGTTGAAGCAAAAGCCACATATTGCGTGAGGGACAATGCGGAGTGAAACAGAAAAGAAGAGAAAAGAAGAGAAGAGGAGGAGTGGACACAAAAAGAGCATAAGTGATGCGAATTGGGATGAGCGTGGGATCATGTCATACCTCTCGTGAAATGTTTCAAATAATGCTTTTTATCTGATGTAATGGTGTCGTTCCATTCGTTGGTGAGCCCAAACGAAACTGGGTTCACTCTTTGCTGATCACTAGCACGCTGCAGAAGCGCTCGGATCGCCCTTTAATGTTCGTCCAGGTCTTTCGGAGGAACCCTCCTGCGGACTTTCCTGTCTGGGAAGTTTCGTTCCCGCAGGTTGGTTTGCAAGGCATGTCCCGCTACATAAACTGCAGGCTGCTGGAATAAGACACGCTCTGCAAATCTGTGGAGAGGTGTCCTCGTGGCTCAGTTGGTAGGGCGTCGTTCTTGACGGCGCGGACAGACTGCCGGTGGTGGTTCGATTCCCCGCTGGTCCGCAAGTAAGCCTCCAGTGGTGACCCCCGAAAGGCAAAGGGCGCCGAACAAAAAAAAAGCTCTGCAAATCTGTGGAGATGCACTGTCCACTCAGCAAACATATGGCTGTGCGACAGTTGATTCCTGAGTCGCGCTTCCGTTTGATGGAGGCTCCCATTGGTCTGCCACAATCGCAAAAGACTGTAGTTGGAAGGCCAATCAAGTGGGCACAGTGTGGCTGTTTCTTTCCACTTCTCAGATGTGAGCCTTGCTTGAGAGGGAATGATAATTTCCAGAGTAGTGCGATTCGGTCCCGTGGTTGGAGACCTCGCATCATGCATGGTTCAACGAGCCCTGTTGTATATCCATGGATGAGCTCCTGGAAACATCCAGCCATTTGAACTTTCAACAATGTAATAATGGAGTCCAGAGGTATAGTCATGGGTCATGTTGACCTCGTTGCTGACCTGCTGAATCTATTCATGTAACTCACCTCGATTTCCTATCACCAGGTCCTTCTGCAAACTCAATACTCCTGTCCAAAACCATTAATACGTTGTTCAAGTCTTCCAGAAAATTCATTCTCATCAGCGGCAATCTTCCATGTCTTGAAAGCTTCTTCAACGTGCGAAAAACCATTGTTGCAAAAACAACCCAAAGCAAGACCATGCAGCTAATGAAGACTCACAGTCAAAACATTTCACTGGAGTCATTGGCACTTTGCTGCCACCTTACATGTTTCACCAAAATCACCGGACATGGCATTGTGTTTTTTGTGGTTCTGTTTCTTTTTATTTGTTTTTTGGGTCTTGCCATACCAATATCTGAGTTGATACAATGCTATCACCTCACCCTCATCAGTAGTCTCCGAACTGACCGCCGATCACTTCTCATTGCTTTTTTGGTGCTTATTTTGGTGCTTATTTTGCTCCTTACCAGATGGCGGCTTCATGTATGCATTAATAGTTGGTTCTATGCAACATGCAACTGAACGCGTTGAACGACCTGGCGAAAGCCAAGACGCGTTGGAAGAAAAAAAAGTGTCTGTGTGTAAAAGTGTCTGTGTGTGAAAGCGTCTGTGTGTGAAAGCTTCTGTATGTAAAAGTGTGTAAAAGCGTCCGTGTGCAAGGGAGTCTGTGGTTTGTTTGGTTCTTGCTTGTGGTGTTGTCTTTGCTGGTTTTCTACAATGGATCGTGACGGCTGCTGGACTATGTACAGGTCCCATACCAGTTCACTTTTGTGTCATTCATATCTGATGGCGGCATCATATGTTTTAATTAGTTGATTTATCGGTTCTTTGCAACATGCAACTGAACGTGTGGAACGACCTGGCGAAAGCCAAGAGGCGTTGGACGAAAAAAAGTCTGTGTAAAGCTTCTGTGTGTGAAAGTGTTGAGTGTGAAAGCGTCTGTGTGTAAAGGAGTCTGTGTGTAAAAGCTTCTGTGGAGGGGATGTGCGGGTCGTCTGATGGGTGGCTGTTGTTCTTTGGTTCTGCCACGAAAACTCTTTTGTGGTTTGCCGACGAGAGAGATGGCGCTGCTTGGACACAGAAGATGCAAAGAATCCTAAACAATGCGCTTGATTGCTCCCAAAAACTGGTTCCAAAATGACATTGAAAGTAAGATACGTCATGTGTCCCTACAGTAGCTCTGGGGCAGCTAGCAGTAGCGGGTCAAGGCGATGGACATCGAAATAATGCATTCCTCGAATGACTCGAACTTTCTTCTCCTGCACCGCTTTCTGGAAATTTACTTTGGTGCAGCAGCATAACCATAAAGATTTCTCGAGGGAAGAAGCCGGTGGGTCAAGAACGTCGGAGCACGCATTTCTCGAATGACTTGAACTTTCTTCTTCTGCACTGCTTTCTGGAAAACTACTTTGGTGCCTAGATTTCAGTGGACAAGCACAGCCCATCCATCTATCCAGACCGCTACCTGTCAGCAGCATAACCATATACAGTTCAAGTTTCCAGTCGCAGCTGTTGCTCGTGAAATCAGCTTCACTTAAATAAATTTTTCAACAGATTTGCCACAATGAAGGAGGCAAAACTGGACCCTCCGGGAGGCACCACTTTTAATTTCAAGGGGGTCCACTTTCTGACCCTTTTTCAACCACGCGGGGGTCCAAAACTGGACCCTCAACAGGTTGAATCCAGAGCCTCCTTGGAGGTCCGGTTTTGAAACACCTTCTTCAGACACCGAGTTGGCAATAGAGCCTCGAACAAGCGAGGCCCCAACTCCGTCCAAAAATTACAGCAGTTTGAGCTCTTACATCTACCTGAAGTACCTGAACACCGCCCAATTGTGAGAAGATTGGAAAAGAAGGAGAGCGGATTCTAAGAGCGCACTGAGTGCGGTAGCGGCCAATGGTCTATCTTTTCACCCTACTGGGAGACCCTTTTGAGCGAAGCCGGTTTTGAGAAGATTTTCGGACCCAGAATTGGGTCCGTTAGAGCAAGCAGTTTTGTAGATGATTTTGATTCTTGTTGGGGCAAGCGGGGTGCACATCGGTTGCTGCTTGAACCCACTTAAAGTTAGCTTCTTATTATTTCGTTGCGTCTGGTGGCTTGATGTTTGCCGCTAAAAGAAGGCCAAACAGCCTTTGGCAGCCCTTAGGTGATTGCTTGAAGTGTTTCTTGCTGTTGAGGAGTTTGTGGGTTTTCGCGCAGGTGGCCGGCTTCCATTTGAATGATTGTATTGAATACTTTATTGCCCCTTGTTGGCCCCCCTTGCCCCTCTAGACTCCTACCGAAGTTTTCAGCCCAGAAAGAACATGAATAATGATCTTTTCAGTCAATCCCGTTATTAATTAATAGTATAAATTTAAAACGGGATGGAGTAGGAATCTGCTTAGGAAAATATGTGGCAAGGTGACGTATTGAAGGCTTTCTTACTCCGCCATCGTTTCGATATCGTGTCAATTACATTGGGTAAGTGAATTAAACATAGCACGGAGTAGCGGAGTAGCGGAGTAGCGCGGAGTAGCGAAGGATTGGTGAATGTTGCCTGGGTGGTGCTGCATCGCAAATCGCCACATTGGAGCTAGGGAACGGAGACAGCTGATACCACATGTGCGCTTTCAGGTTCCATTTCTGGGGCCGGAAAGTCAATTGAAATCAGGCTTCGCATGTGCGGGCCTCCTCTGTAGGTCTGGTTCACGTCTTGTTTCACCTTTCGTTTTACCTTTCCAGTTGCTACACGGCAGTGTCGTTGCTTGCAACTGGATCGCAAATCAGTGAGTTGCCATGCCAGTGCGGCTTGCTCCATGTGATCTCGGGGCTTCTGGCTGGGGGGAGCCTTGGTTTCCTTGCTTTACTCACAACCCAGGTATGGCGATGTTGATGATGTTTTCGTTTTCGGTTCTTTTGTTGTTTCTCCGCCATACTAATCCAGAGGATGATACAACGTTATCACCTCTCCTCCTTCGATTGACGTTGTTGAACTGGCCAGCCGATCACTTTCCTTTGCTTGTGGTTTTGCTGGTTTTTGGGTGGTTTTTGTTTGTTTTGTCTTGTTTCGCTTTTGTGTTTGTTTTGTGTTTTCCGGGTGTGGCTGCTGGATTGTGACGGCTCATTGGACTATGTATCGGTCTCGCCAGCTCAACTTTTGAGGCTCTCTTTGTATTGCCCACGTTACAATTGGTGCAACATGCAATTGAAAGTGTTGAACGACCTGGCGGAAGCCAATGGGCGTCGGACAGAAAAAATGGCAGTCAAGTTAGGTTGAATGACAAAAAAAACTCAGAGGGACTAAGAAAATGCATATGACTTAGAAGGTGACTTAGAAGAATATCGCAGTTCCGTTCAAATGCAAACATTCCACTGCATTGCCCTTTGCCCTTTTTGACGAAATCAAGTTGTTGAGGACATCGCCAGAGCTGATGCCGTACCTCATGCCAATGCCTGCGAAGCCAAGTCCAAAAGCGGCCGGCACTCAAGACCCAACAAGCGATCTACGGAGGGGCAAGTAAAGGTGAAGGAAAGTTCCAATCAAAGCAGGGATCCCCGATCGACATCCCCCCAGGATGTGTTGCCAGGACAGCCGATGGAAAGCCATTGTGCTTTGCTTTCAACAAAGGGGTGTGTGGATACCACGGGTGTTACAACCATTGCTGTCACAAGGCCAAGCCAGGCCACGAATGCAGTCACAGCCAAGAATGACAATCAGCTGTCCAGGCTGGGCATGATCTACAGTATCTCAGCAACGGCTAGTTTCACATCAGCAGCCTACCGTAGAAATCAGGCGATCTCGTCGTGTAGTGGTATAATGCCCGTCTCAGGACCGTGCATAGACAGCTAGCCGCGGATCGATTCCCCCCGGGTACGGGGCTGCGATCGTGACGTGGTAGACGAGTAAGTCTGAAGTGCCGCGACCCGCCGAAAGGCACAGGGCGCCGGTCAAAAAAAAAAGCCGCCTACCGTAGAAATCTGTTGTGGACAGGCTTCACTTTCACGTAGTTTGATCGACGGAGTTTTTCCGTTCTCGTAGTGGACGAATAACCGGCCCCCGGAATTATCCATTTGGGAATGCCGTGCGGAACAGCATCCAGAACACAGGAAAGACCCGATGCAAAATCACAAATTCTCCAGGGGGCCCCACAACCTCCGCCACTGCATTCTGCCGATCATCCCCTAGGCTTGCCCCACATTAATCCAGATTCGGCATCAGGCAGACTGAAAAAAGCAAACCAGTTGTATGGATTCGTAGTTGACATCTCACGCGATTTTGGGATTCGTTAACCGAAGGTTTCTTCCACAACTGCTGCCATGGAGGCCACAAAGAAAGAAAGGAACTCGTTCGAAATCCACCCCAGGCGTATTCCACTCACTGACAGCAGTCTGCCAAAATGATCACGAACACTTGCCTTACCAGGTTCATGCCGAAAATGGCACCTGGGTTTTTCGACACATCCAGTGAAGCGGCCTATCCTATCCAGAATTGCTGAAGTAGCAGCGGCCATTCGAACCTTTTTGACTGCCAAAAAGTTCTCGTTTAGCCCTCCACCCAACCCCAGGATTAATACTCTCGCTGTCCAACACCGACAGCATAAAAAGCCTGACCAACTCATTTCCGAATTTGCCGTAATTCACTGGTTGCCGTCCCATAGAAAAATTAATGATTCTCAAAAAGTGATCCCTTCTTCTCTACGGGGGATACCAAGAAGGAGATCCGATGAAGAGGTCAAATGATGACATCTTGGTGGGAACTTGACACACACCCGATCAGTTTGTAAGCAAAGCCCAGGGCGTGACTCACCCGATGGACGAATGAGGTTTGTGTCTGAATCCGAACCCAAGCTTGTGTCCATAGAAAGAAGAAAAAACTTGCTCAAGGCAAGGATTATGGCCAAGCAGCTGGACGCGCAAGCTGCAGAAAGGCTTGCCGGAATCAGTTGAAAAAGTGGTGAGTGGGAAGAAAATCCTACTTTGGCAGAAGCTGCTGGAGCAACATGGTTATGATGACATGGAGGTGGTGAAGTTCATGAAGGAGGGGCATGATCATCCACCCTGTTGTCCTCTGAAACTGAAAGTGGCATCAACTTTAGAGGTAGAACTCCGAAGTTCTGCGGTTCCCTGCAGACCAGCCTTGGAGCTACAGGATGCAGATTACGTGGTGGCCTTGACATTGGAGCTGGGGAAGACAAAAGAGCTTGTTGGCAAAACGCTTGACCTGTCCAAAGCATACAAACAACTCCCCATCTTGCCCAGCCACAGAGACCTGGCTGTTGTCTTCTTCCGTGACAGCAGAGGGGATGCCCGGTACTGCATCCCTAACGCCCTGAGGTTTGGGTCCACTGCAGCGGTGTACGCCGTCTACGCATTCAACCGGATGAGTAGGTCGTTGTGGTTCTTGATCAATGTTTTCCTGAAAGTGCCAGCGTCTGTGTACTTTGATGATTATCCTATGTTTTTGCCAGAGGCAAGCGCCCAGGAAACGGACACTTTGGTTTCCGACTTCCTTGACCTCTTGGGATGGCGTCACGACAGAACGGGGCCAAAAGGCAAGCCCTTTGCCTCAGCCTTTGATGTGTTGGTGCTGACTCTAGACCTGTCCGGGCTGCGAAACTCTGACTCAGTCACCTTGAAACAGAGAAGGGAGGGTCAAGATCTCATCAAAACTGCTCAAGGTCAAAGAGACTGGGGTCATGAGCCTAGCCGAGGCACAAGAAATACATGGCCTCTTGAATTTCGCAACCGGATACTTCGCTGGCAGATCTTTGAAATACGCCTTGGTAGATAAAGGTCATCCCCACATGCCCCAGTTGAAAAACTGGTGTGAAGAGGTCCTTATCTTACTAAGTAGCGTTCAACCCAGGACCATCCCGATAAGCATTAACACCCGAACCGTGTTGGTGTTCACTGGGGGATCTTGGGAGGACGGAGTTGCCGGCTTGGGAGCTGCCCTTTTGGATGAGTCTACAGGATCCCGCGTGGTCATCCAAGATCGTGTGCAAGAGAACCTGCTTAGCCTTTGGAAAGGATTGGTAGGAGATCAGCTCATATGCCAAATTGAGCTTCTTGCAATGGTTCTTGTCAGGTGGCAGTGGAAACACGAATTGCATAGTCGAAGGGTTCTCCTCTTTGTTTATAATAACTCAGCCCGAGGGGGCGCCGTTAAAGGCAGCTCTAATAGTCCCACAATGGATGACTTAGTGAAGGCCTTCTATGCAATCGAGGTCCATTTGCCATCATTCTGGTGGGTAGAAAGGGTGCCCAGCAAGAGCAACCCGGCGGACGAGCCGTCCCGATTCGAAGGTCAGGAAGCGGCACTCCGTTGGAAAGCCCATTTCCTGCCGAGGTTTGAGTGCCAAGACCAGGTTGCAGATTGGCCAGTCAAAGCGGCAGAGAACAGACGACTCGGTTCTTGAAAAAGAGGGTATGGAAACCGATCCAATCCAGCCGCTTAGCAGAAAGCCAGCTGATGATCCAACCAGATGGGTCGAACAACCAACAGGCTGGAAACTCGGATGTACAGACTCAGAATGAGAAAGCCCGAATCTCAAACCGGATGTTCCCCCGATCGTGAAAAAGGAATGCTGCGCCGAGTGAGTTGTGAAGTGCATGAGCAGTTTTGAATTTGTTGAGATTGACATGTCACATTGACATTGATTGAGTGTTTTTAGGGTCAAGGAGTCAAAGACAAGAAGGGATTTTACACAACGTGGATAGAACTTTCTTGGATCCTTCGACTTGATTTTTTTCATGCTTAGCTGCATGAAATACCCTAAAAACAATCAACAGAAACCCAACCGAGGAATCGACAATTTTGTGACGTGTTCTGTTTTCTTGATTTCGGCAGACTTCAGATTTCGAAAGATTCATAACTGAAACTATTGACATGTTACATTGGCTATCGAAAATCAGTACTGAAATTTGGAACATATCGAATTGGAGTTGGAAATGTTCAGAAGTTAATGAGTTGAATGTCGTGAATTTTGGCTTGGAGACCTTCAACGAAGAAGGCATTAAGAGCATCTGAGCTCTTTCATGTTCATGTCATTTCAAGTGTTGCGTCACTGGCATGTAAAAAAACATGTTGACATGAACATGACATCATCGAACATTTCACTACATTGACATTTTGTTTTTCCCGCCCTCCCTGACCCTACAGCAGGGACAGGGGGGATATGGAAACCGATCCCAATCCAGCCGCTTAGCAGAAAGCCAGCTGATGTTCCAACCAGATGGGTCGAACAACCAACAGGCTGGAAACTCGGATGTAGAGACTCAGAATGAGAAAGCCCGAATCTCAAACCGGATGTTCCCCCGATCCTGAAAAAAAGAATGCTGCGCCGAGTGACTTGTGAAATGCATGAGCAGTTTTGAATTTGTTGAGATTGACATGTCACATTGACATTGATTGATTGTTTTTAGGGTCAAGGAGTCAGAGACAAGAAAAACCTACCTTCTGCAGAGGCTGAAGTCTACGCCGGCTCATTTGGATGCTCTGACGTTGTCCTCTTGGCTCGCTTCATTTTTTTGTTGAATGGAACGCCAACCTACATTCATCTCTACACCGATTCATCTGGAACCAGAGGAATACTTCAGCGTATCAGCGTTGGAAGATTCAGGCATCTATCATGCCGCATCTGGTGGCTACAGCAGTTGGTAGCTTGCGGGACAGTCAACATTGCTGCAGTTTCAGGCCATTCCAACCCTGCTGACATTGGCACCAAGCGGCTGGGATGTAGCCGCGTGCGTTCTCTAATGGCAGTTTTGGGCATCTACAACATGTCCACACAATCCTTGGAGGGGAGCGATGACCCTGGTCGTGTGTTTGTGCGCAGATTCGACATCCGCGCTGCAAGCATGCAACTCAGTTGGAGGTGAAGAAGAAGAAGAAGTCAGCTGGTTTGCGATTTTCACTACCATGGTGCTTGGAGTTTGGTTTTTGCTTCCATGGGTTTTTCCACGCATGTTTCATGTTGATGTTCCAGCAGCGCACAACGAACATGATGCAGCTACGTTGGATTTGTCGCAGTTGAGAATGATATTGTGGCCGCTGCCCATTTGCCTGCAGTTGCGTAAGATAATGATGATCAAAGGGGTCCCGTGGCAGTTAGCTCATTTGCTGCAGCTGCGCGGGTTGATGACCCAGATGTCGGTGAGTTGACTTCATCAAGTTTGCAACAACAAGTTGACCCTGCACCAGAGCCACCGAACTATGTGGATCGCATCCCAGTGTTTTATCGGGAGACAATGCCTCCAGTTGGTGCAGAGTGGTCACCTGAAGCTTTCATTGTCTGGCTGTATGACAGATGCTCTGGAAGGTTTGCGCGTTCCAATGTGTTCCTCAAGCAGAACATCTACCAAGAGAGGATATAAATTCTGAGAGACTTGATGGTTTGTCTCGGAAATGGCCAGGTCACACGCCTTGATGCATACAACATGTTGGTGGAGGTTGATGATTTGAGTGAAGATGAAACTTCACCAGCACATGCTTTGAGTGATGATGGATGTTTCAGTGCCATCCGTGGAGCCCAGCGTGCTTTCGATTTTGGTTCTGATCTGATGAGCCTCAATGTGCGAGCTTCAATGACTTCTGGCAGTTTGCATGTGGATGTTGTGGCCCGGCAGTTGGCTGAGAGTTTCAATGCTTTGGAAAATGAAAGTTCTGGTGAACTTAAAGATCCACAAGAGCGTTTTGAGAGGTACGTGCACAGCTACATGAGCGAAGTTTCAGGTCCAGAATGCTGGATGGATGTGCGTCATGAAACAAATGACATGGATGGAGAAATGAAGTCAGAAGCCGGTTGAAAAGTTTCAAAGCTGCCCGTAGCAATTAGCCATAGCCTAGGATAGCGATTTTTAAAGACCAACCTCAGGCAGTGTGCGAAGTAGACGCGGCAAAGCAGCAGCACTCCAAAGCAGAGCTCCGGCAGCCAAAACCACCAATTCAGTTTTCTTAGAAACTTTTGGTGCCAAATCGACGTTTTTGGCTATGATCAAATGTAGAATTGTGGTGTTAGCAACAATAGCTACACCAAGGCGGGGTGCGAACATTTGACGGGATCCATAGCGTGTACATTTTGCTGTCATGTTACACCTTGTAGTGCAGTTCATTTGCTGTCCAGTGCATGTGTAATATCTGTACTTATCCAGGCGCTTTTCCGCTCAGAGGAAAACAAACAAATACACAAAATAAGAGGCGACGCCCATTTTTTAGATTGCGTTCCGAAGGTTCCGGATAAGGTCTGGGAGGCTTTGGTGCAGAGCCAGGTCACGTACAACAGCGTTCCGGAGAACATTCCGGAAGAGGTTTCGCAGAAGGTCTGGAAGGCTTTGGTCCAGAGCCAGGTCAGGTTCAACAGGGTTCCGGAGAAGGTGTGGGAGGCTTTGGTGCAGAGCCAATCCGGAGAAGGTTCCGAAGAAGGTTCCGGAGAAGGTCTGGGAGGCTTTGGTGCAAAGCCAGGTCAGGTTCAACAGGGTTCCGGAGAACGTTCCGGAGAACGTTCCGGGAGGGTTTGGTGCAGAGCCAGGTCAGGTTCAACGGGGTTCCGGAGAAGGTTCCAGAGAAGGTTCCGGGAGGGGAGGCTTTGGTGCAGAGCCAGGTCAGATTCAACAGGGTTCCGGAGAAAGTTCCGGAAAAGGTTCTGGAGAAGGTTCAGGTCAGGTTCAACAGGATTCCGGAGAAGGTTCCGGAGAAGGTTCCGGAGAAGGTCTGGCAGGTTCAACAGGATTTGCGGCCATTTAACTCACGGAAACCCAGCTGAGGTGTTTCCAGCGCCTTGCTTCGCAGCACGCTTCAGAAAATTTGTAAAAATAAAACATTGCGGCTGTTGGGGATACCGTCGAAGTCTGTTTTTGTGGACGAATCAATCGATTCAATTTAGGGTGTTTCCAAACGAACAGTCCAAAACACCGATAAATTGTTTCAAAAAAATCAAAATACCTGACGTATGGTTTCGAAATGTTTTTGATCGTGCCATACGATTTTGAATTTTGATTCCATTTTATTTTTTTATTTTGCAACGTGTCCGCAGGCATCCAAATTCATCTCCCATTTCAAAGTAGGATCAAAATCCAACAGGCCATGACGATCCTCGTTGCCGTGGTGGCCGCCGTCGTGGTCTTACCAGCAGTGACCGGATTTCCAAGTTCGATTTGGGAAGGGACGCCAGTGGATTCCGTCCGTTGGTCACCGGACGGTGCTGTGTTGGTTTCAGGTTCTGAGGATTATTTGGTGAAAATTTGGAATGCCACCACTGGGAAATGCCTGAAAACACTTGAAGGCCACACAAATGATGTTTGGTCGGTAGTTTACAGCCCCGATGGTAAGCAGATTGCTTCCTGCAGTGATGACCAGTCTGTGAAAATTTGGGATGCTCGGACTGGGAAATGTCTGAAGACTCTCTTAGGTCACACAGATTCTGTTCGGAAAGTGGTTTATAGTCCAGACAGCAAGACGGTGGCCTCTTGCGCATGGGACCACACCGTGAAGATCTGGGATGCCAGCACTGGCCAGTGCTTGCAGACCCTCAAGGGCCACAGAAATGATGTTTGGACGGTGGCTTATAGCCCAAATGGCAAACACATTGCATCGGGAAGTGCCGACCGCTCCATCAAAATCTGGGACTTGTCTACTGGGGAATGTGTGCGCACGCTCAAGGGCCACAAAGATTACCTGAGGTCGGTGGTTTACAGCCCTGACGGAAAGTATCTCCTTTCAGGCAGCGATGATCGCACCATCAAGGTGTGGAATGTAAGCACAGGGGAGTGTTTGCAAACCCTGAAAGGTCACACAGATTACATTTGGGAAGTGGCCTACAGTCCAGATGGCAAGCGCATTGCCTCTGGCAGTTGGGATGAAAGCATCAAAATCTGGGACGCAGCTACTGGGAAGTGTTTGAAAACCTTCACGGGCCACACCGATGTGATTGATTCTGTTGCATACAGCCCAGATGGCAAGCACCTTGCTTCTGGCAGTGACGACTTCTCCATTCGGATGTGGGACCCAGATGCCGAAGCTGACACCGTTCCAAGTTCGGGCAAGTCGGCCAAGGAGTTTCCCCAGAAGAAGACAGGGCGGAAATTTGTTGAAACTTTGGTTTGAGGTTTACAATCTCAGTTTTGGTTTGTGTTGCAACCTCGGCTTGCTGCATGGGCTGCCTTGGTGTATGACCTATCTGCATCACGAAAAAAGTCGAGAATTCAGTTGCACCTTTGCGGCAAGATGATCCTTTGAACATAGACATAGACATAGACTCGTAGTTCATGCTTGAAAAATATGTTTTTTCCTGTAAACTACCTTGAAAGAACAAACTTCTGGCAAGTAGTTGTGCTCCTGCCTATCCCTGCGAGTTGCTCACCTTCCTCCTGCAAGACGCAGCCTCAAAGGTTGTCAAAAAATGCACTCAGGCATGTCTCGATTACTCTTTTCTCTTTCAGTCACATGCAGCACAAAGTCCATTGCTCACTGTGTTTTTTTTGCCTTGGTATATATTGAACATACGGTAACCGTAATGAATAGCATTGTTTCTTGTCTTCCTTGGTGGCATCAAACCCATGATCCCTTTGGTGCATGGCAGTTGCAGCTTTGCGCGAATTGCGCTTGCAAACATTCAAGCGGGTGCGCACTGGATCTCAGTTGGTATGAAGAAATCAGTCACCATTCAGTTGAAATCGGTGCTGCGAAGGTCTATCGCCTGGATGCTTCTGAACTTTGTGGAGTAGTGCAAGAAGCATCTAAACGACGTATCGATAATCGTGAGGCGAGTGTGTCCTGTACTGCTGAGAGATCGTGTTGTCAACATTGCACTTGAACATTTGCAGAGGTTTGGGATGCCTTGTTGTATCGTGCAAGTCTGCTCCGTGGTGAATTTAGGCGGGGATGTACCAGTGCATTTCCCAACTGTGGTGACATCACTGACACTTTGACTGACTTTAACATACGTATACGTATATGGAAAGGGCATCTTGATTTGGGAGATTGGCTGGACGTGTTTTCACCCACTGTTGAAGAAATGTTTGAGGCCTATCACTGCCTCTCACATCAATGCTTCCCCTTGATATGGCTATGAACAACGCGCCAAGGTGTCATTTGAAATACGGTAACCCTCAGAATTAGATTTTGCATTTCAGAACTTGCATCCAAATTTATGGGATTCACATTTCACCGTTATAAAGTGCAAGGGCTCGCGACTTGGCAGTGACCATCGATTCTTTGGTGTGGAGCTCAGCGCCTGCGGTTGTAACAACTGGTTTATTGGCGATGATCAAGCAACCGAATAAGCCCAAAAACTGGGAATAAACCAGCTGATATCACTTGCTTTTTTTTGTCATCCATCTTTGGGCACCGGTGTCAACTGTTCTCCTCATGGTTTCTCGTCTATGGATCAATGGTTTTGCAGCATGGCAGCTTGAATTTATTGGGCATGGCAGCTTCTATTGTCCTGCAGCCATAGTGCTCGAAGAGTTGCACCCGGTGACGGTCATATTTTGAAGGAGTTTTTGATGACACAGCAGGGACTTGTGTTGGTTTTTGACCCCTGAAACCAAGAAGTTCTCAAACTGCGTTGGACATGTTTGTTCACGCCAAAGTAAGCTCCCACTCTCAGTCCTCGCTGCAGGACAAGCTCGTCAAGATGTATGGACAAAACTATTCGTATTCTCCCCCCATGCAGTCGATGGAGCACTTGAAGTCAGCGACTGGTTGCAGTTTCAATTCAGCTTTCTTGATTTTCTTGGGTGCTTGTTCAAAACAGTCTTCCGCTGATGTTTGCACCGTTTGAATTGAATTGTTTGTGCAGGACCAAGCACAATGGATGGTTCTAGCCTCGAAAAATACCAGCCATTTGTGGGTCAAAACAGGTACCGAAATGATTTGACCCATGCACGAACGCTAAGATTTTGCAGAAATGGGTGGACACCATCCCAACCTACAAAAATGATTGAAAAAAAGAAAAGTAGTTTGTTCCCTATTTCAGTAGGATTTTACCAAAACCTTTGTTTTGCCCTTAAAAAGAAGCTGAAATGACAGGTGACCCATGCGGAAATCAAAGAGGAGATTCGAATCGTAGAGGCAATTACCGCGGCACTTGGACAGGAAATTGAAATGGCCAACAAGTTGCCTGGCGGCAATGTTGGGGTTCCCCACGACTTGGCTCTTTGAATGATGGGATCAATGATGGCATTTGCCGTGATTTTTTTCCTTTTAAAGAGTGTCAGTCACCATGTCACTTTCCGGCTGTGACTCTGACTATGAACACTTTGATACGCATCTTGCCGTGCAGAGGTATAGAATCGTGGATAGCCACACAGATTCTTGGACTGATGAAGAGTTTAGTTTGCGGTGAAACCCTCCTGATCTTTGGATTCTGCAGCTTTTCTGACATCGTCACAATGATCAACAGAGAATCAGATATCAACAGGGGATTGAAGCAAGACTTTGTGGGGACTCACCTGAGACTTCAAGGGGATGCACTCAAAGTACTCCTGGAAAAGACGGTGACGATTGACGATGGAATCCCAGGTAGCCAAACTGGAATCCCATGAACCATGGTCTTCCCAGGCAGTACCGTATACCGTATACCCAGGGCGTATCCTCTTTTTTGACGGTGAATGCCTACAATACCTATCTATTCATTTTAGCATGTTTACCATCCCAGATCCCATCCCCATCTTTTTTGCGCCCAGGGCGGTGATATCTTCTATGCGGTGGAACAGACGGATTGTATTACCCGGCAGCTGAAGCAATGCTGTCCGGATTGCGCTGCGTGGAACGTGGATCTGCTGCCACTTGGCTGCGGTATGCGTTTCTGGCCCAGATGTGGGTATCAGTCAACATCGTAGACCCAGAGACCACCACTTAAACCACCCAGTTTTGGGGTAGCTCAAATTTCGACCCATGCAAAACTGATCTTGTCTGATCGTGTTTGATCCTCCTTTTTTGCATGAATTTTGTGATGAAAGGTACGCCGGCAATCCTGCCTTTAAATTGGAGAAGGCTTGGACTGCCACTTGCACCTTGCCTGCAAGTTCGAAAGGACATGGGTCCGTTGAGAGGACGACGAGTACTGCGATAAATGCCATATCATCAAAATCCTAAACAATTTTTCGTTTGGGGGATATCGGTTTTAAATACCCAATTGCAACGCCTATGCGCGGGACAAGGCTGTTGCTTCAACCGACCAATTGTGACGGTTCAAGATACCAGCGGCGTTCCAGTGGGTCACGTGGTGGATCCTTGCACATGCTGCAACCTCGTGTTTCACGCCAAGGACGCTTTCTGTAGTTTTTGGCCACCACCAAATATATATATATATTATAAATATATAATATAGATACAAGATGTAGAAAGCCAGGTAGGGTAAACGGGTTTTCGATGTTTTTTTGGGTCACTAGACGTGCCCATCGCAGGATCATGAAGATCGAGACCTGGTGACCATCGATGGCGGATGTTGTCAGTTGGGTCTCTTCTGTCCTTGTCCTTGTGGACCTTGTTCTCGGGTGACCTTCGCAATACAGAACCTTGGAGAACTTATAATAACTTAAAGTTTAACTTATATGTGTTCATGTGTTTGGATATGGAATTAGTGGAACCCGAACGTAATATTTTTCTCAGCAATCCGATAGTGTTGAATCATTTAAGGGACACATTTTCTTTTTTATCTCAACATTATTTCACATGGAAGATTCTATCTCTTTAGTTTTTTTGCTAGTGTTCATCAAACTCACATAGGTTATTAATATGTTGCTTATCACTTAGCCGGAATATTCTATCTCTTGGATTTGCTGGTAGTGTTTTGGACCTATTCTATCTGTCGTCCAGTGTTCTCGAAATATTCTATTATCCAGTATCAACTTAGGATTTGGGGAAAGCTTCAGACACTTCATGGCGAGGCACCAATTCTCTGATGGGCTATATAATTCCCCAACAGCGTAAGCTAATGGGGTCTTCAGCCCAGAATAGCTCCGGTGTGCACTGGTGCAGGCGCCGGGTCAGGTTCAACAGGGTTCCGGAGGGTTCCGAAGGTTCCGGAGAAGGTCTGGGAGGCTTTGGTGCAGAGCCAAGTCAGGTTCAACAGGGTTCCGGAGAAGGTTCAGAAAGATTTGTAAAAATAAAACGTTGCGGCTGTTGGGGATACCACCGAAGCTTATTTGATGTAGAAAATGGCCCATGGGTGAAGTTCAGGGCTTAGACGAGCAGAGTTTCAAGTGTGGATCTGGAAAGGCATCAGAAGAGATGTGGTTTGCCAAGAACATGGTCGACTATTTTTCTTGAGTTGCAAAAGAGCAGGCTCCAAGTGTGAACATTCTTTTCGCTTGACAATTTGTTGTTTCCCTGTGCCTTTCCAAGGAACCCAGAAGGCAGGCAGATTGGTGAAATTGTCAAGAAGATTAAATGCTGCAAATGGATGATCCAAGAGGACTCTCGCTTTCTGTTATCGCTCTGCTTCGCATTACATGCTGTCAACTCGCAGTTTGGTCACCGCCTGCAGGATGTGGACAACTATGAAATTGAATTTGGTGAGGCCGGGGAGGGCAGCTCGAGTATGTTACGCTTTGAAAAACGGCCCCAGATTTGATGGTTCATCATGGTTAACGGTGAATCATGATGTCATGGTGAATCATCATATTTCATCATATTCCCCATTTCAATGGTCAATTTGGCAGATAAGCTGCCGCTTGGACCTGAAGTTGTTCAGTTTTGTGAGGTTGGCCACCCTGCGGCCAAACTCATGGTATTGGCAGTGGCCATTTTTATGGAGACCTGGCAGCGATTCACAAGGGGGTAGAACCATGAACAGTTTGATGACATGGGTTGGAACAAACAACCAGAAGTACAACCAATGCTGAGTTGTCGGTACGGCACTCTCGAAGATGGAGCTGAGAATGCCAATTTCGAAAGTGGCTCTAGATTCGTTTTGCCAGGGTTTTTAGTGTTTTTTCCTATGTGATACGATATATTGTTTTTGTTTAGCGTAATTTCCCCCAAGATTGGCTGGCTTGAGTGTAACCATGGCTATTTAAGTGGTTGTATTGGTAGGTGGCCCAGTCGCCATTTGAAGAGACCACTTTTTCAGCATGGCCATGCGGCCTGCAGTGCTGAGGATTTCAAGTACTTTAATGAAAGCTCGAGAGATGATGATGGTGGCATCATAGGAGAGGTACTGGAGTCCGACTGAAAATCTGGCAGACGAGCTCTGCTTTCAGATGTGCAGTTGGCATCGGCCCCAAGTGAATGGGTCAAGATACATTCCAAAGAGGATGTTTGGTCCCTTTCTTTGGGTTGGCAAGACGCCTATAGTATTATTATGACTTCATGATGCGAGATGAAAAAAACGTCGTGGAGGATGTTGCTACAGTCCTGCAATCTTCAGGTCACAAAAATCAGGTCCTGAGCAACAGCAGTTTTTGAAGTGATGACTCCAATGAGGCCAGAATCAGGTACAAGGACACGGCCGTGTTGGACTACTTGTTGCAAGAGGTCCATCGCACACAATCACACACACCGGTCCAGGTTTGCTGTGGAGTTTCTTGAAAAAACGATCTAAAAGTTGACAGGTTCGTGGCAAAGCCCGGCAGTTTATGGTCCGTGATGCTTCGTTGCTCTTGCTGGGTGTCCCAGAGTCCATCTCATGGGGATGGGGGTTGGGTATCCCTAATCCCCTGCATGGGTATCCCATGAAAGTTGCCGGTTATACCAATCAGGCCATATTTTTAGATGGGCTCATTTTTGTGCAGGTTGCACACACACACACACACCCCACTCACATTCTTGTTGCTTCCTCACTGGTGACAGACTCGTGAAAACATGACAACATATGACAACCAAAACCTTGGTTTGGCAGATGATTTTCCTCGGAATAGGGCCGGGAAATAGCCTAAATAGCCAGAGTGGTCCCATCTGGGTTTCGAGGGGTACAAATCAGGACGAAACCCTTTTGTAGGATCTGGGCCTAGGAACGCTCTGGCCAAGTTCGGCCTTCGGGACGAACTCCTGTGTCAAAGCCTGTTGCCTCCACTTCTGCGTCGTATCACCGAAAAATCCAAATGGGAGGACAGGACCCGGGGGAGAAAAAAATGACCCTGAGAGATGGCGATTCTTCTTGGCAATCATAGGAGCTTTCCGAAAACCACGGGATTTTTGGGGTAGTTTTTCTATAGTCGTGATGTTTCTTTCGGAAAAGCCAATGTTTGTTTGGATCCCTTCTTCGACGGTGCCTTCCACATGTTCCAAGTGGCTCCAGAGGAGTTGTCGCTGCTGGCGCTCTCCTTTGCCAGACTCTCGGATCCTGGATGTGAGCCAATCTTCGACCAGATCGTTGCATCACTGACGCCACGCCGCCCGGTAGCAGTAGCGGTGATCCCGTGGACGGCAATGGTGGGTGGGACGGGGTGTGGGCAAACTTGGCAAATTTGACTGCACAGCGGCAATCATTTCAGCAGTCATCTCTAGAAGTGCTGAGACTTTTCTCCAGATCTCAGGTATGCATCGCATCGATGACGGCCATACGCTCTCGTTGCTTGCATGTGCATTCACTCGCACCACGGGGAGGAACTTTCAGATCGAAGGTGAGATCGAAAAAGAAGGGGGCACAGCTGATCTGATAGGCCTGGCTGTATATTGTATTATTGAATCAATATATCTGTATAGTGACAGTATGTGACAGTACTACCACGGGGCAGATCATGGATCAACTTGTGGGAACGAATCTTAGCATCAAAGTTATCAGATGGGATGAGTTTGAAAATTTGAAACAGCGAGTTTTGATGATGTTTTGTGCTTGTTGGATCGAACGAACCAAACCTTCCGCTAGGCGCCAGAAAGAGTCGAAACGAAGAGTCTGAGTTCCTGCCGCTCTTTCAAAGCGAGGCAAAGCCGGAGAGTTTGACTTTAGGGGAATCCAAATGAAATAGTGAAATCACATGAAATCACCATGACAGGGAAAGCTTACAGATTTGGGTAGACGTTTGAAAGCTCTGTGGACGGATTCATATATATATATATATGGTATATATATATATATGGTATATATATATATGGTATATATATATATATATGATATATATATATGATATATATATGATATATATATATGATATATATATATGATATATATATATGATATATATATATGATATATATATATACATGATATATATATATGATATATATATATATATGATATATATATATGATATATAAATATGATATATAAATATATATGATATATATATATGATATATAAATATGATATATAAATATATATGATATATATATATATGATATATATGTTTAACATATATCATAATATATATATACATAAAGTGTTAAATATTATATCATATGTATATCACATGTTGCATGTCTATACCTACATAGATTATATGGTATCCAGGTGGGTGAGCTAACTCACCTGGCCTTTGTGGAGCTTCTGCTGGAGCAGTGTGTGGGGACCAAGCTGCCAGCGAAAAAAACATGGCTTTCAGTGGCTTTCACCATCAACATATGGGAATTTAATCATAAAAATATAGGAGATTCCAACCATCAAACGTTGGGTTTCGACTTTTGATATGTTGCAAGCATCAACATTTGAGTAAACCTTGGCTGGGGAGTTCAATATACTGGATTATTTTGACGAAAATGTAGGAATATTGTGCCAAAAGATTAAACGTTTGCAGGGTTTCCACATTTATCAGCTCAGGGGTCTATATTATTGGTGTGGCAAACACTGGACCTAGAATAATGCTCAACTTCCATTTTTTCCTCAAGATCTTTGACCTCTACCCACCAAATCGCTTCAATATTTCCTGATGTCAATAGGATACACCCGCATTGTATGGTCCCAATTATGTGGAAATTCCCTACTAAACCATGGTTTCAATGGGGGTGTTTAATATTAGGGGAAAGGGGTTATATCTGGAACCCTGTGATACACCTAGGCGATCGACACATCTTTTCGTTCAAAGGCTCCGATGTGCCTTGAATGGAGGGGTATTCGGTGTGGCGATGGGGGGCCAGGGAGTTTTTCTTCTCATTAGATAATATAGATGGAGTTTCACCTATCATTTCTATAAGTAGATCAACATATCTGGATGTAAATGGATCTAAAGAACTTCTAAAACAATTATGAATTGCAAGGGGACACAACTGGGACAGAGCTGTGGGAGGATTGGGCTTTGGACGCACGGTTCATTCTTGATCGAGTTTTTGTGCAATTGGGTGTCGCACATGGGAGGTTGGCATTTGGGTCCCATATTCACCATACAGACTTGAATGATACTTTGCAGAGCACTTGGAGGTTTCTCCACAAGTGGGTCCGTATGAAAAGTTGAGGTCTTACACCTGTCCCTGGCCCTGGTCAGCCTGGTGCGTTCCAACAACGACGATGTCATTCCGTGGGGAAGCGCAGAGCCGAAGAAAGATTCCATGGCCGCCATGGCGATGGGAATTGTCCGGCTGTTTTACATGTTGCGAAGAAACAACCAAAAAGACTTACAACATATTGTACTATATATATGTACATGTATATATATGTACATATATATATATATATGTATAATGCATATGTATATATGTATATATACATATACACATAATATATACACATATAGTGGCAGCTCCCCGTGTTTCATCACGATACCTCTCAGCTGGTTGATTTTTGTGGCCACCAAGGCCTCGATTGTTGATGCATCTGCCAAAGCGATTGAACGAGCCTCGACGAATCTTCCGGTTAGCGGATACCAATACATAGCTGGATGGTTTATCATATCAGGTTAATATTATCCCATGGTTAATATTATTATAATAACCATTCATTATATTATCTGGGGCTTCCTAAAATGGGGGTATTCCAATAGCTGGATGGTTTATAATGGAACATCCTATTAAAATGGATGATTAGGGAGTACCCCCCATGGATATTGGAAACCTCCATATGGGTCAACTTTGGGTACCCGCGAATTGGATGGTGAAGACAAACAACATCGAACAAGTCTATAGGTTGTGTAATTTGTAATTCCGAACCATGATCCAACTGTTTTCCCGGCCTGAACTTAGCACTGGCCAGCGCGAATTGGAAGTGAGTGGACTGTATGGCACATGGCAAGGTTCCTCCTTCGTGCATCCCTCTGTAGCAAGCCTCTTTTCTTGATTTGATAATACCTCGTGGGACGATGGTTTTCTGATCTTTTCCGGGTTGCTGAAAGGCCTTGTACTATGACCTTGTGCCTGGTCAATTTGTGCGTTTCTTGGAGCTCTTCCAGTACCTTCCAGAGATTGAGGCTGGAAGGAATTTCTGCAGGTAACCTTGGAAGTTCAAGTCATGGACGACTCCTACACTTCTGATGTTACCATGGAAAATCTCTTTGTCGTTGGATTTCTAGGGGTCAACTGGCGGAAGGCTGCGTGCAGCCCTCGCATTCTAGACGAGCTTGCCTACAGAGCCCGGGAGTTACTTCCGCGGCACGCGACTCAATATGTAGAATGGACATGTGAGGTGTTGTGCTTCAAGCAACAAAGAGGACCAGCGCAAAATCACAACATGATCCATTTCAAAATCTACAATGGATTGCTTAGAAGAGCTGCAATGAGAGAACTGCACATGGGACCGAGTTGGATGATTTGCGTGTTGCAGTTTTTCGAGGTTGTCTCAAAATTTGGAAGCCCCAAATCCCATGCTTTATCATCAAGCTTCGCATTAAAATTGTGCCTTTTAAGTCGATTTTAGCGGTGTCTCATTTAATTTTGAGGCGCCAGATTTCACCGCCTGGATGAGGTCATGCTTGCCAATGCTCCGTGCTGCCGTGCGGCTGAATCACGTGGGGCCAGAAAGAGTTCAAATCCATAGGAAAATCATGAGGAAAATCCCATAAAATCATGAGCATCAGCATTTTCAAGGGATTTCCCGATGGATTTTCCGATTTTCCCCCATGGTTTGATGACACCCTGAAGAGGGTACCTGTCAGGCCCGGGGCAGCTCGGTGGCCGCCTGGCGTTTAACGCGCAGCGATGCGGCTTTGGGGGGCCCAGCGGTGCTCACGACCTCAGAGATCTGCCAGGGGCTTAGAGTCATGGCGTGTTTCTTTTTGGTTTTAATGGGAGAATCCATGGGATATTGATATATATTACCAACAAATACTAAGACATTTTTTTTTTATAGTTCCCCAAACAGTGTGGCCACACTGAGGGGTTTCTTACGGAAAGTATTAAGGCCGCACTGTTGGGGGCTTCTTATACAATGGGATATAATAGGGATATGATAGGGATATAATAGGATAGAATAGGGACATAGTGGGATACTTATTTGGTGATGAGTTTTTTTGGTTTCAGTTGGACGGACATAGCGCCAAAATGGAAATATCATGGGATAAACTGGGATATATCGAGGATTTTTGAGCCAGAAAAATGGCACCATATCGGGGATACTATGGGACTTTCCGGTGGTTAGGGGGGAGCTGTTGGGGACTATGGAACTATGGTTGTATCCCCTGTGAAATGGAAGCCAATGAACTACAAATTGAGCTTTCCAACTTCCAACCACATGATAGGCAAAAAATGGGATATGATATTCCAAGGGATCAGCAGAAAAACTTGGTTCAAGATGAAAATCCATGCAACATGGGGGATTTTGTAAGAATCGTTGGGTTGAGATGGCATTGCAAAGGCCCCATTGGCAGAGCGGGACATCAACTGAAAATGATTATTTCTATAGAAGATGACCATGCCAATTGCGGAATTCTAATCTCTTATGACTGGAATATAGTTGGCATTGTCAGGTCATGTCAAACTGGGGTGGGGTCAAAACTGTTGGCAACTATTTTGATCTGAAACTTCAAAGTGCCAAATCTTGATCCAGAGCCAAATAGCAGCCCGAATCACCAATCAATTCACCCTGGGGGTTGTTTGAGATCAGAAAAAACAACAAACATATCATATATTGGCACCCTTGGTTGATGATTCATCTGTGGGATCAACCCTTGATTTGCATTGAATATCATGAATACGCTCCTTGAAGAAATGAGTTTGGTTGAAAATGGGATATACCATGGTATACCTTCAACTGATATATTTTGATAGGAACATGATGATCAACCAATGTTTTTTTTTGGTACCTGGGGTACCCCACTTTCAGACAAACCCATGGAAACCCTGGGGTTTTTTCAAGCCAACCATTTTACGGGGATATGAGGGATAAAAACTGGCCACTTCTTTGGAGATTAAAAATTGTGGACATTTCAAGTTCCGTTTCATGTAGCTAAGATAGTAAAGCATTCTAGGCGCTAGGCCTCTGATTGACCATATTCTTGGGATAAATAGAAGCAATACCCATGTTCATAGCTTAGAATTATATGAATTATGTAAAAAATGTCTTAAACATGCTCTGGTTTCCTGTAATAAATAACATCCGTGTTATCATCAGAATTTCATCATCCACCGCAAGCTCCTCGGAAGGTGAAGTTGCTGGGATGCTGACGGAGGCTGCTGTCCCTCACAGGTCATGGTCACTCTCCGTCCGGCAGATGCCACCAGGCTGGGCTACTGGCTGGTCTCGCTCCCCCCCCAAAAAAAACCAGGGTGAATGAATTCGCAGTTGACGTTAGCGTGTAGAAAAAGGAGAACTGAAGTCCAGGACTGGGGATTTCCTTATTTTTGAGTTATTATTTGGCTTTTAAGTGGGATACACACCCCAGCTTCAGGGTGTAAAGTAGGTCTGGGGACCGCTTTCTGCAAAAACACAGAACATCTCTCTAAGTGGCGCGAGGTGTGACCTCGCCGGACTTGCTGTGGGAGGCCAGTGTGATGTGTGTCAAATCTCATGGCGTTTTGGTCTGGGAGGTCTGGGATCGCAAGATAAGCCACTATTCATACTGGCAAATCCCCATGTTTGCTGGGTAAGAACCCATATCTCCTGGTGACAATCCTGTCTTCATTGTTGATCTCCCCAGTTTGCCAAGCATGAAACTCTGCCTTTGCTGGTAGAAGAAAAGCAATGTAGGTGATCAGTTTTGTTGGCAACATAGGGATGGGTCAATGCCTAGGACAGCATTTTTAGGAGAATGAACATACCAATACAGTATGAAGGAGCTACATACTTCGGTGTGATTTCACCTGGTGATTTCATGGTTTTGACCCACTTCTGGGATTGTCTCACAATTGGAGCCTCAACTGCACCTCATGGTTTAGAACCTCAGTTACCAAGAAAAAAAACATCTGATGGGTGGCAAAACACTCGTCTTGAGACACACCCAAATGCCATATCAGGTTATATATCCCATATATCCCATTACAGCTTATCCCATTATTTACCATGCTATCCCCACGTTGAATCATTTGGATAGGCCAGAGAAGCCTTGCTGCTCCAGTTGCAGGGGCTGCAGAAGCGTCACGTGGACCGCTGGATGAGAGGATGGTTGGAAAGGATATCAACAACATCAACATTTAGGGGATCTATAGGTGATGTACAGGTAATATATATATATATATACTGTACATACATACATATATATATGCACATACAAACGCACAGACGTATATATATATATATATATATATGTATATGTAGATATATATATATATACACAATTACATACATACATATATATATATAATATACATACATAATTAATAATCATCATGATAATAATAATAACACTGATGATAATAATGATAATAATAATAACAACAACATAATAATGATAATTATAATCATAATCATAAGCATAATAATAATATAACAATAATTCTAATTAATAATAACAACAATAACAATAAGAATAACAATAATAATGATAATATATATATATATTGGATAATAATGATAATAATGATAATGATGATAATAATCACGATAAAAACAATAATAACACTACTACTACTACTACTACTACTACTCCTGCTACTACTACTACTGCTGCTGCTGCTACTGCTACTGCTACTGCTACTGCTACTGCTACTACTGCTACTGCTACTGCTACTGCTACTGCTGCTACTGCTACTGCTACTGCTACTGCTACTGCTGCTGCTGCTGCTACTGCTACTGCTACTGCTCCTGCTGCTGCTGCTACTGCTACTACTGCTACTACTACTACTACTACTAATACTAATACTAATGCTAGTAATACTAATGATAATAATAATAACAATAATATATATATATTTATATTGGTGGGGCATATGCATTTGACCTCTGCAACTGATCTGCAGGATCCAAAGCCAGCCACGGCGGCAATGTTGCTACGCTGTGCTGCCATGCTGTTGGTTCGGGATACGCAGCTTGGAAGTGGAGGGGTCGACAGGGAAGTGGACTGAGTATTTTTTCAAGCCAACCAGAAGGGGGATATTTTGTGGGAAGATCAGATGAATATACCCTCTGGTAAACTAACATAGCTATGGAAAATCACCAGTTTTAATGGGAAAATCCACTATAAATGGCAATTTTCAATAGCTATGTTAAATTACCAGAGGGTATATGAATCATATGTTTTTTTTTTTAATGGGACATGATTCACCAACTATATCCAAGTTGGCCGTGTCTAATGGGGGAATTACCCCTGTTGCCTCCTGTTTGCTCCAAGGCACTGGTTTTACCTTGGCCAAAATCTACTGGTTTGCGCCTCAAGAATTGCTTGTCAGAGTGTGGAGACACAAATAGGTCATACCAGATATAGCAACCACATGAGTAATTGACGCAGATCAGCGGATGAGTTGCTAACCGACTCTCATAAGAGATTTCTGTACTAAACATGAACCTGGCCAAAGAGAACTTGTGTTTTTTTCCCAAACAACCACTTCTTAAGATTGTTACCCTCTGGTAATTTAACATAGCTATTGAAAATGGCCCAGTCGAAATAGTGGATTTTCCCATTAAAAATGGTGGATCTTTCCATTGCCATGTTACTTTACCAGAGGGTAAGCAGAAGTTCTTCACATTTCCATACTCAAACAGCCATGACTAGTGTCAGCCATGGTGTTTCCATGGCGCCCCAAGGCTCAGCAGCCCTTGTCTACCAAACATCCGGACGAGCTGTCGGAGGCCTGCAGTGGCTGGAAAGTCCTTCATTTTTCCATGGGAAATCCTCCATAAATGAGGATCAATGGGCATTTCAATGAGAAACATCATCTATAACTGGGGGAATTTCATGGATTTTCCAGAAATCTTTGATTGCTGAAGGGTATGGATGATTTTCCCATCAAAGACCTCCTGCAGTTTGCTGGGGCTCAAGATTTTTGATCCCCGCAAAGATGTATGGTTTACGGTCCCAAGAATGACCAGCAATATAAGGTTTGTCCATAAGTGGGATACCACCAGATTAGATGGTTGATCACCATTTTTCCCCCTAGAATGACCACACATTAAGGGTAAATCGACCATTTTCAGACACATCCAACTTGGATAGAGTTGGTTAGTTATATATTTGACATATCCCCCCGTCCCCCATATGATGTTCCCATAAAAAAAATATTGCAACAACGGTGGGTTTCAATGAGTGATTTATTGCTCATTGAGGTGGATTGCTTCCCAGGTGGATCTTGCAAGCTCGCTGCTGGCGCTGGCACGGCTGTCCTTTGCACAGCTGGTGGATGCTGGGAAGCTGTTCTCTCGGACCGCCATGGTGCAGTCGCCGGAGTGCGCCGCTGCTGTGCTGGAGGTTTTTTTTTCAAGGGGGAACCGTATTTCTTGGGGGCTGGATGAGTCTTTTCATGTTTTTGGTGGAATGCGAAATATGAAGATTTGGGGAAGTCATAATTTCATAATTATGTTTCTGTTGAAGATGGTGAACAACCCAGCAAAATGGCGGATATCCTCGGCAATTTTATGGAGTTATGAGCTGCAATGATGAGCAAAGCAGCAAACCGGGTCGTCAGCCACCACATGTGGTAGTGTACAGTATATCCTGGGAATCCTGTGAAGAAAGATGGACAATGAGCAGTGGCCTAATATTCCAAATAGGGTGAATGGCTCGAAGTATGATTTACAGAGGTTTCTGGACACCTTGGTGCCTCATTGAAGTAATCCGGAACTAATGTTAAATACTCGGCCAGAACCCCTGGCCATATGGGTGTATTCAAGATTTAGAGGATGGGATTGGTCGAAATAGCGATGTTGAAGACTCGTCCTTTTTATAGCTTTCCATGCTCGGGGGATGGCAGGCTGCTGCGATCTTCAGCTTAACCGAGCAGAAACCACAGGCCGGAACCAGCTGTGTGGTGTTCGGCTCGATCTTTAGCTCCTGAGACCCAAGCCCCCCGTTTGTGGTATGTCACTGGGGATGGGGGTCATGGCGTTGGGTTTACCACAGTGTTTCTGTAGAAGGCCATGCGTCCAAGTGATGCTGCAGGATCTGTCGTCTTCAAAGCTGGCGCCCATGGTTGCGCTGATGGCTGATAAGTTAAGGACCCCGGCGTTGCCGTAGATGTTGCCCCAATCTTTGACCCTGAGCGGCTTCAGGAACCTGCCCAGAGATGACTACGAGAGCGAGGCGGATTTGAAGACTTGAAGGATTATGTTGTATAGGTCAGTCATGCATGAGACTTGAAGCACCTGAAAAAAACTGTTCAAAGTGGATCTTGACCTTGACTTGGCATGGGTCAATACCCGACCATGGGAGGGGATGAACATGAGTGCCCTTAGGCCGCTGCGGTGCTACCACGGCTCTTCCCATTTTCTGGGCGCTTGGCCAACATGGCTGGTCCAGAGGCCAGCAGGAAGGAAGCTGCAGTTGTGGGGGACCAAATAGGCTAGGGACCTACCACGACCTACCTAGGTTTTGAAGATCTCTAGTTTTCAACCATCCTAGTTTGGGATTGTGGCCATCACTCCTTTTTGTTTGCAAAACCATGTTTTTGGGTTGCACGATTGCAGAAGAAACTTTTTGGCAGGTTAACACCATCCAGTTTTGGGGTCAGCAATTTTGAACCCAGACCCATACCTGGCTATGGATCAAGCTGATGCCTCCGTGTTCACACCAACGCAGGTAGTAAATGGATTTTCATCACCCCCCACGTGGGTTTGCCTAGAACGAGGTTACCAGCACTAAACTGGTTACCTCATCATTTTTCCCATCAAAAATGACAAGTGCTTAGGGGGGTATGCCCCAGTTTCAGGTGAAATCTGATCGCAGGTCGCGGAATGGCGAAGATTGGTGACCACCGGCACCACCATGGCGGTGGCGGCATGCACTGAAGCAGAGAGGTTTCAAGAAGTCGTCTTGCAGGAGAAGATGTGGATGTTTTCAGAGCTTAAACAGCCAAACCGGGTCCAACTCAATATATTCACAATCCCAGAAGATCGTGAAGCATCGAAGATGGTATTTTTTGCATTCCCCCCAAAAGTAGGAAATATATTCCGAAACAATGGAGGGCAACGATCCGAAAACTTGTGGCAGGAGCTATCTACATGGCATGGGGTGGAGCTGGAGACAGATCTCACAGTCTGGGGATCCCAGGTGCCGCTACAGTAGCGCCGTTGCACGCCGCTGACTTCGGGGTTTCGCTCAGGTGGGTCCAGTGCACGTCCCCTTCGCCATGAGCTTGGTTCAACTTGCCGCCTTTGTGAGGTGGGACAGATGAGTTTCCATGAGAAGGGCAAGTGTCAAACGGATTTTTATCCAAAATTGGATGATTCTTTACATGTAAAAACAAAAACATGACCAAATTTGAAAGCTCTGGCAGCACTGAGCATCCCTCAAATCTAGACCTCTCTCACCTTGTTGCTCCAGAGCATGCAGCGAGCCGTGTCAGGTGCTTCAACAATACAATAGATGGTAGATGGGTAGATGGGTTTCTCCCCGTTGATCATCAATTCCTCATGCAAAATGGCGACGAGGCGACAACACGGACAGCTGGATCCCGCCGATGTGTCCGCTAGCGAGGACCTCGAGCAGCCCGAGCAACTCGAGCAGCTCGAGCCTGAAGATGAGGCCTCAGTCATTTTCTTCCACGGGAAACCGCAGATTATTTGAAGGATAAAGAGTAAACTGTGTTAAACTCATATGAAGAAAAACGTTTCCTGCATTGTTTTTCCTTAAGCCAAGCCAATGAACAGCTGATAGATATTTCGTTGGTTTTATCCGGATGACAGAAGTGTGAATTGGAGTCCTCTTGATGACATGTATTATATATATATATTATATATGTTTGTTTATTTTGTACTTCGAGTTTGTTGCTCGACTTTCTGGCGGCTTCTTGTGTCTTTAGATGTCTTTTGGATTCCTACTTAGTTTCCGAAACAATCTCTGGTGATGACAGATCCAAACAGGCACAAAAAGGTTCACAACAACGCCATGTTGACGTCGCAATTCTAAAAAGGGACAGAAATGGGTTTGTGACAATATGGGGGATAACCCTAAAATGGCAATGGGCCATGGCGAAACTGATAAACCATGTATTTTTGGGAGAACGAAGCAGATCTAAGCACTACGTTTTGAGATGACAAGTCCATGTCTTTGAGGAGATTCGACACATGCCTTCAGTCCTTCAGTCCTTGAACCTTTGGACCTGTCCCTTGGTAGGTCCACAAAATCAGCCCGCAAAGCGGGCGATTGGCCCGAAGAGCCAAACGGAAGGCAAACGCGGGTCGTGTTGATGGCCTATTCAAGAGGTTATTATGAAGCTACCTGGTTTATTGGGGATCAGAGCAACCCATCAGTACAGCCCAGAGTTTTCACGGGATATCTTATTAACGAGTATTTCATGGGATGGTTTTTGGGGTTATTTGTCCAGGGTCAAAATGCCCAGAATTTCCAGGGCTTTGAATCGTTGATTCTTAGTGATGCTGAAAACGCAAAAAAACGGCGGCAGTTCCCTTCTAATATGGCAGTGGGTCAAAAAGCACAGATATCATTATAATGTGTATATATATATATATACACAGTGATATCTACACACACACATATATATATATATGTATAACATCGGTATGTGGACGTGTATACATCTAAACAATCGGGGCTCTCATTTCCACTATTGAATGGGTGGCCTTGCCATCGCCAATCCCAGGCCCAGCAAAACAGCAGGACATCGCCATGCTCGACTGAGGAGATCATCCCATTCTGACTGGTTTAGCCTAGAGATGGGAGAATCCGGAGGAATGGGGATGTAAGATATGCTTATGACATGCTTATGAATATTATACACGATGATGAATTATGATTAAGATATGTATACTATAGTTACTATTCTCATGTTCCTTGATTTCTTTGGCTTTCAACCAAGAGAAGAGGGGAATTTGAGCAAGAGAAAAATTGGTATTCCTACGAATTCGCCATCTATGCAGGATTTTAACTTTGCAGATGATCAGATCTCACCAATGAGCGCGACCTCATTTGCAAGGCTCTCGGCTAGCTGTCTTTTCTTGCAGGCAGCTGAATAGACATGTTTCAAAGCTTTAGATTCTTTAGATGGTTCCAATATCACATGTTCTTGAACGAAAAACACCCATCAGTTTCAACATCTTTCCACTTGCGACTACCACCGTTTTGTCCGACGGCCAGGCCCGAGACCCACTTGCTGCTGCAACTGTTGAGATATGAGGACTACTACCATGCATCGCCCTCGCTGCGTGGTGGCATCCCTTGGGCTTGCCAGAAATCATGTTATGATCGTAATTGATAGTATCTTAAATACCACACATCATATCAAACATTAGAAAACCATACAAAACTATGTAAATCCATATCATGTTTAGTTTTTTCTCTTTTTAAATATGATTTCCATAGCCATTTCGCTCAAGATCTCCTTGCTGTGCTGTGCTGCCTTTCCCGTGCCCCGAGGCTCCGTGGCGAGCGTCAACGAGCCAAAGGTCTCTTGCTCTCAGCAGAGACTCGGAACCCACACTTTTGGGCCCCAAAAAATGGGGGATATTGGGTGATTTCCTGCGTGGGGGTACCCCCAATCATCCATATTATCCATCTAAAAAAAAGATAAAAAATGGTGTTTCCATCATGTTTTGAACATCAATTTTTAGGTATTAGGAACCCCCCATATTAGATCAATTGAGCCGTAGCCTTGTGGAGAAGTGATGAAGTCACAAGAATTGGGTCACCTGGAAGTTGGTCGATTTGGTTCTTTTGAGCTCAGCTCTCACCAATGTTGTGGATACACACTGAACAATCAAACATGCGCTTTTCTTTCCCGAAACAAGCAAGGAGAGATCCCAGAAATGCCAGGAAGGAAGGACCAAAAAGGTTTCCCCTGATCAAACATCGCTCATTTATAGTGAATTCCAACAGGGCACGGGGAACATCCCAGGAACGCCATGCCGAGATCCAACTGCTGCGGCAGATGGGTTGGTCTGTGATTTGTGTCGCTCGAAAAAATCATCCGAGGGCCGAAGGTTGATCCAGCTGGGGACCATTTGGACAGCTACCCTCTGGTTATGTCAAAATAGCTATTGAAAATGGCCATAGAAATAGTGGATTTACCCATTAAAAAAGGTGATTTTCCATAGTTATGTTAGTTTACCAGAGGGTACCATTTCTACACCATTTCTTGGACGAAAACCATGGGTCAAACATGAAAACGGGGGGCGACTCCACCCTTCAGATGTTTCGGAAATACCGATGTCACCATGGCCCAATGATCAGAAATGCAATCAATCCCAGGAGTTGTTCATACCTTCCCCGTGTAGTATCCAATACCCTTAGAAACGCTGGTTTGGTATTAGATCTAGTCATGAAGCGGTGGCCAAACAACCTGGGTCTTGAATAGTATATTGGCTGTACCAATTCTATTTCACAAGACGTAAACCACGTTGTTGAATCCCCTTTTTTGTAAGCCACTAATGTACCCAACTTAGTTAGACGGGTTATCCTCAACGGATTGTGTTCATCTTGGTTCACGGGGTCTTGTCTCTGAATCGGTGGTACAACGGTGTGGTATTTCCAGTTGGGTCAGTTGGATTTTTGGGGCGGTCATTGGCCCAAAATCTTCTCACCGAAACGGGGGCTGACAGATCAGTTTGGTCGAAAGAAGTGTGGTGTGCCAATCGGGGTTCGGAAATTCAGACTTGAAAGGTCAAATGGGCGGTTCGTGGTTTTGTAAGTATGTCTATCGTTTTTTTTTTCCCTGTTTTACCCGTCGTCCCCTGCTACTGGCAATTTTTGGGTTGGGATGCTATGTTTGTTCGTAGCTTTACCGTGGCTTCTCCCGATGTTTGTCTTGTGAATTGTTTCATGGCAGATGCTTCGCGTATATACATATATATATATATACATATACATATACAATATTATGACATATATAAATAGATATATTTTTTCATTCATGTGTCTATGTGTTTACTGTATTTGTTTATATTCGATTTATGTATATATATATGCATGCAACAAATCACACCACGCTTGATCGTGGCTCAATGATCTAGCATCAGGTACCACGCCATCGCTTTTATCCATCCCAAAGCTTCTGCCGCATAAATTGTAGGCTTCCCAAAGCTTCTGCTAGATAACTTTTAGCTTCTCAAGGCTTCTTCCAGATGACGGATCAGGTCTACTATTATCGTAATGCGCTTCCTTTTTTAGATTTTGGGAGCACTATGCGCTTCCATTTTGGGACCGCTATGCGATCAATGGTCTAGCTTTAGGTGCCACGCCATAGCTTTTAACCAAGCTTCTGCCATATAACGTGTACTTTGGCCCCATGTTCTCAAGATGATATGTGCTCCATCAGTCAAAACTTAGTTTTAAGTTTTTAAATTTTATGTTGATAGGTACTGGGTCCAAATTTGGCCCCATATTCTCAAAATGATGTGTGCTCCACTACTAAAAACATCGCTTTACCTTCGCACACTTTATGTTCACAAGTACTCGGTTCAAGTTTGGGCCCAAATTCTCGAGATGATGTGTGCTCCATCAGTCAAAACTTAGCTTTAACCTTTGAATTTTATGTTAATAATTAATGGGTCCAAATTTGGCCCTCTGTTTGTTAAAGCACGTTGAAACCATGTTTTTGAAGGTAAAAGCCCAGATCTTTTGGTTCAACCGATGTTTTCCCAGGCCTAGCTTGGCCTGACCGTCCGCTGTGTTTTTTTTAGGTGCCAGAGCATCGGTGGCAAGAGGACTCCCAGGCCCCGGAGGTTTCGGGGATGAAACTGCCATGATTCTATAGTCACTATAGTCATAATATAGTCATAATATGTGGATGTGGTGATGAATAATCGGAAATGGTGAATAATGGTGCATGGTCGTGATGTAGGAATAAATCGTGAATAACAGTGATGAATAATGTGATTTAATGGGATATAATGGTGATTAATAGTAGTAGTGGTCAATACTGATATGGTGGTTTCCTGATGGCTGGGGGTAGCCCAATTGTTCGATGTTTTTCCTTTTTTTTTAAATGGAAACTCCGAAAGTAAAGTGGATGAAAACTGGGGGTACCTGTATTTTAAAGGCAACCCCCATATATATATGTATAAGAAAAAAAGACATATATATATATATACACGTATGTATATGCATATGCATATGCATATGCATATGCATATGCATATGCATATGCATATGTATGTGTATGTGTATGTGTATGTGTATGTGTATGTGTATGTGTATGTGTATGTGTATGTGTATGTGTATGTGTATGTATACACATGTATATACATATATATATATGTATGTATGTATGTATGTGTATATATATATGTCTATGTATATGTATATGTATATGTATATGTATATGTATATGCGTATGTGTATGTATATGTATATGTCTATGTCATATGTTTATGTATCCTATACATACAACCAACCCTTCCCTGTACTATGTTTCACACCCCACCCATAGCATCATGGTGGATGTAGGACCTCCATGCTGTCCGTTAGCACCATGGCCCATACATATGCTGTTAACCATTGGATGAACGTTACACACGTTACGCAGATCCTTATTCTTCCTCGAATGGATGCAGATTTTGTGGGTTAAAAATCAAGGATTTTCTGGCATTTTGCCATTTTGGCTGGCAATTCATTGCATGGTTGCCTGGTGACATGTGCATCTTGAGAGTTCACAAAACCAATTTTTTTCATGGCAAAAACCATTGAATCAGTTGAATCCCTATCTTTCGACGGCAAAAACCTCAGCAAATTTTGGTGAAGATTTTCGGCCGCAGGCCAATCGGGAGATGATCTTCAAGCTAGTGGCTGATCTCACAGGCCATTGGATACGTACGTTACGTAGATCTAGATGGATCATATCTATCTTGGCTATACGTATATGAGACATGTATATATGTATAACATGATATACATATTATATGTCGACATTTTGTGCAATATATATATATAATATAATATATATATAATATAATATAGACAGTTGATAACAAGAATGATGTCCAGGACTGAATCCGAAATCAGCAGCCATATCTTGACAGTTTCTGAGAGTGTATAGCCTGGTTGTGAGCTGGAAAGGGCTTCTGGGTTCAAGGGTCCCATGCTGCTGGGGAGCAGCTGGGCCGTAGCCAAATCTATCCAGCAATTTGTGGTCAGATTCCTCGTTTTCACATCAGACATCTCCAAACCGTGCCATGTCCACTTGGGGTTGTCTGCAAGGGATACCCTGGGGCATCCTATTTCAGACAAACACACTTTTGACCAAGCACCGTTGGCGGCGGGTTGCTGGCGCCATGCGGCAGATTGCCGAACTAGAGCGCTTGGAGCCATTACTCAGCGGCCCGTGGGATGCGAGAGGGGTTGAGGTGGGAGTGTCTCCGTTGTCTCAGAATTTGAGAACCCCAAAGCTTATGCTTCAGCGTTGAAGCATTTCATTATTGAATACAATTGAATTCAAAATTAAGCCTAAAAACTTGGAACCACAAAGTTCATCATCTTTTCGAAATCAAGATTAGACCTTCCGTGTAAGATCTTTATCACGGGGGTCATTACTTGGGAGGATCCGTATCAAATTAAAATGGCATGTTTTGCTCAGATCCAACGATCTCTCATCATTTCCCATAAACATTGCACAGCATTGCCACAAATCCCCCAATAGTGGACAGTTGATAAGCCCTTTGTTAGTGGTTGTTGGTGGTTCATAGACCCTTAGTAAGCCTTAGTAAGCCCTTATTTGGAGGGGGTTGGTTGAATCCATTATTCAAATTGTGGGTAAATCCACCATTTCTTTCAGACCTAGGTGGCTTTGGGACCTTTTTGTAAGACCTGGCGTAGCAAGCCTCGGCATGCCACACACCTGCTGGACCTGCTGGCCAAGCGGAAGGAAGCCATTTTAGCGGAGGAGATCTTCTGGTGCATGTGGAAGTGGAGGTTGGAGCAGTGCGAAGTAAAAATGGATGAAATGAGCAAACTAAAATCTGGTGAGAATGAGTCAAGCAATTTTGGAACACGTCTGAAAAACGAACGTAGAGTGTGGGTTCCATTTGTTTTCCAGAATGAAGTTTGAAACGGTATGTAAGTAGTGTGATTTGAATCTGTGGTGGAGATACATGCTTTAGGAAGGCTCTTGACTCCGTAGGCATTAAGGCCACATTCGACTGTCTGTGCAGGTTGAAGGTCAGCGCTTTTGAATGCAGTGCTGTCATATCTGCACATGAGAAAGCAAGCAAATGGGAGCTGGCACTCGAATTCTTCCAGAGGATACCCAGGGCTCTTTGTCTTCCGAATTTAGCTTGTGTGGGCCCTAGTTTCCATGCTTGAGCTTCCGAGTATTGTCGCCATGGGGCCATGCTCAACATCTAATCTAAGAGCGTTGCCCAGCTCAGGCTTCAACGCTGCCATCAATGCTTGTGCCAAGGGAGGTCATTGGACCAGTGCCTCCTTTCTGTTGGAAGAGCTGAGGCACCGACTCCTGCGTCCCAATCCCATCACCCTTGGCTCCGTCATGTCGTGCGGTTGCGGCTGGGCCACCGCTCTGCGACTCCTCAGTGGTCCCGTGGATGCCATCTGTTGGAACGGCGCCATTGCGGCGGGCGAAAGGACGGGGGAATGGACCGCGGCCGCCTACCTGCTGCGCTGCATGGGCCACAGCCGTTGGAGACCTGACAGCGTCAGCTACAATGCTGCAGGTGCCGCCTGCGTCCTAACGTCTGGCTGGGAGGAGTCCTTGAAGTACGTGGAGGAGATGGCAACTGGCTTCGAAACATTCGGAATTGTTTCTCCTTCTTGATGATGGTGATGATGATGATGATGATGATGATGATGATGCCAGCAACTAACATTGTTCAGGAGTTTGAAAGCACCAGCCAGGTGAAGCATCGGTTTCTCCAACCTACAGTGATCACTTACAACAGTTGCATTACCTGTTGCGGTGCAGCGGGTCGGTGGCTGAAAGCTGCCGAGCTGTTTGGGTCTTTGATGCCACGAAGCCTGCGGCCTTCGATGATCAGCAGATGCTCCCTGCTTACGGCGTGTGAAAAGGTCAGGGGGTGGCCGCAGGCCTTGAGCAGTTTCGACGATTTCGGCGCTGGAGGACCACGGGTGTGATGGGAAACACGAGTCCGTTGCTGTTTTTGACACAGAATTAGATTTTACAAAAAGAAACTAAAGATTCAAATCCCAGGGGGGTTTCACATGGAATATGATCAGGTTCGATCGAACTTTGTACTTGAAGCAGAATGAGTGTGGCTTCCAACATTCAACTGGTTTTAAGTCGCAGGACGTGTTACTTCAGCTGTGATGAGTTCAACTGTGATGACTGCATCTGCGAAAGCCTCGAAGTGGCTCCATGCAGCAGAGCTGGTGGAGTGCCTCAGATGTGGTGCAATCCTTCCTGATGTTGTGACCATGGGTGCCATCATGGAATCTTTGACTTTCGCAGACCATGCCTGGCAGAGATCCATCTTCATGCTGCTTCTTGAGCATGCAATCATTTGAGTTTTTTTTGGGATATGTTCTCGTGGTGCCGTTCAATGGTCAGCAGACTAGCCATAAGCCGTATGTCTTGGAAATGTAGACAATTTGCAGATGGGCAGTCCTAGTCACTGTTGGAATAGAGAGAGAGAGAGATGTGAAAAGTGCATGCTTTGGGTGTTTGTTAAAGGGCCCCGTATCAACCACTCACCTTGGGTCTACATCAGCACACTACTACTATACGTATGTTATTTTGCTTGAAGTCTCTAGTCAAGGACCGAGTTGAGTTGGCGATCCTTTCTTCCGAATGAGTTGGTTTGTGGTGCTGCAATCACGACTTGCTACAAAGCACAATTGGAATTTGACATCCGGGCTGCAGAAAAAGTGGAATTGGCAGCTTTGGCTGTAGAACTGCCTTTTTTCTAGATTATTCATTTCGGATTTCGACTGCATGTAGGTGGATCAGATAGAGCAAGTGGTGATGCATTCCAAGTCCTGAGTCCTCAGCATCCGTGTGGGCCAACATGCTCCGAAGTCATGACAGAGTTTGGCTCGAAACATCACACAGAGACTTCCGATAGTGATCTAAGACGACGTTGACGTTGTTTTTTTGTCTGGCGGCTAATTGAAACCACACGTTCACACCATGGTTAAGTTAAATGTGTTCTGTATATGTGAGATAAGTGCGGCATATCACGAGCACATACATTGTTTTACATCAACGTATGCAAATCCTAGATCAGTATATACAAATGTACATGTGTATATGATGTATATAAATATATATATATGGGTTATGGGTCAAAATTCATGACCTCGGGGACCACAGATTTTTGTCTGTTAGTAAGAACCATCCAATGATTGGGAGACCCGATTTTGACCCATACCCACACACACAGATGGACAACCAAGGAAAGGATTAAAGAAGACGCTTATTTAATTGGCCATGGTTTATGATAATGATGGATGATATTGATAAATGGTCATGTTTCATGCTTCTCCATAGATGTTGACACGAAAAAACGTTGGCAGAAATGGCAGTCAGCTGTTGGATCGGCAGTTTCACCTTCGAGCTCTGCTGCAGCGGGGCCTGGGGCATCGGCCTGCCGAGCTGTTGGGACGAAGACTTCAACTGGGAGATGTGCTGCGAACCCGAGCTGCGGCGGCGAGAGATGGACGCTGGGTTGACCAAGTCATAGGTGATCCCCAGCTGCTTCGTAGTGGAAAATCCTTGCCAAAAATGGATGATCAATGGGGTACCCCCATGGATTGGAAACCTCCGCATGAAAGATCCAACCAAAAAGGGGAACATCAAAAACATGGGTTTTTTAATGCAGCATTTGAGTGGAAAACAGGGAACACATCTTTAGAATTGAACACATTGGTATATATTGATGGGTATTTTACCCTCTGGTTATTTAACATAGCCATGGAAAATGGCCCATTTATAGATGGTTTACCTATTAAAAATGGTGATTTTCCATGATGTTCCATGGCTATGTTAAATAACCAGATGGTATTTGTTTTTTTTGATTGCCTGGATCGCAACTCCAAGGAAGGTCAGAATACAAGTGACTTGATACAAAAAGGCCCACGGAAATGGCAACAGACGATGTCGGAATGTATGGCGAACTATGACAAACCTGCCAACTTTCATTTTTTCAGGCGGCACTCGTCCCTTCTGGGCCATGATATTGCCCATGTTGGGAATCCTGAGGTGTGCACCGAGGGCGGGCACCGTTTTTATTGGGGCCTTCTAGCGATCCGTCTTGGCGTGAAAGATGTGGCCTTGGAGTTTGGGATTTGCGTTCCTTCGTCCTGTTCATACCCTGTGGTGGACACGGTTTTCGTGCCATACTTACTGGGAAGATACATGGGCAAGAATTGGGGCCCGAAAAATCTGGAGATTCTGGGGCGCTGGCACAAAGACACGGACGAAGTGGACAAGGACGACCGCGCCTCGCATTTCATGTTCAAAGTAGTGGCGCTCTATCCAGGAGGTGCAGCAGCATGGTACAGAGAACAATGGCCCTACAGACAACAACTTTGGGAGTACCAGCCACGCTGGCGCCCCAATGAGCAGAACACTTTGATCCTGGCTTTCCTAGCGGTGCCGCCACTCCTGGCTGGCTTCCTCACAAAAGTCTTGGAGCTTTGTGGTCGATCTTCAGGTTGGCTGCGGCTTTTTGCTCCACAACGTCACCTGGCAGACCTTTGCTCCAGCTCGACTTCAGCGGAGGACTTGCCAGATCTCCATCTGCTGCGGCTACTGCTGCAAATCATCGTGTGTTGGCAACATGTCATTCTATTAGTAGATTGGTTGGGCAACAGTGGCTTCGGCGGGATCGAAAGCTTTCAACCTCTGACTAGCCAAGTTGCGAAGGTTCTGGGTCGAGTGAACTACACCTTCGCATGTCTCACTGCGTATCTCAGCCTGCGTTCCATGCAACGGGCCCTTCATGGTCAGCGAGGCTTCTGGAGGACCAGTGCTGTATCCACCACATGGTTGCTACGGCGCTGGCTCAGGCAAGCGTGCGAGCTGGGCTTCTGGATGTGGTTCTTTCTGCGGCTGTCTCGGGACATCCCTTGGAAGCCGTTTCCAGAGTTTGCCCGAATCTGGTACCAGGATCGCAGAGCGACATGCTCAGCTGCGCCTGTACGCCCCGGCAGTCCCTTGAAGCCCTTTGAGCATATGGTGCCTCCGATGTGGCTTTTGAGTCTGTTGTTTATTTATGCGCCTGCCAACGCTGCTTTGAAACTCTACTCACCGGTGGTCACTATTTGTCACAACATGCAGATTTTTGAGAATCTCTTCGCAGTGAGCGTGTTGGCTGCAGGTCTTGGGCTTGTGAAGCACCTCTTCGGTCGTTTCGGTGACATTGCATCCATAGTTGCATTTGTCACGCTAACGGCGTTGGGCCTTTGGTGGCAACCAGAGATCCTCCACGAGGGCTTTCGACCGGGTCACCGCTTTGTGCAAGGGACCACAGCGCATATGCTCCCCGGGGCACTGCTCTGCGCGTTGGTGCCAAGCAAATTTAGTGCCTCCCGAAACGTGGCCGGAATGCTGGTAGCGATGTCCCTCTTCGTGGCCTGGCTTTCGCTCCCTCCCACAGATTTGATGAGTGGGATACAACCTGTGGCAGTTGCTGACATGAAGTTCTCGGCCTCTAAAGCAGCCACCTTCCTCGTCAGCAACTGCCTCCATGCTGTTGGTGTGGCCCTGCTGCTGAATGGAATGCAGAAAACAACTGCTGCAGCGCCAAGTTGGTGGGTTTTATTGGCCTCGAGACTGTCTTTGGGCATCAACTTGTCCAACATCTTCGCGATTCACTATATGCGTGGGCGGCTCCTGCTGATGCCAATTGAGTTCCATCACGTTCACGTCATGGGCTACACTCTGGGGGCGTGGCTGATGGCTCTGATCGTGTCCACCGCGGTCTACTGTGCAGTCATGCCGTATGCTTTGCTTGGTGATGCTTTTCTGAAGGCTCTCACTCGAATGCCCTTTGCCAGCAGCGCCAATGGGAAGCGCGACTAAAAATGATATTGACGCAAGTTGACAATGGAAACAACAGAAGTATGGAAAGCGGAGATCGGAAAAGGGCTATAGCGGCTATGTATAATAGATAATTCATATAATAGATCTATTAATGGGGCTATATATCCTTTTCCATATGGATCTTGATAATTCATATAATTCATATAATTCATCATCATCGTTTCTGGACGTCGGCGACATGTGCCACCTGCAGGCGATTCAGGATGAAATGAGCGACTCGGCGATCTCGGCGCAGGACTTGTGGGACCAATCGGTTCCCCCCAAAAAAAGCCAGTCATTGGTTGAAGACGTCGTATTCCATAGATTTCCATAGTATTCCTCCATGAATCCGTTGGCTATTCACTTCTTGTTTGTTTTGCTCCCATGATCCCTTGCTCAACTCAACTGTTCTATCCCTCTGAGTGGCTTGGGAGCCAGGCTCCTTGATTGCTGGGCGGCACCAGGCGCATTCTGACCTGATTTGGCCATATTTGGCCAGCAAAAGCCAGATTCACCGCCTTATCTTATCCTTGTTCCCATATATTCCCCATGGAATGGCCATAAAATGGGAGGGAATGCCACATTTTCACCCATCTACGAAAGGTTGAAATTCGCAGCCAAAATTGTGCATTTACTTCGTTCAGAAACAAAGAGAGTCATCTGTTGCGGACCAAAATCAGCTGACGACCGATTGACCCACGGACTTATCTTTGAGACTTCTTTGAGTACGTGGTTCTATGCCACATTTGGTGATCTCCCAGTGGCATCCAGTGGCATATTTCTACATCATCATCATCTACATATGTGCCATGGTCAAGTTAGTTGGATTGCATACTCAGTGGCGGATGGACATCAATCCATCAACAGGGATTTATAATGAGTTACTGTATATATGCATTATGTTGGGATTCCTATTGTGGTATGGATGATCATAAACCACACACCTCAGCTTCGATTCTGTGCATGAATGTCCTGAATGTCCATGGGTTGATTCACAGAGGGGTCACCCCATTCCACAATGAATAGGTAAATCTGACTAAATAGTATACCAAACTGGCCCTTCTATTTTTCCCACAAAGACAATAATGCTACCATCCCTCGCCAGTTCTTGTTGGTATTTCTCACATTGCCAAGGGAGATCGAACTCAAGCAGCTGGCATGTCGGTCCACGACCAGTTTCGACGCGTTCTCGAGGCTGGAACATCACTCCACCCAACTTTTTGTTTTTACAGAGCAATTGCAGGATTTTGGAGTTGATATTTCGGAAGTGGATGTTTTTACATTTTTACATATTTTTCCCCAACAGCGTAAGCTAATGGGGTCTTCAGCCCAGAATAGCTCCGGTGTGCACTGGTGCAGGCGCTGGGTCAGGTTCAACAAGGTTCCAGAGAAGGTTCCGAAGGTTCCGGAGAAGGTCTGGGAGGCTTTGGTACAGAGCCAGGTCAGGTTCGACAGGGTTCCAGAGAAGGTTCCGGAGAAGGTTCCGGCGAAGGTCTGGGAGGCTTTGGTGCAGAGCGAGGTCAGGTTCAACAGGATTCCGGAGAAGGGTCCGGTGAAGGTCTGGGAGGCTTTGGTTCCGGAGAAGGTCTGGGAGGCTTTGGTGCAGAGCCAGGTCAAGTTCAACAGGGTTCTGGAGAAGGTTCCAGAGAAGGTTCTGGGAGGCTTTGGAGCACGCTGAAGTTTTTCCAGCGTTTGGCTTCGCAGCATGTGAAAAAAATACCACGTTGCAGCTATTGGGGATACCACCGAAACTTATTTCATCTTTTTTCTCAAGGTTTTTGGCATGTCAAATTCGGGGTTTCCCGTTGGCAGGTTTTCCACATCGATGAGCCGGACCTGATGAGTTGATAAAGCTGCTTCGACATGGAGAGCGATGAAAAAACCACGGCTGTAGAGTCGGGTGGAGTTTGGATCTTGGGATCTCGAGATTTTGAGATGTTGATGAACCACATGCATCACGTTAAATGCTTGGAAGATCTTGGAAGATCTTGGAAGCATTTGTCGGTCCTGCTTTTGGCCATCCTTTTGGCTCAAGATCCGTTTTCCTAGAAAGAAAGTGCCCTCTGCCACTACCAATTTCGTTCCAACTACTTCGCATCACAGTGTCATACATTTTGCATATTTGCATCCACATTTCGTTTGTACAGATAGGGCAGTTGAGTGCATCCGCCCCTTAGTCGAGCAAAGTCTGCATCTCAACGAAGTGCTGCAAACAGTTTCAAGGAGCATCAACAGCATTTCACATGGATTACTACAATTCTCCCAGTTATGTTTGTTGGTTTATAAATCCCATTAACATCCATCTACATTCAATTGTTTGCAAACAGTTTTCACCACCGAAACCCCCAAAATTTTCTTCCGAGGTCATGACCGGTGTGGGTTCCCAGCTGCTGAACATCTGAGTGTTGGATGAATTTGGTACTCTAATCCTTGGCTATGAGGATATGTACGTGGTAAACCCATGTAAACCCAATGCCATAAACAACTACCAAAATGGGTGTTTTTGGCTACCACCCATTTAAAGTGATTTGGGCGGGATGATGTATTATTGGGCTTACCACGTTGCACATATTATATATATACCCGCAAACCAGCGAAAGAGTCTTTCTTTTTCAGGGAAGGGAATCTAAGACCGGCCATGTTGACAACTTCGAGCTGCGCAAAAATGGGGGCAGCTGTAAACAGCCGATTCCAGAGGAGGCTTTCACATGGAGGCGTTTGAAATGCATCTTAAAATGATGTACCTGTGAAACCTTGTTTCTTGGATCAATTTGTCATTTGAAACCACAACATGGAAGTTTTTTAAATGCATACATCATATATATATATACATATGTGTATATATGTATATATATATATGTATATATATATATATGTATATATATATATGTATATATATGTATATATATACACATATACATGTAATTATGTGTATACATGTATTATATGATATGTAAGATAAAGGCATAAGTAGGCAACTGCCCATCACTATCCATATTCTGGCATAAACCACAAGCTTTCAGCCAATGGTAATCACAGTGATTCAGCCGGGTGCGGGCGTAGCACAGGATGCAATGCTCATTCTGCAACTACCAATGGCTCGTGCCTGTCTCAGAAGTGCGGAGGTCAGCTCTACCAGCTTGAAAGTCAGGTTTTTTATGATTGATTCCATTGATTCCTGTTTTAGTCGGGTTTTGCAAAACTAGACCTTGTTTTGGGTAGTCGAAAATACAACGAGTTCCTCAGGCCAGACTATGTCTTTCGTTGCAGTTGCTGCATCCGGATGATCCCTGAATCCGCTCCGGTGCGGTGCTGGGACCAGTACTGACCAGTTGTAGTGGCTGGAGAAGCATATGTGCTATGGTCAGATTTGACCATTAGACATGGTGATTGAACAGGATATTTGGAGCCATGTGGAACCTAGCAGATTTCTTCATGGCCCGGCCGATCTTGGGTTGGTTGGAGCTGATCAAGTTGGACCTTGAAGACACGTCTGAGTTGGCTCATCATCATAAGGTACGCTTATAAAGCTATGATGATTTTAATTCCAATAGACAGCCATAGTCATCCAAACGTATCACTTCATTATTTTTGGTTAAAACAGAGTCATAGTTAACTACAGTAATCATTGTTTCGCAATATATTAACCTCAGTTAATAATGTCACTTTGTTTTTTTCTATTAGTCATTAGCCATAGTTTTATCATGTTTTATCAGTTTGTTTTTTCTTCTTTTTATTAGTTGTCGTAGTTAATTATAACTAGTTACAAATAAGGCATAATTAATTACACCTGTTTGTTTTTAGGTTAATTAAATACCATTCGTTCAAATATTTTGACCGCAGAAAACCTTCTCGGATCAGTTTGATGACCTCTTGTAATTCAATATTCAATATCTTTAAATTAGATATCCACAGGTTCTCACAGAAAAACAGTTTTTTTCGCCGAAAGTGCCGAAAATCGCAGGTCTACATGCGCGATGATCTCACCTACTGCAGCTCAAGCTGCCGCGATCGCGGGCTGTCGAGGCGAGACACGATTGGGGTTTGTGTTTTTTTGGGAATATCACCATTTATGATTAGTTATAGTGAGTTATAGTTGATTATTCAAGTAGTTGGATTAATATTGGATGAGTTGGGGTTTATGATTCGTTTACGATTAGCTTATGATTAGCTTATGATATTAGTTATAGTTGGATTATGATTAGTTGGATTAGTTTTCATGATATTATATATCATCACTATCCATGGATGGTTGGATTAGTTGAGGTTTATGAAGAAATCACTATCCATTCGTTGGGTTTTTATCATCAGCCACTTGGATCGGTTTTTTCTGGGGTGCCCTTGGCGAAGTTCCTTGGCGATCCTTGGCGAATCAGAGTGGCGATCCGCTCCAAAGTTTCCCACTTTGCAAGAGTATGACCCATAAAATGATCCATGATGTGGCTTTGCAAAGTTACTCGAAGTGGAGCAGGATTTTCTATTGGGTACGGTCATCCGTATCCGTACACTATAGGGCTTCATATATCCATTATGCGGAACCCTAATAAGGGTAGGATGACCGTTACCCATAATACCATGCTTCTAGGTGTATGGATCCAGGTGAATTTTCACTGCGCAGCAGGCTCTACGTGAACCTGAAGCAGAGTCAGTTGGAGGGTCCTCGACTGCCTTCAGGTGCTGGAAGATGACCATACTTAACCTTGAATGCCAAACCAGCCAGCCATCCCTTCAAAAAGCAGTTCAAAGGTCCATGACCTCTTCCCAAGATGGCTCGTGTGTCAGAAACAACCCGCCGCGACTGATGCCGTGTTTTTTTGTTGCTGCTGATTTTTGCGGCGCAGGCGCTTCCCTGCAGACTGCCAGCAACTACAAGTCCGAGTCATCTTTGGCCACCAAGACCGAGCGCACCGAAATCACTGAAGTGACGGAGATCAGTACTAGCGAGGAGATGGACTGCTGGGAGCCACAGACTGGTAGGATGCTGCAGCATTGAACACATTTTTTCATGAGTTTTGACAAGTCATTTTTCGATTGGTGAACATGGTCGACACTTCCTTCTCAAAAGAGCCTTTCCTTTTCTATTAATCATAACTTCATAACACTTATATACGTGATCTTACATGTTTTAATTCCGACTATTGACTATTGTTGATCTATATATTACAATTTTTCCCTACTGATGATGGCTAAAGATGCCTGATATTCTCCATTGAAGTGGCGATATATACGTGTATATCTACAACATAGATCCGCGTTCCACTTCGTAACAGTCCCAAGTCCAATCCTGGTGTTTTTTAGCCACTATCCCCCTTTTCCCATTGACATGCCTAGCGGCCTAGCGGCCTGGTTTTGCAAAACATAGCATTCCAATTTCGAATCCCAATAGTTGCTGATTGATATTTTCGAAATTTTCTTCCATTGATGGTTTCCTAATTTTTACGACCAATCCCGTTGTTCCAGTATATCTTCATTGCTTTATCCATCATGATGCTTGATGTGGGGCTACAATATCCCACATGATAAACCGCAAGGCCAGTTACAAGTTGGCTTACAACCCCCCATTCACTGTGCTTGTATCTGCCATAAAAACCATGGTTAACCTGGTTGTATAATTCATCAATGGTTGCCTATGTTCCTTTTGAAGACTCAGACCCTCAAACGCCTAGGGGGACGTCTGGGCCGCCTGGCCAAGATTGGTCAGCGTGTGATCGTGGCAAGCTCAGTGGGGTATTCCAGAAGAGTTGACCAACAGATAGGAGGGTTTAACCCGCCAGAATAAGGATTTAAGCAAACAAAAGTATATAGGGATTTGACAATTCAATCATATTTCCAACCCAAATTATGATTTCAAGAATGTGAATTGAACCAGAAATCATGGGAATTCAAGCAATAAACAGGGCGATTCTATCAACAAACATGGATATGATGAAGGGGACTTGTTCAACAAGCAGTGGGTGTGTCGAACGATGGGGGCTGCAACTCCAGTTGCAAGGTTTCTTCTTAGCTCAGATCGTCACCGGAGTTGGTTACAGAGATTGTGATTTTCGCCCCAATCATCGTTAGTACAGGATTATTCGAATCGGGACCTAAAACTCCTCTCCTAGTGATTGTCAAATCCAAGTTGTGGGTGGTCATCCACCATTTGGGTATTGGTCAAAGTTTTTGGACCAGCCAAAGTGGGCCCGTTGGTACCTCAATGGCCAGACCCACACCCATTGTCGCTGTACAGCCATCATTTGTGTTTCTCTGGAAGTGGGGTATATACCCCCAAATCTAACCAGTCTATTCATCAATTGTTGGTTATATTGTATCCCCATTACATCCCCATTAAACTAGCATTTATATTTCATTATATGGTTTCCATCCCCAATTCTGGCTTTTCCATCACCAATGTTGATTCAAACTTCAATCCCGCGTTTGGCTTTGTCTGAAAATTTAGGGAACCCCCCTTTCATCTCATAGGTGATCTGTGAAACCACCATGTTTGCTGCTTAAATCGCATTAAATCCATCATTTTGGGAGCATATTTTTTCAGCCGCGCCATGTCAAGGACGCTCTCCTGAAGCGAGTGGCCTCAAAGACTTGGGGTGCGCAGGTGCCCTTGGGATCAATGCCTATATGCTGCCATGTTCGGGGGGATGAACGATCCATTTACGAGCTATTTTGGTGTGCAAGCCAGGGTAGCAGGGTTTTATCTTCATATGACCAGCAACCATTTCTATGTAGCAGCAAAGAGAAGATCCAGAATGGGAGAGCTGGCATCATGGATAGAACAGGTACAGTTCACCAACATTGGGTATATTGAATTCACAGCACCCTTTTCCACCACTCACCTGTCATTTGCCGAAGCGCTCGGTGGCTAAGACCTGTGAGGTCTTGCGAACTTACTCCACAAGTGTGCTGTGGGGAAGAGAGGTGGCCGAGAACTCCGCCGTTGCTCCCCTGTTCAACTATCTTCCACAGGTGGGTGATGGGCTTGGGTTTCATGTGGTTTCATGGTCCATGTCGATTCCATGTGTCCCATGATTCATGGGGATTTGTGTCCCATCACCCCTTGAAGGACAACGGTATCGTGATTTCTGGGCCAGGGTGATGCTCCCAGGTGGATCAATACATGCAGAAAGACCTCTCCTTCGATATGTCTCCACGTTCGGACCGGCGCAGGGCTTCGGACCGGCGCGAAGGGACGTTGCGGCATTCTCTCGAATCCCTGGGAAAGGAAGAGATACAGGTGATGGGAGAAGACAATCAACCCTGATTCAACCCTGATTCGCATTAACAAATAGTAAATAGGTTGATAGTGATCCTGATAAGATAAGTTGATTAACCACTATCCCTGTATCAAATAATATTTACATTATCAATATTCTGATCCTGATAAGTTGATCAATGTCGATCATATAATAAACCCCAATAAAAACAGTTACATCCAGTTACTTTTTTTCCAAGCAACTAAGCGTCAATCCTTTTCACCGGGGCTGATAAACATGGCCTTTCTGCCTGAGCTTTTCGCACGCAGGATGCCGTTGATATTTTGGACATCCCCATGTGCGTATACTGAAGGAAGGCTTGGATACACAGTTGATCTTCTTGGTGAAGTTGGCAAAACCATGGCTTTCCATTCCATAGGGGTTTCCAGCCCGAGCCGGCGATCCGCCAGGTGATTTGAGTTGGCAGGAGGGTAAAATGGCGGAGATTGGACGAGAACGCGAGTGTTAAGTGAATTCATCGAATTGCTGCAATTTCTTAAGTCTTTCATAACTGTCTGAAGACTTGCCTGGTGTTTCAAGGGACATCGCAGCAGATTCCAGCAGATTGCAGAACATTTGCTGGAAGTCTGATGCGTGTCGACCCCGTTGGCCACGAGGGGTAGAGGCTGCACTGGAAAGCATTCCGAAATTCTGTTGCCACCCAGCTCACCCAGTTCTTGAGAAATGGCGCGTGCAGTCTTGGGAACCCGTACAAAAGTGGATTCAATGGGGGAACTCATGGTGATGACTGGTCGTCACGTGATCCAAGTGAAGCTTCGATCTTTTTTTCCACCAGTTGTTGTTGCATATCCTGCGTCAAGCCTGGATTCATCAACCTTTCAAAGAAAATGGGCCAAAAAATCCGTTTTCACCGGAGCCTGAGGGGTTAAACTATTGTTAAACTATTGTTAAACTCAATTTGGGAAAGACTAATGAGACACCTCTTGGATCACGAAGTCTCGCTGCGATGGGTCCGTCCCGGCGTGTGGTACCGTCGCGGAGAACGACACCCACGTGGTCGTTACTCCAATGACCGCGGTGACGCACCGGCGGAGAGCCCCGAGGGCGGTCGATATCGATCAGCCGCATAAGGGAGCATAGATCAAGATGGGGCAACAAAAACTCAGCCACTTACTGGGTCAACGGGGATATCCCCATGAAGGCATTTTGACAGGGAAAATGATGAATAGCCAATTTTCAGATAAACCCAACTGGGAATACTGGGAATACTAGGAATATATTCCAATCTCATTCAACTGGTAGACAACTCTCGGGGTACAAGCCCCATTTAGAACTGCTAGGGGCCACTGTGGGGATGGGCAATTCACTGAGGTACCAAAAACATCCAAAAACATCCAAAAACATCCAAAAACATCCAAAAACTCCAATGCTTTCATACATTTTCATACATTTTCATACTAAACATGGCCGGTTCATGTGTTTTTTGGGTCTTTAATTTTTGACCTTCCTGAGTGATACAGAGATTCAAAGAGCATCACTGTTCAAGGCCTTGTAGTTTATGAGGTAAGCTATCAGCGATCAGGTTATGTGGTGGCCCCAACTGAATCTTGCCTGTGGGATCCCAAAATTCAATAGAACGAATAGATCCAGTACCAAACCAGGGGTTTTGTTTGGGGGGGTACTGAAAATTCAGGGGATGGGGGGCCCCGGGGGATGGTTCCATGAACTTTTCTCAAACAGACTTTCAAAATAAGTGTCCTTGAGTGATTTCCATTCTGTTGTTAGTTTGAAGATCCGCATTTCATCTCTCATGAATCCGCGGTATATCGTCTATCTATTATATATGATATGTCCATATAAGATGTTTCATGATATTTTTATTTGGTTCTCCATGGTTCAACCACCAAGCAGATTGTGAACACTAACCCTCTTCCTCTCTCAGATCTTTGCGCTCCTCTTATGCTTGTCCCCGCATTTCAAGCACCGAAAGTTGCTTAAGTTCCTCTGAAAGGTGGTTGTGTCGAAGTACTGATGTTTGGTGTCCTACCCTGACTGTTCGAATCAACAGAGCCTATCCTTGGAAGGCTGCAACTTTGCAATGCTTCTCGGCCTTGGTGCCGCTAGTAGGTGTACAGTCGCCGTCTTGATGCGTTCAACGCGAGCTGCAGGGCTCGCCTTTTCAAACACCACTGCACCTAATTCTTCAGGACACCTGGAATTTTGGCGTGATGTCACCTGACGTCTGCGTGCTGACATCTGCACGTACTCCACAAGACAACAACAAAAAGGTTGACTTGCAGGAGCCACCCCACGAGTGGCTGGTCACGTCCTCCGGTGACGTATAGAATGACTTTGTGGTTCAAGCCCGACGTTCCATCCTTTTACCAGGAAGCGTTCGTCTCCTTTTCAAGATGCTGGTGGCAAGTCTGCAAATGTGCAGAGGAAGATGCAGCTCCTCTCCCGACTTTCAGCCCCCAGGAAAGAGCAGGGTGGCTGTGGGGCAAGGGCTGAAAAAGATTCGAATTCTAATTTCTAAACCCAAAGATGTGTGATTTTGTGATTTTGATCAGAATTGCTGGAATTTGTTTGGGTCATAGGACCAAATCTAAATCAAGCAAATATGTCAGAATTCTTCTATTGCATTTGAGCCTGCGAGGGCTGTATATTGCAGACCATTGGATCACCACGCAGCCTGGAATCAGATCGCTCCTAGGAATATGTTTGTTCCCTGTTCTGTGGGAGGATCTTTTGCTGCAAACACACAGAGGGACGAAGGGAAAAGAGAATTGGCTTTGGCCTGCGCCCAAGTGCGAGGACATGGTGAGAAGAGCTGACCTCTGGCCAAAGATTTTTGAGGGTTGAAGCGGCTTCAAGCGGGTATGAGTTACGAAATAATGCCTGACTTGTTGGGTCAACATGTGTCTCCCAACATGACAGCCATTCTGTTTCTTGGCCTTGAGAAAGTCATCCGACCTGGCACATACGGTGACTCTTCACTGTAGCGGTGAGAGCACCAAAGCCTGAATCGACAGGCTATGTTGGTTTCCTCCTTGCAGTTGGCTGCTTCCTATTTTTGGCTTTCAGGCAGACATGATGGAGACACATAAGCACTCCTTGTGCCATGAGCAGCCGACAGTCACAGCATCATCAGACCAAGGTTCATGCGACCTAGTGCAGCAATCACGATGTCTCGCCCGAGACACATTCAGTACGCACATTGCGCAAAAGAAAGGCCGTCCCGAGCCGAAAAGCTTCGTATCAATACGGTACTCCTGGGCCATGGACGATCCATGGGGTCCTGAACTTCCCAATGGATGGCTCAAGGCGGCTAAGCCTAGGATGAGTGTGTCAACAAAAATCTGGGGCTCTTAAAAAACTACAGATTTGGGTAGCTTTCAGTGGGAAGCCCCACAATTGGAATTGAAACTTGTGCCTCCAGTGACACCTGTGGACCTGCGGAACACAAGTTAGACCTGTGGACTTCTTGTTTGTTGATCGGCGATGGTTCCGCAGCCCTTGGGACACAAAGCTGGGGTAACCTGGTTGATCTTTATCTATCTGGTTGATTCAGATTCTTTGGAGGGTAGCTATACACATCAAGGTGATTTATTTCTGCCACTACAGTGGTACCCCTTACCCCCGCATGTCTGGCATGATCTCCTCCTCAATGACATTCCACTGGGCAGGCGACCGAAGGGAAGATTGCGAGATGTGCACCCAGAAGACGAAGATGAAGGAGTCAGTGACAAGCAGCTTGCGACGTCTATGTCTGTTTTTATGGATACCCAAATACCCTGTTTTGCAGATCATTGGAGTTATACTAGTTCTACAACCATGATATTTGATGGATATAACTATAACATTATTTATAGGTTTGATACAATCCTGGATTTACAGGGATGACACCACTCCATCTAATGGAAGATGATGTGAAAAGTAAAGGACACATATATGATTTTGCAGCTTGGACTTAGCAAAGGAAAGATAATATTGGTGGTGCAGCCCAAGTCATGACATGAAGTATAGTTTATGGTAGATGATCTATATAATATATCTACAATGGGGGTAGATAGATCTTTTATACCGTGGTTTTCGATCTTGTTAGTTTACGTTCCCCACATACATACTATAGGTTCAGAACCCGAAACCTGTCGGAACTTCTCTGCGTTGTGTGACATGCAGGAGTCGATTCAAGCCAAGTTGCATCTAGCAGCAGGACGGAACGAAGGCGGCTAGGCACCTATGGGATTCCATAGTCAAAGTGAAGATTTCCGTCCTCCAATCATCTTACTGGTGCGTTTTACGTAGGGTTGCTGGATGGGTTATGATGGGTGGCTGGGGGTTGCTGGGATGATGACATTACTAGTGATGACTGGGATCATTCCCGAAAATTCCCTACTTTTAGCACCAGTAAGTCATTCCCATCCCATCCCCTTTGTCCATGCAACACATTGCAGGGTGAACACAGATGGGATCATCCTCGTTCAGATGGGATCATCCTCGTTCCCATGCGAATGGACGGCCCCCTTTTCCCGCAGTGAAAAAAGGTGGGTTTAGAAAACTCCGTCCAACGATCGTCATATGATCCACAATAAACATCTAGAAACCCAAGTTTACTTTCAGAAAGATGTGGAGAATCCATGGTTTCCCTATGTTTTCCTAGGAAAATCATCTACAAACGGTTGGTTTTCCCTATCTTTTTGTATGACAGGAGGGCCAATCTCCATTGATCCCTACAGGATCCCGGCACCGCCATCGCAGCTGCCACCAAAACGACTGGGCGTTGGGGCTCTCGACGGTCGCTAGGACCAGGGTCTCCAGTTGAGAATTCCCAGGGTGCAATCGAGAATGTCTAGATAGCATTTATATGGGTATGGATCAATACCTATTAATACCATTTTTAGTGGGATGAACATCCATTTACCAGCTATTTTGATGTTCACCAGGGGTACAAGGTTTTGACACACTGCCATATGTTGACGTAGACATTGCTATGTAGATGCTATGTAGACATTCCAGGGGGTCTAGATATGTTGATGTTAGAAAGTCTACATAGCATTTTTTGGATAACTGTACAAGATGCACTTTTTTTAATTTCACATATCCTTCTAGGTGTATTACATCTTAAGCAACGAGTATACAAGGGCTGCTTCACCATCCCCCCATGACTTGCCAGAGGTTTGCGATTGGGTAGTATACCCAATTTGTTTATTTTCATATTCCGATTTGGTATAGTATACGTCAATGATTGATTCTTCTTCTTCATTTTATTTATTGATTTGTTACACCGATATTTCATTTGTTCATTTGTTATTTGTTCATTTATGTCTGTTAAACCACCATCAGCTATGTCGGCGTTGCCACATCAGGACAGTATCCAACCATCATGCTAATCCATCTCAAATGATTCTCCGTAAAAAGAGGGCCTTTATAACTCATATCAAACCCAGTAATAAACAACATGCGTGATATATAATCATGGATTACCCCCTTATGATACTCAATACTAATTCGCCTAATTAAAATCATGCATAATGGGCCCCTACCGATCCCGTTCCATATCCATCTCTATCTGTCACACCCAAAAATTAATCATATATGGCCAAAAAAATTAGCCCATGGTTATAATACTGGACTATCGTAATCATTATTCCACCAATCAATATGTATTCTGTCAGAAGGAACCACCAGGTTGTCATTCATCCAGGTCCCCAAAGGGGCACCCCAGGTACCCCAAGGATTATGGTAGATATATTGCTATAGTCTCTATAGTTATTAAAACCCTATGAACTATAGATATTCATCTACATAAACCCAATCTTTCAGCTAGTGAAATAGACCATTTAGACATCTATCATGATTCATGATAGGTAAATCTCAAGTCTTCATGCTCAAATTTATCCTTATTTTTTCATGGTTCAATCACTATATTTCATGCTGAAAAATCATCATATTTCATGGTTCAATCTCCATTTCTGATGCCTAATTCCCCATTTTTCGCCCGGGCGAGCCGAAAAAGGTCCCGCCTCCGCCGAGCTTTGGACCGCCGTCTGCGGCGAAGAGGTCAACTTCAAAGTTGGCTTTCGAGGTGCGGGGGTCGTCCATTTATGGTACATCTATGATATGTACCATCATTTATACATATATATATATATATGTATATATATATATGTATATATATATATATATATATGTATGCATATATAAATATGTACATACATATATATATATATACATATATATATATAATATGAACATGCATATATCCATACATTGATATACGGTGATATACGCATATGTATATATGGTCCAGCGTTCCAACCCCCCCCCGGGCCATCGGGCCATGGTCATGGGTCAGCCATAGTACTGTCCCCCGCCCCTATATGTATATATACTGTATATATGTATATATATACACAGATATGTATCTATAATATATGTATATATATATATATGTATTATATGTTCATATGTATGTATATATATATATGTTCATGTATATATACAAAAAGAAACATATATATATATACAATACATACATATATATATATATACATACATATATACATATATACATAGAAACATGTATATATGTATATATTATATATATGTACATATATATAAATATATTCATACATGTTTCTATGTATATATATATGTATATATATATATGTATGTATATATATATGTATATATATATATATATCATATATATGTATTAAATAGGAAGTAGATACATAGCACATGTATATATGACTATAGGTAGCACGTAGGTACTTTGAGGGAGTCTGTGTGCTACGTAGGTCGTCTAAAAGGTAGCATGTGCCTAGTAAATGCGAGGCTGGTAGTCAGAAATGCTGCAAAGACCTAGCAAATGCTGCAAATCGGGAGGGGGGTGGGAACACGGAACACGAGACCATGTATATATATATATACATACGTATATATATATATGTATGTATATGTATATGTACATGTATATGTATATGTATACGTATATGTATATGTATATGTATACGTATATGTATATGTATATATCTATATGTTTATGTTTATGTATATGTATATGTATATGTATATATATATATGTATGTATATATATATATGTACACATATATATTTAAATATGTATATTTCAATGTGTATATGTATGTGTATGTGTATGTGTATGTGTATGTATTATATCAACTATGATATTATATTTACTTGTTTAGTTATTTGTGTTTTCTGCATTTGTTTGTTGCTTGTTTCTGCATTTGTATTTCAAATGTATTCGTACGTTTTGATGATGATAGCGGGGCCATGTTGGGCCATGTATCTATTTCAATTTGAGTTTTTTTACAATGGGGCTCATCAGCCAGTAATTTCATTGGAATGTTGGCCTTATAGTGCATCATGTTACTTCCTATCCGGATTGCCTCCGTTTCCAGTAGTTTTGGGCAAGTTTTTGGAGCCAGTTGATATTTGGGTATGGATCAGTACCTATTAATACCATTTTTAGTGGGATGAACATCCATTGACCAGCTATTTTGATGTTCACCAGGGGTACAAGGTTTTGACACACTGCTATTTGACTGATTTGACTTTAGCGCCCATTGTTCAACTGAGTTTTTGGGCAAAAATCATGGGGATTCAACTTGATTCAGCCACAACATACGGTGATCCCCGCGAGGCAGGAGAAGCCCCTGGCCAAGCTCCACGAAGGAAACGAAAAGGCGCCTTAGAACTGACTGGGATGTGCCATGACCCACTTGTTGATACATTGATATATAGAACATCTCCCTGTTGTAGGTATATACATATAATCTATATAATAGTATATATGTATATATATATGTTACATAAACATTATATATCATGTATATAAACATTTTATATAAATTATATAAACATTATATATAAGTTATATATATATATAGATACATATGTCGACCATGTGATAAAACACTGACTACCTAGGATCTACAGCTGGGTGACCATCTGCTGCGCCGAGGCAAACGGCAACGCGCCACTCCGCTGCTTGGGAAGACCAAAGCCCCGACGGGCCTGGAGAGTGACAGCTCGGAGGCTGTGAAGATGGGGTCAAGATGGATATCCCATTGGATTTCAATTTCCCTCTGGTAAACCTTTGGAAAATTATGAGAAATCACCATTCTTAATGGGTAAATCAACGAACTAAATGGCAATTTTTAGTAGCCATGTTAGTCATTACCAGAGGGTATATATCAGTATGTTGTTGCCAAAGGATCTTATTTTTGTTTAATATTCATATTGTTCTGATATAATGAATCCTATTATATTCCAATTTTATCTGGTTATAAGTGGGATATACACTTTTAGCATCTTTTAGCTCGAGGATTTTCCAGCTATAAACCTCCATTCATAGGGGATTGCAAATTGCTACGCTTGATTACCAGAGGGTACTATGATAAACCCAATCATCAACCTACCATTTGGGGATGGTTTTTATCACCCATTTGTGGTAATGTTAGGGATTGTTTATGGCCTTGGGTTTGTCACATGATCATGATTTGCCAAGATCGTGACATGTTGAAAAGACGGTCAGTGCACGTTGCTAGTGGAAATGGACATTGCCAACTGCGAGACCGCACGGTTGTGAAGCTCGCGCGGCTGGAATCAGTTATGCCTGTAATGTGAGATCAGCAGAGGCTGGGTGACCAACATCCCACTGCACTTTATCCGGTGGACTGAGATGTACCACTATTCTGTGGCTCTGCACAAACTTGAGAGAATCATTTGCTTCAAACGAATTGCTGCATTACAATTGAGGTTCACGTCTTTGTGGAAAGGCGAGAAAATAATGCGGAGAGAGAAAATTCAAACAATCAAATATTGAATACATATATATATATATATGTATGCATATGCATATATATATACATATATATATATGCATATATATATATATATACACATATATATATATATATATATATATCCACATTTATTTAGATGTCCTCTATGTTTGGACAAACCCATGCACAAATCCAGCACTCTCACGACTTTGCGCCAGGAGCCAGAGGAGGACTCCTCGAAGGAGAGCAAAATCAATGGGAACTTGGAACCCCCCCTTGTACTTGGATATCTGTCAGATGTGGTAAATCTGATGGGTTTCCACCAGATTTTTGGTGAGAAACTGTGAATGACCGAGATAAGTAGTGTAAGATGAATGAATTTTGCAATTTTCAGGTGCACACATTTCTTCACGGTCAATGTACAGCAAATGTCACCAGCATGGGTGGTTTCATCTTGAGGCCCGATAGCCCCCTTGCCTCATGGTTTGGTCTCATTTTGGGGGATAGCCCTGGTCGTAGTGACCCTTGTCCCGAACATAACGACTCCACAGGCTTGTAGGTTGCATGATTTTTGAGCCGTGGGTGTGCCTGAAAATGAGGTATAACCGTATAACCCTTTAATTTCAATGGGGAAATGATGATCAACCAGCAGATTTTAGGGGCTTGCTCAGACAAACCCGAGTATGTAGTTTCCCAACCACTAAAAACGGTGGTTGCCTCCAATTGCAGGAGGCTTCGACATCAGCTACAGGACATGTGGAGGCACGCCCGCTGCACCTCCAACCTGAGCTTCCATGGAATCCGCAGCGCCAGGTCCAAGAGACTGGCTTTTTCCAAACCCTGTGGCAAGGGGCTACAGCTGCCATCGGTGTTGTCAGGCGTGAGATTTTGCGGAAGATGAAGCGTTGTGAAGCCCAACATTTTGTTCTTTTTTGTAGAAAATAGCAATCTTTTGAGAGGGAATAACTGTGATGGTTGTACCTGAAAGTTATCCTGGATGGCACAGTGGCAAAGATGTGTCTTAGCCTCGCTGGGCTGATACCATTTAGGTTTGCCCAAGCAATTGGGGACTGTAATTGATTTCGAAACCTATTCTCTGAAGCATGGGATTTAAACAAGACCTTCAGCGTTTTCCTCATGAAAATTGCAAGTTTTGAGGAATGCCCCGTTTTGGAGTCGCAAATCCGGGAGTTTCTGATTGATTTCAGCCTCGCTGCTTCAGTGACATTGTGACTGCCATCAATGCAGAGACCGACTCAGAGGACTGGAAGAGGGGAAAATTTTCGGGGATTCCAATCGAAAAGAAGGACATTTTGAACGCATTTATGATAATCATTTATGGTTATGGCTACTACGGCTCAACACTTTGAAGCCCGTGGATAGTTAAATTCCGGCCGATCACCGAAGTTACCTCCATGGTTCCCCCATTGGCAGCAGATACTGCAAGCGTCACGCACCATGTGTATCCCAGGAGGAAAAAGCAGCGGAAGGCGCGGTGCTCAAGTTGTGCCAGGTTAAGGGTCTGTATGTATATACATATATGATCATATATGCATATATATATATATTTGTTTTTGTACGTACGTATGTATATATATATATATATCTATGTATCTATGTATATATGTATATATCCACATAATTCCGGACGCGTTCACATACATGAGCACCAGCTATTTTGTTCAGGTGGAGAGGGCTCTGATGCAGTCAGGAAAACCAGCTCCAAGGCTGAAGAGGAGGGCACCATCCATCTTTTCACGGGGAGGTTCTCCAGCAAAAATAGAGGTTCTACCAGCAACAACGCTGGTTTCACCATAGAAAATTGGGATTTTACCATCAGTCCTGTGGGTTTATCATGGTTCAACCGTTCTGAATGGGGATATGTATAGCCTATAAATTGTTAAGGTAATGCCAAACATTTTTTGGACTCCAACATGAATAGATCTAGTACTAAACCAGGATTGATAGGGAAATCTTTTTGTTTTTTTCGTGACATACCCATTGGTAGTTGCTTCAAGCCACATTTTTGGTTCATGCAAAAACCAACATTTTGTGGTTAACAACCCCGGTCAAGTTGTTTCTTAAACCAGCACGTGTTGCCACCAACAAATGACCTCATGATAATATGTTTTTCTGCCCCGGCCGAAAGAGAACTTTCGTTTGGGAGACACTTCTCCATGTCTCACTGCCGCAGGAAGAACAGTACATCGAGTGCCCAGATGACTGCTTTGATGGGTAATTTCTTGTATCTGGAAAATGGGTCTCAACTTAGAAAAGATATTTTTGATTATTTTTGATGTTCATTTCCTATTATTTGGTTGTTAATCCCAAGTTTTTGCTGTTGAAATCACCATGTTGGCTGGTGAAACAGTCCCAGTTTTTCTGTGGTTTCTTCATACCAGGTATGTGTCGCAGTTCTGCCTCTACCTGGGCATCGACGTGGCTGCGGAGCCCGATCTCATCACAGAGGTGGACGACTACCTGAAGCGCCCGCTGCCCGAGGGGTCCGGGGACTCAGCGGTGAAATTGGACTTGGCGACTTGTCTATGCTACTCCCGAATTGGGATTTACAGGGAGAATTTGATATCATGGAATATGAGGCAGTGTGTCATAACCTTGTACCCCTGGTGAACATCAAAATAGCTGGTAAATGGTGTTCATCCCCCTAAAAATGGTATTAATAGGTATTGATCCATACCCATATGAGGATATGTATGTATTATTCTAACATCGGAGTAGGTTGGTCGGGCAGGGTCTGCATTGTCTGCATGTGATGGATGGCTGGTTGACTTGGTGCCAATTTTGGCTCAAGTCAACCAGCCGACCTCATTCCACTCTTGTTATCCCTCCCTCCTCTCCCTGATCCCCTCTGCGGGGTGATGGGGGGGAGGGCTGTGTTGGGTTTCCAGCCCTCTCTACAGATTTTATCTCTGTTTGGTTTGGTTTGTGTCTAAGTCTTTACTTTGACACTTATAACTTTTCAAGAGTGTTAGGGATATCTGTGATACCTGACCTCTTGCATACCCATTGTTATTTAATAACAATGTACACGTTAGCACCTACAGCGGCACTGGCCAGACCGTCGTCTGTTTACCTAGCACAAGTGGAAAAAAGAGATAGCTGTGAGTCCTGTACATCCTCCCACCTTTTCTATATATATATATACATACATGTATACATGAAATATACTGGGAGAATGGGATATCATGGAATATGATGGTGTATATATATAATATGATATATGTATATAATATATAGATATATTCAACAGACAAAATGACATATGGGTGTGTCCTATATGGAGGATCCCTTTAAAAGCGTAATTTGATCGGATAAATAAATGATCATCAACCATCAAAATTGGGTTGTCTGAAAATGGGGTATACCCCACCAATTTGGACGGGTGATCATCATTGTTCTCGTTTCAATGGTCATTTTGGGGTACTGTATACTCATTTTCTGGGCGTTTTGAAGTAGAATGGGGTAGTTAAACAAGGCCTTAAACAACAGAAGTGAGTATTTGAGAAGTAAAAGTTGGGATCTGACCAACAAACATGGTAGCAAACGTGGTGATTGAGTCAAGAAACATGGGAATCAAAGCACCCAAAGCTGGTCAAACCCCCATGGCAATGGGATTGTCCTTGTGGGATTCTCCTATCGCGCCATTTTTCCACGACGTGCGCAATAACTGACCGATGTCCGACCGATGTCAGGTGGTCGACACATCAAACTGGGGAAGATTGTGAATATGGAGCCGGATATACGTGCCCATGAGCTGGACTTATCTGGACATGCTAGAGCCAGTTGATGTTTCGTTGTCGTCTGCAGATGGGTTGAATCCAGTGGTTCATCCGCATTTTCACTGTTAAAATGGCCATCAATTGGAGGTATGCCGCGGGAAAGGCCCCATTTTCAGACACACGCAAGTGTCATATTCCCATTATCTATACCATCAATTCCATTCAATTCCAATTTAATCCAATTTTTGTTGGTGAAACCTTCCTTTGTTGATGCTCTTGATGACGCGTTGTGTCCAGCTTTGTGTCAGGTATTTCATGAATGCTTCGACAGGGAAAACTCAATGGACTCGACCAGATGAGGATGTGACTTGCTGAGAGGAGGGTTGGAGCAAATGGTGGCCTTGTTTTTGGGAGGGGATCTCCACCTTCCCTCGCCTCTGGCTTGGGGTCTGGGGTGATGGATATCCGAATGATAGCCCCACAATGGTTACCGTCTGGTTATGACTAACATAGCCATGGAAAATCACCATGTTTAATAGATAAACCATCTATTTCTATGGGCCATCCATGATAGCCCATTTATAGATGGTTTACCTATTAAAAAATGGTGATTTTCCATGGCTATGTTAGTCGTGGTCACGCCAAGGAGTTCCTGCAACACTTGCGAAGCAAGATGAAACGCAAACCCACGGCAGGGGGCACCTAGTTCAATGGCACCTGTTCAGCGTCCAAGGTGATTGGTATGTGTTTAGTGAACTAAATGGGATGAAGATGGACAAGGGGTCAATAGACTCTTTTTTTCTGCTCATTTCATGATTCAACCGATTGATCTAACGGAAAAAATACAAGTACATACAAGTACTCCAAATACTTAAGCCATGATTTCATGATTTTTAAGCTCCCAAAAAGGGGCGTTGGTCACGATTTTCCCGAGCGAACTTTTTGCTTTGCCGAACGCTCGAGGCAGGAAGTCGTCTCTTCTTTGCGGAGTTTCGGGACCGCAACCGCCGGGAGAAATGGGCCGCGCTGGAGGATCAGGCACCCCGGCAGCTACCACTTGTTGTGTCTTGCTTTCATCAGCAGCAAACACATTGTATCAGTAATACTAAGTTGCCAACAAGGGATATCATTAGTTCCCCATTTGGCCCACATCTGGTATTTTTATGTATTTTCATATGGAATAGTAGTTGTAATCTCTCGTTCATGGCAATAGTTGACCAACCAATACCAGTATTACATGACCATTTCTTTTTCCCCCTTCGCAAAACCCCTCCTGGAGCTGCAGATCGACCATCTGTCGGGCATGCGGCCTCTGCTGAGGGCGCTGCCGGAGGTGTGACAGGGGTTTTGGAGTGGGGGGGTACCCAGTAGCTGGATGGATAAAAATGTGTTGTCCAAGACGACCCCTCTGGGCGAGGGCCTGTGTGATTGTGGAGCCAGCTGTGGCCATTTTTTCCTTGTCCTCACAGCAATAGCTGTTTGGTCCAGTTGGAGTTGTTCTTTTGATGTGGGTTTCATTTACAAATCCCACGAAAAATTGATGATTTGGGGGTACCACCATTTCAGGAACCCCCCAAAAGAACATTCAACCATAACACATGGAGGTACCACCACAGTCATGGTACCACCAAATCACCCAAGTTATTCTGTAGATTTGAGTGTTGAAACCCGTGCTGATTTGGGGATAAAGAAATTCTAGGAACTCCCCATATTAGATTTCAACTTGTTAGCCATCAACAATTGTCATTTGACCACAAAAAGTAGGGATTTACTTGGCCGAAATGGAGAGGTAACCAGAAACATATATAGATTTAGCTGATGAATAGTGGAAATGTGTTTGTCCAAAAGCGGAGGATATCCTACCAATTTTAAAGTAGTACGGATTTATCCCCAAATTATGGCAATTTGAATGGGAACCATGGCGGTTGATCAGTGCTTTCCTTGGGTGTACTCTGGTTTTGGACAAGGCCATGTGGTAAACCCAGAAAATACCCGGTCAAAGCATCCGGTCCATCATTATGTCTTGTAAGAGTGGCGTTTGATAGGGGTAGCTGACCAACTGCAATCACAACTGCGATCATGACATGTCAAACTTTAAACTGCTGTAATTTGGGAACCATTTCGTTCTTCCATTTGATAAAGCAAGGACGATGGGCCCCATTCTCATCTGAGACCAGTGTGCCAGGGATCAGCAGAACCAGCTCATGCGTCAAGCAGTGCGCCGAGTAAACATGGAGCTGCAGGTGACTGTTTTGGTGAAATCATCGCTGACACGGGTTCTGAAAATAGGGGATATCATGGGATAGCCCCATGTATTGGAAGGGAATTTCTGGTGATGAAAATCCCCTGGAAAAACGGGGATTTTCTCCAATATTTTCAGACGCCAGATGTTTCACTGTTTCCCAAGAATCATCGACTGGGAGGTATCTTTCACGTGGTGCTCTACAACCGTTTCCCAGTGCTCTATCCCGCTGTGGTGGAGGCTGTCAGTTCTGACGACCTGCTGACCTGCTCACGATTGTTGGACCAAAACCCTTTGCTTCACTGTAGTTCCAACACAATTCTTGATATCATATGATATATAATAGTAAATAAATATATATATATATATAAATAAATATGTATATATATACATATAGACCGCACGCGCATTTTTTCGTTATCTGCGATATGATATACCTAAATACATATAATCATATAAACATATCTCTTCCACACATACTCATAGCAGTAATAATGATAATGACAATGACAATGAGATAATGATAATGATACTGATACTGCTGCTGCTGCTGCTCCTCCTCCTACTGCTACTACTACGACTACTACTACTACTACCACCACCACCACCACCACGACTACTACTACTACTACTACTGACAAAAATAATGATAATAATGATGATGACAATAAAAATAATACACGCATAAATGCATAGATAAATAAGTAAATGCATAAAGAAATGAATGAATAAATAAATGAATAAATAACTAAACACATAAAATAAGTAGATAACATAAATCAATAGACCAATAAATAAACAAAATAAACACCGCATCATCAACGCATCATAAGAATGAATAAATAAATGAATGAATAAATAACTAAACACATAAAATAAGTAGATAACATAAATCAATAGACCAATAAATAAACGAAATAAACAACGCATCATCAACGCATCATAAGAATGAATAAATAAATGAATGAATAAATAACTAAACACATAAAATAAGTAGATAACATAAATCAATAGACCAATAAATAAACAAAATAAACAACGCATCATAATCACACACCACACAGATCACCGATTTCTGCAGATTTCCGTCGCCCCGTCAGGGCTTCGCCAGTTACTTCGGGCTGGGCTCTGTGGCGCAATTCGCAGCGGCCGAACTGAGACATTTTTGGGTGGCCAAGGCGAGACCGTGGATGGAAAACTCATGGGGGTAGCGGTTGAAGCTTTCGTTTCACCGTTGCAAAAATGCCTCGAAAGCCGTTCGAAACATGGAGTTTTCTTCGGATCAAATGTGGTTGAAACATCAAAGATGGTGGTAAAAAAACCATCCCAGAATGGGGCTTGAAACGTCAAACATGGAGATTAATAGTGTGATTTAATGATTAAAGATACAGCATTGTTGATTGGCTATGGTTGGTTGCGATATAGAGTTGCTTATACTGTTATGAACCTATCTAACCTATCTAGTCTCTTGGGGATTATGATGAGCCATCATGAATACAAACGACCTAAGTCAGGAACCCGTATTTTGTGGGATGGGATCTCATGATTTCACCACAAAAAATATGGCACTTTTACAATGGGGATTTTAACCACAGATACGGGTGACAATGGGGAAATGGGGATTATTGGAAACCATCCCAAACGTTTTTTGAGTTTCAATTGAACCAGAGCCGGAGATGGCCGAGTCTTTAGCGAAAAAGATGGGTCGTATCTTTAGCGAAGAAGTGCAACCAACAATTATTCCATCCGGACCGGTGCATTTCCTCGGCAGATTGCTGCGCTGTGTCCAGCAGTTTCCTTAGCCTCAACTTGAGAACAGAAGTGACAGGTCTCCCAGAATAAAATCGAGTGAATATCCAAAGTGCCAGAGGTTTTCTGCGGCGTTTCAGTGCACTTTAGGGAGAACATGTCATTCAGCCGGTGATGAGATGCGCTCCACACTAAGATGCACACTGAGGTGCCGAGTGGTTGGGAATTCAAGTTTGATGAGACCTCCACTACAGCCACCCCAGCAATTGCCGACGTTCGGCTGTCGCCGGGTCATCGAAATCACCAATCAGTTTCCATAGGAAAGCCACCACTGCACCGCCAGGCGGTCTTTGTTGATCAAGGAGCTGGTACGGTGCTCTTGGCATATCCTTTGAACATCTTTGAACCACTTCTAAATTGTGTGATGGAAGGTTTTATAATGTTTTATAATGTTTTAATATATAATTACACTATTATACAGACAACAAGCCACTTGTATCCTTGGGATCTTTGGGATGTCATAGTGGCCAGGCCTCTCAACATCATCCCATGGACGCTTTCTTCGCAGGCTGGCAATTCACAATGACCAATTTATTGATGACTATCCCATATTTTCCCCAAAAAGAAGCGATGTGAAATTACCAAAGGGTACCCATTCATGTCGGTGCTTAGTTCTGTGTGTAATATATATATACATATATGTATATATATATACATGTATATATATGTATATATATATGTATATATATGTATATATATATATGTATATATATATATATGTATATATATATATGTATATATATATATGTATATACATATATGTATATATATATATGTATATATATAATAAAATCCCATCACCTCTAGCAATTTATATGGTTGTATACGCCATCCACGCCTCGCTGGAATGGTGTCTGGCACCTTGCAGGTTTACTGGAAAGGCTTTTGTCAAGACATCGGAGTGTCGAGGCCTACGGAACCTACAGAACCGGAGGAGAAGATCTTCCCAACAGCAGCTGGGAATGCCAAGAAACAGTCACTAATTGGATCTTCTATATTCTCTATATTCTTTTGTCATTTCATGGGTGG
>CAMXCT020006524.1:72515-297515 GCA_947184155.2 Cladocopium goreaui
GACATTTGATTATGATGGCCAGGGCGACCACGACATCACCATCACCATCCGCATGCTGGTTGTGTCGCAACGTAGACACCTGATTCCGCAGGACCCGAGCCGCCTACAGCTTCGCAGCCGGCGCCCGGGCAGCCCGGGCTGTGGGATGCGGCTCAAGCCACGCCCAAGCCGGGGACTTCAGCTGATGGGGGATGCTGATGAGATCAGAACCTTGGTAGTTTGACAGGAAAGTAGCTGGTTTTTATGAATGTTCATCCCCTACTTAGGCCCTTAGGTTTTTGTCTCATCCCCAAATGATAAACCATTGGAACAGCATCTGGAAGAATCCCAACGTTCAATGATGAAATGATGAACTAGATTTTATGATAGTGGAACATCATCTGCAAATTGGGGATCTTAGGATAATTGCCAGCTTGGATCGCCATGAGAGCAACCATTGATCGGCTGGTTGGTGGCGATATTATGGCAGCAGGTGATCATAAAGTCTATTCTGGAGATCCAAACAGTACTGCCATGCACGAAATTCCTGTGGTTTCAAAATTCTCCTGCACTCCATGTCTTGGTTAGTAGTTGCTCATGATTGATGGAGAGTATCATAAAGGGAATATTGGAAATTACTTATGAGTTTCGGTGCGCAAAAAAAAAACTTTATCCCAACTCCTTAACCCAACAGTTCCTGATTCTTCACCAATGATCCCGGGTGCGGCGCGGGGTCCATACCGGCTATGCCCCAAAGTCGGTGAGTTCCGAAGGTATGTGGACCCCTTGCGCCATGCGGCTGGAGGAGTCTGCATCTTAAGGGCTGGGTCCAGCTACCAAAGGGGATCCAAACCTACACTCCTACAAGAATGATCTTGTAACCTGCAATCACTGGGTACCCAAGAACAACTATTTAACCTTTGTGGGGATGGAACTACAGCTATATACCATTAAAAAAAAACCAGCATATTTTAGGGGATGAACATCCAGTTATAGCAGCTACTGTATTTTGGTGTGAAAACCAGGGGTACAGGTTTTGACACATAGCCACTTTGACGTTTATTAGAGTAGCACAATGAATTGAAGGATGATGAAGGATGGAAGGGAACATGCAATGACCTTTATAAGACCTGAAAAAACAGACGGACCGGTAGGAGTACCAAGATTTGGCATCGAATCCACAGTCTTGGAAGGCAACAATCCTGTGAATCCTTCTCTGAATCATTCTTTCTTCGACTTCAGACCAATAAGCTGACAAGATATTATGGTTACAGTATGTTACAGTGTAGTGGTTTTAACTTTCCGATAATTATTTTATATATATATATATGTTATACCCTCTGGTAAACTAACATAACTATGGAAAATCACCATTTTTCATGGGTAAATCCACTATAAATGGTCATGTTCAATAGCTATGTTAAATTACCAGAGGGTAACCAGGTGCCCTGTCACTCTTGACCCAGGCCGAGATGGTCCCCCACTCTGACCTCGCACCACCGGAACCGCCCATGGGCCCGGCGACACCCAAAGCACCACCCACGCCGAAGTCAGGGACTCAACGGGGAGGTTTGCTTAAGGGGAACAGATCATCGAAGCATCATCCCGGTGGCACACTTTTTGACATCTTTTTTGGGGGCTTGAGATAGTTGATGTTTGGGGGTTCCACGAATCCCATAAAGCCTTTTCGATGGTTGACACATGTTTACAGCTTCCAACCATGGTGGATGTAGGGGATGTAGGGGCCCCATATTTAAGGGACCCTACAATGGGGGTGTTGAAGGTTTGCCTCAAAATTGGGGATTCGCCGGTGGATTGGGGGTACCCTATTTTTGGACAGAAGCGCTTGAGCATTGGACCAACAAATCCCAACAAAAACCACATGTCTTACTAGGGAGCACCTGGCCATTTTTAGGGGATGAATCACCAGCGGATGTTGAACATGTTCAGTTTTTCACCACATCTTAGGCTCGCTTCAGCTGGGGCTTCAAAGGGTCAGTCCAGAAAAATACTATATCAGGCACGTTTCCTCAACCAACAGTCCAAGATATGGAGTTGTTTTTTAAAGTCTGAAACCCCATTCCATCCTATGTGGAAATCTTCCCCCCATTAGCATCATCCTGGCAGGCAGGAAGTCGAGGGCAAAGAGACCCCGCGACAGGCAGCAAGCGGCCGGCGGTGATCTGGCGGGATAGGCGTATGGACTCACGATGACTCACGTATTTATGGTATGATTGGTCAAACCATTCACAACTACCAACTGTGTGCGACACCAGGGTGCCAGGGTTTTGACCTCATAGCCATAAACATGATGACAAAAGGAGGCGCCATGGCTTGTGCATTTGGAGGAGGCTGCGGAAAGTGGTGAAAGTGACCCTGACGCTGGAGAAAAAGAGACTCCAGAAGAGGAGCCGATGATCCCTCAAAAGATTCTTGATGATTTGACATTGGATGGTTTCACACTAAGCATGGGCCAATCATTTGGCCACCCTAAAACGTCCCCGTTTTTTGAGCCACACTGAGCCATTCACTGGGCTGGCTTAGGGGCAGAACATCAGGAACCCACACTTCTTTCCACAAAATCTTGTTTTTTCTCCGTAGATTCCCCCTTTATCCAACTGTGGAGCAAGTCAAGCTCCACAAGATCAGGAGGAAAGCACATTGCTGCACCCCGAGGCAAGCTGAATTCATTGTTGCCTTGACGGCCCTAGTCAGAAACCATGCACAAGCCTGTAAGCCACCAAAGCTGCTATTTTTCTCGATTTTAAGGGGAACCATTTATGGATAGGAAATCACATGCAAAGCTTTTGGCGTCCGCATTGATTGATTTGAGGATTTGAGTTCTTTTCAACACATTTCCGGCCAGTTCTGAGACCTTAGTTTGATTCTCACCTTGACTTTGCTGCTGGCAGAGGCAGACTCCGGTGAAGCAGATGCAGCCGTAGCCGCAGCAGCCGCAGCAGCCGAAGCTGCCGCCGAAGCTGCCGAAGCTGCCGAAGCAGCGCCAAGTCCAGAGTTGTTGGCCCCAGCTGTAGCTTCACTTTGAGACACGGTAAGATCTAGAGATGATGTGGCCAATATGGCCCCAAATGCGAACCACTTCCAATGTTGGATCAGTCCAGCATAACATTCAATGGGATGATATTCCGTCATGCTTCTTGATAATTGACAATCACAGTATTCTGTATATATATATAGTATAATATACATAATTACATATGAACACCATATTGTGAGAACAAGAATTCAACATTTATTGAGTTTGTCTGAACACAGGATACCCATTCCGATATTTTTTCCCCAACATATTTTTCCCATTATGTAGTTCATGGCCATTTTCCTGGGGGTCATCCTGGAGTTCATTCTATATATATATATTTTTCCATAGTTGCTGGTTCATGCCCCCGACATGCTTGCAGATGATTGGTAGTGATTTCTGGACTCCCCCAAAAAGATGCCAAGTGTGCCACCAGGATGTTACTTCGATAACGTTTCCTCCATAGTTTCCAGGTTTCCAAGTTTTCCATCGACCTTTGGTTGCCATAAATCATGATCCGGTGTCATCAAACATTGGGAAAATCGAGCCAATGGAGGTTTCATGGAATTGGATGATGGGAAAATTCACAGGAAACCCCTGTATTTGATGGTAAAAACCATGGTTTCCTGTAGATTTTCCCTTAAACCAATCCATTGAAGGTTTCAATAGACAAATCATCGAAACGGTCCATTTTCCAGCCATCTTCGAGTACCGGAGAGTTCATCCTCACGTCCTTGGCTCAGGGCCGCAGTTTCGTCCAAAGAGGCCGAAAAAACTTTGCTTCCAGAGGCCCGAATGATCGATTTGCTGAGGAATCCTGGGGAAAACAACAATAATATCATGAATCATGATGATAATGATAATGATACTAATATATAGTAATAATGGCAATAACAACAATAGTAATAAGGACGATACGTATGTATGCATATGTTCACTCTTGTGCTATTGCGGATGGTTTTTGCTGTTCATCTAATTCTACCCTTGGGTCCGTGGATCATCCTGGGATTTTTCGCATGATCCAAGCTTGCCTGCCATCTACTTCAGGAGGGGTATATGATGTATGGATACGATTGATAAAGACATACGTGTTTGCAAACTACATATACACATATATGTATAAGCATGCACACCGTATGCAGATTTACATGACAGTGTCTTGGCATCACTACCTTACTCTCAACCGTCTTAAGTATTTATCTACTGACTCCTCCAGGCCCCAGAAGCTGAAGCGCTAGCGGAAACTGTTGATCAGCCTCAGCTGGAGGAGTGCTGATCACAGCCAAAAAAAATGCATTGAGCGTTTGACCAGCCAAAGTAATGAATACTGGTGATTTCACCATGAACAATTAGGGATTTAAACAACTGAAATACGGATTCTGTGTCTGAAAATGGCCTATATCATCCCGGTCTGTGGCCATCAACTAAAGAGGAAAATGATGTTCTAATCCATTGGAATTGAAATTGGAGGATAGTGAAGGTATAATATATATTATACACATATATAATATATATATATAATATAATATATTATATATTATATATATGATATACAATATATGATATATTAAATATATGATATATTACATATCATATATAATATATAATATATAATATATAATATATAATATATAATATATGATATATAATTATAATATATAATATATAACATACAATATATAATATATTATATATTATATATAATATATGATATACTATATAATATATATAATATATACTATATAATATAATATATTAATATATAATAAAATATAATATAATATATTAATATAAAATAAAATAAAATATAATATACTATAATATAATATGATATGATATGATATTATATGATATGATATTATATGATATGATGTAATGTAATAAAATATAATATGATATATGACATTATATAATATAATATGATATAATATAATATAATATCATATAAGATAAGATAATATGATATGATATAACATAATATAACATAACATAATATAATATAATATAATATAATGTAATGTAATGTAATGTAATATAATATAATATAATATAATATAATATATATATAAATATCATAACATAGTATATTTAATCTATAATATATGTGTATATATATACATATTATCAGAGGCCCATATTATTTGAGTGGGCAGTTTGAGGAAGGACTCCAACGGGAAAGTTCTGAAAGGTGCTGTCAGCTATCAACTCACCTGGTGTTCAGCAGGGGTTTCGAATACTCCGCAGGGTTTCTTATTGGTCTCGTTCCAGCCGTTGGCCAGAAGTGATTTCCATGTTGCAGGAGGATGAAAGCACATTGCCGCAACCGGAGGCAAGGCGGAAATTTACCTTGCCTTAGTCATGGGCCTTGAATCTCAGCCATTCCCAAAGGCGGAACCTGTTGAAGCGGCAGACGCAGCCTCACCAATGGAAGAAGCTGTCAGTGCTGAAGCATCACCAACCCCAGTGTTTCTGACTCGGTCTGGGATTTTTGCAGCTCGAACATTTCTGGATTTTGCGAAATCAAATGCAGCTCGAACACATTTCACATATTTCACTTCATACTGCCTCGACACTTTGTATAACATGGAGACCCAGAGTTGAGGCCTGAACATGCTGAGCCTGCTGAACCTTCGGTGGAGGCCATGGTTGCACGACCTTGATGGATCAAATTCCAGTGGTATGTGCGCATGATCCTTGCAAAAGAGAGTGTGCCAAAGTCTCACCATAAATCAGAGCCAAATCACGTTGTCTTGAAATACGGCCGATCAGGTCCCTCCAAATTTGATGCTTGGCCATCAGTTCCCCCTTCAATGACCATAAGGTACAGGTACTCCCAGATGTTCACCATCATTTCCTCCATGAGTCAGGCGACGTCCGCAGAAGGTCCCACTGAGGCTGCCTCAGGGAGGTGGTGAGGTACCCCAGGGTAAACATAGAAACAGATGTGGAAAACCCATTGGGAAAGCCTGGCAAAATGATCTATAAATGGTCGGCTTTCCACATCTTTTTGATTCTTTTTGTATGTTTACGGGAGGGCAATCCATAGCTGTTCCTAACGTTGATTCTATGATATTCTCTGACTATGAAGTCTACCAACATCTACCAACTACCCGAAGGTTTGGGACAGCATGAAATCACAGTGACCAACTTTGATCCAAAGCAAAACATGACTATCCTGATTGGATTTGTCAGGAAGCGCCGGCAGAAGTACCAGAGGCGCAAGATGTGCAGCATTCTTTCTTCTCCCTGCATTATCTACCCTCTGGTAATTTAACATAGCTATTGAAAATGACCATTTATAGTGGATTTTCCCATTGAAAATGGTGATTTTCCATAGTTATGTTAAATTACCAGAGGGTAGATGTTTGATCTCCAACTGCATCCCATATGAACTGATTTCAAGTTAGGTCATTTTTTGTCGGATCCGATGCAGCTGGTGACTCACTTTGGACGCGGAAAAATGTCACATTTCAACAGCATCTAAGATCATATGAGCTATGGTCAATACTCATGATTAATAACCATTAATAGGGGCTAGTCATCCAATGGTTCATAGGGATTTATAATAACCATTATAAGGATCCTTATTATGGATGGGATGACCATCAACCATATAGTGAGTATTGACCATGGCTCATATCAAATGTCCTCCCAACCCAAGGTCACAAAAACTAACCAACCCTTAACCACCCTGAATTGGTTGAACCTTTTTCAAGGGTTTACCACCGTAAATTTGACAGCCAGTCTACCAATGGTTTCAACTTCCGATCTTCTAAACCAAACAAATCAATTCCCCCAACCCCCAACCACAAAAGGCATCAAAGAAAATAGTTTGTAACTAAATTCCCAATTTCTGGTTCGAATCCCCATTAAGAAAAACAAGAACACCCCAGTTCCACTATTTGATGGTTATATATATATATAATGTTGTATATATACATACGTATATACACACATACACACTGTATGTGGTGTATATATATATATATACCACATACATAATATAAAATAATATAAAATAATAGCCGTAGAATTTAATCCATTGATTGCCATTGAATTTTATTGATATCTCAACTTCTCGTGACAGGTGCCCTCCTCGCCGCGCTCCAGCAGCCTCTTCTCCCTGGCCGAGCAGCTGCAGCTGCAGCAGGGCGACGAGCCGCGGCGCATCGTGGAGATTCTGGAGGAGTTGGAGCGGATCCCGGTCACCGTGGAGCTGTTGAGGTCGGACAAACATGTGTTTTTTGATGGGGAAAGTTGGGGTTTTCACTAGTTGAACTGATGTTTTTCGCGGAAAACCAGGGTTTTGGTGGGTTTTTCACTAGTTGAAGTGCTGATGTTTGGCGGGTAAACCAGGCTTTTTTCATGGTATTTGTTCAAAACTGCTGGTTGACGATCTGGGGATCAGTTTTTGTTGTTATTTTGGTGAATCAGAGGCAGATTTTTCGATCCGGAGACTTTGATCCAGCTATGGCCAGGCAGACACAACTCGGTGTGATCTCGCAACCCTTCAAGGACTATCAGCTGCACGGATGGGAATTGCCCATCCGATTCCATCAGGGGAATCACCATCCCACCGTCCACAGCAAGGGCAGCATGGGCAGCGAGCCATAGCGAGCCGAGGATCATGATGACGCAGATGTCCGGAAGGTGGCCAAACGGCTGAGGCTGGGATATCTGGGATTGATCCCTATCAATGGCAATCTATGGGGGGGAACAATATATGTGACCACTGGAATTGGGGATGAACAACCTCGTCATAGCAGCTACTTTTTTGGCTACCAAGGTTTTTAATGGTTTTTACCCATACCCACATATCATGCATTGATGCCCCAGTCAAAGATTTTTGGAGACCCAATAAGAATCTCTTCTCACATGAAACATGAATCGAAACCCTGGTGGAATGTGAACTGGATCATACTGGATCTATTTATTTTGGCAATCCTAAATGGCTAACTGGAACATTCCCCATCTAGTTCCATGATTTTCCCATTCAACTGCCATGACACCAGGGTGGAATATCCCCATTCGGGCCCAGGAGAAGTTGGAAAGACCTCATTGCAGCCACAGCCGAGGCGAACGAGGTGCCACCCTTAACCTCGGTGAGTTCTGGTGCCAGGTTGGAAATGTCCAAACATTTGGGCCCCATTGGGCCCCAGGATATTCTGCCATGGAAGATATGGAAGCAGCCGCTTTCATCATTTTGCCCGGAAAATGTCGCGTGTGTTGGCTCAAGCGTTTGGCTCTTCAGTGCTGAAAGGCTTAGGGCGGCTTGGCTTTTTTGAAGCGAAAACGCCCAGAGATGCCAAGAGATGTGGTCCCATTCTATCACTACACCAGTGATGAAGGATTGAAAGGGATCCTGAAGGATGGCAAGATTCAGATCTCAGATCCTTCCCGAGGAGATGCCATTGAGGGCCCAGGTGCCTATGGCACAAAGTATCCACCATCCAGCCGCACAAAGACCGTCGCCCAAAACAACTGGGATAATGGCTGGAAGCGTGCCATAGAGCATGGCAAAATGAAGAACTACATCAGATGTGAGGTGCCTCGCAAAGAGGTAAAAGAGTGTAAGGGCCATGGAAACAATAGAGGTCGTGGAGGACGTCCCGATGGGATTCTGGTCCACCCACATGGCATTGATCTCAGCAAGTACAACACCAAGATAGGAAGAAGGGGAGAGCACACGGTCTCCAAGGCTTTTCCTTTTGATCCTGAAGCAATCCGCAAGGCCATGTATCCTGATAGCACTCAGACCAGACAGCCTGAACCAGCCAGGGGCAGCTATGCTGGTGTCCTTCGTCCTCCATATCCGAGCCAAAGCACATTGAGCCACAGTTTGATTGACAGTGATGATGAGCCACACCATAGTGGCCACAACCGTGCTGGCAACTACTATGAGGCTTTTGGAGATGGGTCATATCGCTATGAGAATTTGGATGGCTCTACTTATGAGTGCGATGGAAGTGGTCAGGCAGTGTACACAGCGCCAGATGGTGCAGTTACCGAGTACACGTGGGCTGAGAACAGTGGTGATGGTGGCTATGTCCACAGCGATGACTCTGGCGATGGCTGGGATTGTGGCGATGACTATGATGACTATGGCGAAGACGATGATGACTGGTAAGTCAACATGCTCAGGGCAGAAATGCAATACACATATATAATTATATTATATTATATATATATATATTTACTTGAAAGCTTGTTGCTGGGGCCCACGCCTGCGACTTATTTCAACGTTCGTGTGTTTTTAGGCGCACGCTCGTGGCATTCCTGTGGCCAGGCGCTTCTTTTCAACACATTCGAAGAATCAGGGGGCAGTCTGGGTGGTGTCCAATACACTCCTGTCACGCCCAGCCTGCATTTTCATTTTTGATCGCCAACAACAGATTTGGTGAAGGGGGCTTGCAAGTTTCGGCTAAACAAGGCTGTGACATGCGAAGAATAGGTTTCAACCTTCCAGAAACGGAGGGACACGTGACATCTTGTGGAAAAGAAAATGCATTGTGGATTGGACCTATCTCTCTGTCTTTCTCCCTCTCTATGTATATATATATATACATACATAAACCATCATAAACGCACACACACACATATATATATATATATCCAGGATTATATCCTTCTCAAAGTGGTTTTGCTGATCTTTTTCTATCCCGAAATTTGCCTTCACCGGGCGAGGCACCTATGCCACCAGCCGAAGAGGCTGGGAATGGGCTGGGACTGGCGAGGTCGGGGCAATGACCCCTGGTTGAGAATGAAGCAACGACTGATTTATTGGAACATTTACCCTCTGGCAAACATAGCTATTGAAAATGGCCGTAGAAATAGTGGATTTTCCCATTGAAAATGGTGATTTTCCATAGTTATGTTAGTTTACCAGAGGGTATACGTAAACTATGTGTAATTTGGAAACGGAAACACTCGGAGTAGGAACTTCCCCAAAAACAACAATGATTCCAGTAAAGAAAGGTGGTATTTCATCAACCAACCGGAGTTTTTTGACTCTAAGGTTCCGGTTACCAGGCAGCAGCCATCTTTATGAATAGCAATCTGCAGCACCTGAAAGCTCACCTGAACGTTACGTTTGTGACAAGAAGTGAGCCTTCTAGTAAGTACCCTCTGGTAAACTAACATAACTATGGAAAATCACCATTTTTAATGGGTAAATCCACTATAAATGGCCATTTTCCATAGCTATGTTAAATTATATACCAGAGGGTAACTTTAAACATGCTGTAGTTTTCCATTCTACTCGACAGGATGATCCCAATGTTTTTCTTTTGTGATTTCTGAACGGGTTGAGAGCCGCAGGTGTCGATGCCGGACACTGCCGTTGCACCTGAAGCCCAGCATGGCATGGTCAGCCATGCTCAGCTGCTGTTTTTATGGATTTTTAGACTTGGAAATTTTCGGGATCGACCCAGACAAAATGGGGAATCAACCATAAAAGATTGGGATTTAACAATTTTAACATGGTTTTCCCACCCCAAAATTGGAAGTTGACTGAAAAACCATCCAAAATGGTGATTTTTCACCAGAAACACGGGGATTTCCCTGGTGGAAAGAGGGATTGACTCATCCCAAACGGGGATTTTGCTGAGTTGCCCAATGGATTGAGGGGTCGCCTCTTTGGACAAACACAACTGGATAAAACTCGCTGAGGATGTGGTTGTTGTAGCCCAAACTTTGCAAACATCCACCATATATACTTGCGTTTGTCACAAAACGACACTAGTTTTTTGTTTCGCAACTTTCGGACAAAGCTGTCCTATACCCCAGTGGTGATATGGGTTTGTCCAAATATAGGGCATCGCATTCCATACCATTCTTGGTGGCGAAGACTTTCTGGCAATCAAACATGGGCCCCAGGGCTGGAAAAATCTCCCATGTAATTCGCTGATTTTCCCATTTCAATGCTCATAAATGCCATAAACAAAAGGGGGATTTCCGATTTCCAGCCATGGCATGTTTGATGGCATCAAGTCTCAACAGGTGCCGCCCGAAAAAGAAGAGGCGCCACAACTCACCGAGCTAAGCCCTTGGGACCTTTTGGGCCCCAAAACTGCGGTGAAATATATCCACTTACAACATCTTACAACTTACCCTTGAGGGAGTATGGATGGTCATGAAGCAATTGAGGGGATACCAGCCGACACATTTCGAGCCGATGGTTTTTCATCTTGTCACCATTCTGGCAAAGGTGTGGCTTCGTCAAGCAACATACATCCGGGGACGTGTCAAAATGGAGACCCCCTGATCCAATTTCCTAAAGAGTTGTTTAACAATGATGTGGAGACCTATTTGGAACAAGCCGACTTAGGAACAGGCCTGTGTCGCATGTCAGGTGGGTATAGAACAATAGAACTTTTAGTCGAGCCACATAAGCATCCCAGAATTTAAAAGTTTGCAGGGCATGTCTACCAAATCATTTCGTTGGGTAACAGTTTTCAGGTCGTCCACGGAAAAGAACTCTTCTTGACTTTTCACAGGAATTGACTGTGGAGGAAGAGGCTGATAAACTGTTGAAGGAAATGGAGGACGTGGCGGTATCCGTTGGCAGTTTGGGGAAACTGCCTTTGGAGGTTGGAGTTTGGAATAGCTTGGGCTTGGGGCTGGCCTACCCAGAGGGGATAAAGCAATAGATGGAAATTCAAGTTCCAGCACCTCCCCTTGGAAAATGGTCAGTGCTTCGGCAAAATTCTGACATCACATGTTCAAGACCAAGAAATCAAGTTGGCCATGACTGCAAATCATTGCCCCCAGAATGGGACAGTTTCTGATCCTAAATGATTGCTCCCAACGCCTCAAGATACCGGGTAATTTGGCTGGATCAAGATGCAAAAGACAATTTTCTCATATTTTCTCAGTATTTTCTCCCTGTTTCGTTCTTGTTTGTCTACAAAAAACATGGTTGGAGCAACCATTGATTTTTGGAATGAACAGAATCTCCCGGTGATTTTCCATACACCGAGGAGATCAACACCAAAATGGATTCCCCAAAACTTCAGCGGAAGGCAGGGAATTCGTCTGGGGGCGTTCGGCCGAAACCATAGAAGTGGGCAATGTGCAAAACCCATGGTAAACCTAAACCCAATAGTAAACATTAATATAATATACAATAAACTACCACCACTTTCAGAAATACAGGTGGTATGAAACATCCTCAAACGGGTGCTGTCTGGCATTGGCTTTACCGTATTATTTTGGTTCAATTCCGAAAATCTATTTGGTCGCGTTTCAGAATATGTTGTAGTCAGTGAGTGAAATGGCCAACACCCATCTTGTTACATAGATGGATTTACGTTTCGATTATATATTGGTGGTTACACGCTGTTTTCGTTGGTGAGCCACCCCTTTTTTGACTGGCCAAAGTCCATCTTCCCAATCATCCCCAATAATCGAAAAACATATAGACTTCCCATTTTTTTGCTAGTTTCCACGTGTCTTTTCTTCTCAAGATCACCATGTTCATCCATGTTCGCTATGAACATCGCAATAATCACCATAAGAATCCACCATTTTCAACAACAACTCATCGAAGTCCCGCTTTCTGGTGGATGTTGACTGGAGGTGGGCGGCACGGAAGACGCGACGGAGCTCTTTGGGAGCACCCCACGGGAACCACAATTGGAGCACGTGTCATGGCGGCACAGATGCTCTGTTGAACGGGTTTTTTTGACATGGCGCAACAACCCCAAAGACTCACCCGAAATGGGGTAATTCACCCATCAGAAACTGGGGGGTATGATAGGGTTTACCACACTAAGCCGAAGAAAATGTGGATTGTAACCGTGAAGACATAGGGATTCAAGATGATTCAACACCGTTTGGGGCTCCCAAGCGTTAGGTAAGTTGCTTCAAATTTTTCGCGGATCGAGGGATGCATCTATAGTTCGATGGGGACACCAACTTCTAGCTTTCATGGAACCACAGAAGCCATGATTTTCTTTGGATCCTCTGGATCTGTCAAGTTTCCTATTTTCCCCCAAGTTGCTCCAAATCCCATAGGCGCTCAGCCTATTTGCGCCGAGGTCAGCGGATATTCAATGTGCATATGCTGCATATATATATATATATGTACGTAGATAAGGAAATAGGGAGATAAAATAAGATAAGCAAGACAAGATAAGATGAGGCTAGATGGATCAGAGTTTTGACAGATTGACACATACTTTGACAGATATGTACATTAGACAACATGAAGATATGATGTATGATGTATGTGTATAAGTATGAATGTAAGTATGTAAGTATGTAAGTATGTAGTATGTAAGTATGTAAGTATGTAAGTATGTAAGTATGTAAGTATGCAAGTATGCAAGTATGTAAGTATGTAAGTATGCAAGTATGTATGTAAGTAATGTAATTATATAATGTAATTAATGTAATTAATGTAATTAATGTAATTAATGTAATTAATGCAATGTTATGTAATGTTCTGTCTTGTTCTGTCATGTTCTGTAATGTCATGTGATGTAACGTAATGGATTGTAATGTAATGTATTGCAATGTAATGCAATGTTATGTCATGGAATGAAATGTTATGTTATGTTATGTGTATATATATATACACATTTGCATCGAATTAATTTGCAAAGACTTGATATGGGATACGTCATTCACAATAACATCCGTGGGAGATCACTAATCTCACAAGGAAAAAAGGTTGGGCACGTCTCAATGGGTGATTGATTGGAAACAATTGCCTGAAAAGGGGGCTAGCTTCATAAGAAAAAACATGTAAACACATTTTTTTGCAGGGAAATGTCACATTTTTGGTGATCAAGTGATCAACTCCCCATTTCTGATGGTTAAATGTCAATTTGACGTTTCAATCCGCATTCTTGTTGGTTAACCCCCCATCAATTATTGGCAAACTTTCCTTTTGCTGGTCAAATCGACATGTTTGCTGATGAAGTATGATAAAGTCACTATTTTCGCTGGTGAACCACACTTTTAACGGTAAAACAAGAACATGTTTTTTCGCGAAGATCCGCATTTTTTGGTACTGTCCCTATATTTTTCTGTACATTCTGCAATTCTGATTTCTTTGCTGCTCAAAGTCAATATTTTAGGCAGTACCTCTGTTGAACAGACAGAAAAGTACAATCCTACTCAAAGAAACCGAAGTAATTCACGTTTTTTTTTGGCTTACAATACTGATTAGATTCGCAGTTTTAGCTATCTATAATATAATATACATATATATATACACATAACTATTTTTTATTTGATGTAGTAGTAAACCTACACTATAATATAGTTTTAACATGTTTTAATTCTGTATGTAGTAAATCACTGTTTTCTATCTTACCCTGTGGGGTTTCCTGCAGCTCCAGGTCGGTGCACCAAAGCACCTCTTCCGCCCGAGCTCTGCCAGCTCTGCGGCGCCACGGCGACACTCCGCGGTGCAAGATGCTGATGAGGCAACAACGGGTGGGTCTGGTAGAAGGACGGTGGAGATATTTATTATACCCTCTGGTTATTTAACATAGCCATGGAAAATGGCCCATTTATAGATGATTTTCCCATTAAAACCTCCATTTATGAGGGATTTTCCATGGCTATGTTAAATAACCAGATGGTAATGGTAAATAATGTTCATCATGGATGACAATAGATAAATTGGACAACTTTTCATGGGATATTTGATGACATAGCATATGTGGATATGTATTGTATATACATACATAATTACATGCATATATATATATATATAATATAGTTTTGTTCATAACACTCAGTCCATAACATGGAACCACTAGCCAGTCATGATCCTCTGGGAGATAACCTATCATAGAATAGATCGTAGTTTGAGCCGCTTAGATTTTTTTCGCCCTTTTAGAAGAAGAACATATTTCTTCTACATTCATATACTCTACAGATGCCCATAGTCCTTGCAAGGCCCTCCTGCCCAGGTCTTTGGCAAATCTCCAAGAGATGGTGCTTGGGAGACGCCGGAGCATGTGACAGGGTCGCACTTCTTCGTTTCAGATGTCTTACAGATCTCGAAAACTGTAAACTTGGATGAAAACCTGCAAGGGAAAACTGTCAACAATTTAGACCTTTAAGTGGCCACAGATTTTGGTCATTGTTGGTCCAGTTGACCCAGATTTTAGGTGGGTGCTCCGAAACATTTGCTTCGACCTACGTCAGCTCAAGCTCGACGGCCGTCTTTGGAAGAGGCAGATGGAGGGTTTCTGGCGTTCCTGAAAAGGTGGCTATGATTTTCCTAGATTTCCATCATTTGAAATTGATATTCCCTTTGTTTTATTGGTTGTGCATGATTACTTACCATCAATTGCTCTCCATGATTTGCTGTTCTTTTTTGGCGTTGTACTCGTACCATCCGCAGGTCTTGAGCGGATCGGCACCTCCTGCGAAGGGGACCTTTGCCCGAGCAGCCACGCTGAGCCTAAATCCTTTGCCGCCCACTCCATTGCCGTCCACGGCAGCCCCACCTCCACCCAAGCAGCTTCCAAAGGCGCCAGCTCCACCAAAGCAACTGCCAGCAGCCAAGCAAGCACCCCAGCTTCCAGCGCCTAAAGCCTTGCCAGCCATGCCAGCCAAGGCTGAAAAAGTGCTTCCCAAAGCTGAGGCCGAAATGGAACAGAAAGTTTCTGAAGCAGCGCCAGCACCAGAACCACCTACAGTTGGTGAACTAGCCCCAGAACCACCTAAAGTTGCCGAAGCTCCAACCACCCCACCAAAAGTATCTGAGCCATCCCCAGTCCAATCTGCACAACCAGCTGAGCCAGCTGTCTCAATGGCCCCCCGGGTCATGGCGCTGCTTCCCCCAGCACCACTGCCACCGGCACCCGCTCCAGCCCCGGCCTCGGCCCCTCCGCCGCCGCCCAAGACGGGAAGCCCTTCGCGGAAGAAGCCCAGCATGGCACCGCTGCCGCCAGTGCCGGAGATTGAGCAAGCCCAGGCAGAACAGGAAGCTTCCTCCGAATCCTCCGAGGACCGTTGCTCTCGAGACCGTAATTTTTCCCTTAAGTTTTTTGTTGGGCACGATTTACTTCATTTTGGTTCATTTTTCGCCAACTTTTTCCGCAGTTTTTTTCCGTCCCAAAAATCTGTTTGGAGCTGGATCCAGCACCTTATTCGACAGCAGGAGCTGTTGCCTGAGACGCCCGTGGCCAAACATGCCGCGCAAGCCGCCCCAGCACCACCCACCGCTGCGGGCTATCCGAAGATGGCTGAAGCTCCAGCTGCACCTGGTGGAGGCGATTGATGGTGTCATAGAAGGAGATGTCGAGACATAAGAATCGGCCACTGCGAATTTATATGAATTTATAGATGGGTAGAACAAAGCCATGACATCTGATGGCTGGGGGGTAACCAGGAGTTGATTTTGCGATCTTGTAAACTCAGTCTGTTGATGTTCAAATGTTTGCTTTCCATGTCGGCAGATGAGTCCTACTGGACTGGCAATGGAGATGTGTCAAGACCCGTGAGATCAATTTCTTGGGATGAACATCCATTGGCATTTACCAACAATCTTGATGTGACGGGCAGCGTACCTTCTGTGGTTCAACCACCTATCAGTTGATCCTATTGCAACGCCCTGCTGACCTGTCACAGGTGCTGGCTATCCACAAGGTGAACTTCCAGCCAGGCAGGTCGTGTGGGGTAGCATAATTCAGTGGTGTTCGGCCCAGAAAAACATTCAAGACTCTCGTTTCATAGCTTTCGAGCATCTTCCCTTGGTCCGTGAGCTCAGGCCCCAACCACAGATGAATGCAGGCGTGCTGCATATCTTGGTCATTTAGAGGGTTCTTAAGTCACTGAAGTTAAGTGAAAAATTGGGATTTAACTATGATTTAACTATGATTTAACTATGATTTAACTATGATTTAACCCTCAATCATGGGTTTTTTTAACATGGTTTACCCACCAAAACATGGGAGAAATGGAGGTGATGCGGAGATCCCAAAATCATGCGGCACAGATTGGGACCAAGATCCCATGGATGTCGATCTCAGCTGATTTTTTGCCAGGGCTGCCATCTGCTGCGCGGCGGCAGAGAGCAGAACTGGTGCCCTGGGTACAACTGGGGCAGAGTTTTTTTAAGCGCCTGGTCCAAGAGTTGAGGGGTATCATTCCATATCATTCCTGTTGCCCCAGATGAATCAACCAGGGTTCAACATCCGGCCAATAAAAAATTGCCCAAAAAATATGGCACCCATCGGGAATGGTTTGATCATGTTTGATTCAACTTGTTTGACTACGGATCAGCAGTCAGTCTATATCCACGTAAACTAGGAATCTCCACCAGCAATCCAGGAGTGTTTCACTTCAGGTGGGAATGTCTCAAACTATGTTCCCCCATCATCCTAAATATGGTTCAATACATTTCACACTCCATGTTGTGGTGTCAACTACTATATAAAAATGACCAGCCAAGTTGAGGGTATTGAAGGTATATATATATATATACTTGCTTGGATGTGCATTCCAGTCGGAAGATGGGCAATAACCATGGTACACCCCCAGTTCTATACATGGCATATCTCCACTCAAATGTGGGTAGTTATTAATCACTTTACTATGTGGGATGCTGATCCAAGTGCCTCATTGAAACAGGGTTGCTCCAGCCCATCACAGGTAAATGACAGCTACTTTCGGGGGGTAAACTTGTCATTTTCCCTCTGTATCTACCCAGCTTCCTCCCAAACGTATCTGGGCTGTTTGGAACAACCCTGATTCAATTAGTTCCACTATGTTCCACTAAATCTATAATCATAGCTTCAATCCCCCCAGTTATAGATGATTTTCTCAATTCAAATCTCCATTTCAACAAAGTTTCGCTAAACGGTCGCCAGGTGTCCAACTTGCAGTACCTCTGTCGCCTTTTCTTGGAGACACGAGAGCAACTCTACGCCGCGCACGAGGGGACTGAGACGGAGGCAATCGATTCGATCCCCACGGGCCTTTTGAATTCAAAATGCAGGGATTTTTCTCATCAAATATGACATATGGGGATTTAATTGGTTTAATAAATCAAGAAAAAATAGGGATTTAACTGATTTAACCATTTGAGCACATGTGATGTAACATAATTTAACCGTAAACACGGGGGCTTACCCAGCTATTTCATAGGGATTTAACCATCAAAACAAGGATTTCACCAATGAAGGATGGACTTGGGTGTGTCTGAACCCCAAAATGGCATTTTGTTGTCATAGGAAAATGGTGATAAACCATCTAAAACATTTTTTTTTGGGGGGTACCATAGTTTCACGCAACATCACGTTTTTTTTTTGCTGAGAAAACTTTGGCAAGGGAAAAAACTAGCAATTTTATGGGTCAAGAATGGGTATTTCAGCAGGAATCGTTCGGTTTGAACCAACACATGTCTGGCATTTGAACCTAAACGGGCATGGATCAAACCCTTCCAGTAGGGGGATGAGCATCCATCTATTTTGGTGTTCACCACAGGTTACAATGTCTTGACCACGTCAAGAATTTGAAATCGCATCTGTCTGAAACCTGAATCCTACAAAGGGGGTGACATTGCATGATGCTCCCACTTGCAGGGGAGAGAATCGATAGCCAATCGATAGCTCCATGATCCTTGAACTGCAGCTGTTGGCACAAAGCTGCCTGCTGAGTTCCACTTATCATTTTGAAGGTGGGGACTAAGGGCAGAACCACCGACTTGCAATCCTCTGGGCAAATTTTATGGATCTCAATCAGCCTCCCCATAAGTTCTGGTTCTGCGTGGGGAAGACTCCCAAATGGTTCGTTCATTGGAACAGGCAAATGGGGGATCAACCCTACTTGCCACTCAAAATGGCTTGGAAACCTGGGGACCCCCTTCCATCCAATGGTTTTCCCTAATAGGCCCTATAGAAAACGCAATTTTGCGTCAACTTATCTATTTACTTACCCTCTGGTAATTTAACATAGCTATGGAAAATGACCATTTATAGTGGATTTTCCCATGAATAATGGTGATTTTCCATAGCTATGTTAAATTCTGACATACTTATGACTTAAGATATCCCAACCCCGAAAAAAAACAATCGTTCCTAGCTGCCTCCCATGGTGCAATGGGCCGCATCTGGCGGGTGGTGGGTGGTTCGACTGCCGGTCTCTTGGTGCGTGAAGGGCGGGACTTGACGTCGCCCGAACTCCCAGAACGCCTGCAGACGCAGTCCATCGTGGAAGAGCTAGAGGTGTGGCTTGGAAGTTGCAACAAATGTCGCCTGGTTATTTACCATAGCTCTAGAAATCACCATTTTTGATAGGTACATCATCGAACAAGGCAATTTTTCCAGGGCTATGCAAAATCACATTTGGGTAGGGGTCAAGATTCAAAACCTGATTTTGGTTCATTTTTAGGATTGCAAACCATATCATTTTAACCAATTTTGAAGCAATTTTGATGGCAGATGATGGTTGAAGATATTTGATTGCACATCACGAGGTCGTTCTTGGTTTGATTTCTGCCTTGGCATATGCAGCGTTCAAAAAAAAGCAATTTCATTCAACAGTTACCCAATAGATGTGTGAATGGCTTCAGTTTTTTGATAAGTTTTGATGTTTGAATAGTATGAAACCATCCATGTTTTGCGGATCCATCACTCTGAGCCAAATTGTTGCAACTGCAGGATCAGTAGCATCCTTTGGCCCAGTTGTAAGGATTCACCCCAGCACTTTTTGTGACTCGATCTATTTGACACCAGACAAAATGATCCATCCAAAACAGGGGGAATCCATCCAAATCCTTCCAGGTGGTGGGCACTCGTTTCCACTACCAGCTCCAGCGGGGCCGCGGTCCCAACAGCGGCTGGATCAGCAGCAAGCTGAAGGGTCGGCCGCTGCTGGTGCGCGCGGACGTGCGCGACACGGGGAAGCACCTGGGGAATAACGCACCCATCCCGGAGCTGCTGTACGTGCAGGGAAGCGAGAAGCATGGCACCTTGAGGGAGGTCCAAGGCGCGTTTTTTGAGTTTTGTGGATGTTGCTGGTTCTGAGGGTGGAGACCTGAGATGCAACCTGATACATCTTGATCGTTTTTTTTTGAGATGATGGAAAGGCTATCTCGTCCAGCATCGGAATTTCTCCATGATTTTCGCTCCATGGCCTGGAGGCACCTTAGACGACCTGGAACAGGGGGTGCTAAAGCACTTGGAGGGCAACCCATCGGCCGCATCAAAGCAGTTCCAAGGGCTGCTGGAGGACATGTTATTTTTAGCCTGGAGGCGGGAGAATCGGCAACGGGTGCTCCTGTTCCTGGGGAAACAACTGGAGTTCTGCAGCAAGAAGCCTCAGCTGAAGGAAGCTGCTAGGATCATCTGCGAAGAGTTGTGTTTGGTGTCCTGGGCTTCATCGATGGTGGACGTGGAATATTACAGCTGCTGGGTTTTGGGTTTTGCTGGGTGGTTGGGTCTCATCTTTATCGTGGAGAAAGGTGATTATTGTAAATGCTTCAGGGGGTTTAGACCCAGCAACAATCATGGTTCGGCCTTGTGCCAGTGCCTGGCTGCCCAGCGCCCAGGCTTTAGGGACGAACAAAGTCCGCTCGTTTTGCTTTGCGGCTTCGGCGGTTCTCATTTGGATGATTTGCAGCCTGCCATTGAGCATTGGACGGAGAAAGGCTTTGGTGTGTTAGCATTTGGCCCTGCGAGATTGGGCCGGGAAGATATGTTGGACCTGAACCTTACCTCAAGAGGAGGCTTCGTGAAGCCTTTTTTTGATGGCAACATGCACCACTTTTTGGGTATTTGAATCAATTCCTACTGGTGAAAGGCCAAATCCCTATTTTTTGGCTGATCAAGTCCCAAGTTTTCGTAGGTAAGTCCTAATATTCTATGGTTAACTTACCTTTTTGCTTGGTTAAATCCCAATTCTTCATGGTTAATTCCAAAAATTCGATGGTACAATCACCATTTTTGATGGGTCAATAACAATTTTGGATGGTTGAATTACCCTTTATGTGGTGCCCACAGTGCTCATCATCCAAGGATCCACGCGAAGCTCTTGGAGCTTTCTCGCGGCCGCTCGGTGTTCGTGCACCTCTTCAGTGACGGCGGATTCGGCTTCGCGCGAGCTTTGCTGAGCATGTGGGATGAGAGCTGGAGGAAGCAACAGACGCAGGAGGGAAAGCCTTGGAAGTTTATAGCTACGGGATTTCACCCATGTTTTTTTTGGGATTTTAATGGATGTAATGAATGGGGTCCTTGGCTGTGCGGGATCAAGGCATCGTAAGCGGCGAACATCAGCCAGAATTTAAGGGATACATTTTTCATATACAGCTGGGGTATAACATGGCTATGGCTATGGCTATTACCCATTTGCAATTCCTGGGACCCCCTTGATCCCCTTGCATTCGGTTGGGCTGATCTGGAACTCAAATCCTCAAATCAGGGAGGCACATGGTTGATGAATCCAACCCTTTTCACATATTTGCCACGGTGAAAAATTGGATAATATGCATATAATTGTATATATATATAACATATGTAACATATGTAACATATAGCATATAAATAAAACAAACAAACAAATACATAAATAGATAACCAACGCAGGAACTAACTAACTAACTAACTAACTAGCTAACTATCGAACTAGCTAACTAACAAACTAACTAACTAACTGACTAGCTAACTAACTAACTAACTAACTAACTAACTAACCAACTAACCAACTAACCAACTAACCAACTAACCAACTAACCAACTAACCAACTAACCAACTAACCAACTCACTAACTAACTAACCAACTCACTAACTAACTAAGTAAATAAATAAATAGTAATTACAGATCTAGCCTTACAGATGTAAATGTACACATTACAGATCTAGCCTTCTTCGGGATTGTCATAACACCACCAACAGGGAACGACCCGCATGGCATGGTCGGATTCTGGAGCACCATGACCCAGGAGGACCCACACCTGGCGCTGAAGTGCATCATCTGTGATGGGGCTGGGCTGTTGCCTCATGAGGTGCCCTGTGGGGCCTCGGTGGGGCACCGCGCCGAACAATCCGGACTCTTTTGATAGGAAGAAGATGGACAAAAGGGATATTTTTCTGGAATTAGTGGCATCATCATGGGGATATATAGGGATGGAACTGGCCAAGATGATGGGTTTGACATGGGTTGACCATAAAATGCAGGATAACTCTTCAGTTGCAATGTTACCAGGGAACATCATGATCAGCCAGTGGATTTGGTGGGTATCCAATTTTCAGACAAAAGCAAAACCAGATGTTCACACTTTGTTTTGGGAGAAGACCAAGAACTGGACCAAGGCACCAAGGTCAAATCTCATTGAACACATCATGTTTTGTGGTAGAATCATAGATTTCCTGATTTCCCCTTAAACGTATCCATGTTATTCTATTCTCATTCCTTCACCGGCCTGACAGGATGTTCCCATCGATCCTACGGACGAGTCTCCAGTGGAGCCGCTGCAGCCCGAGGCGACTGGCAACAGCGAAGCGCTGAAGCAGATGACCTTTACGGCGCTGGCGTTTTTCACAGGCGCTGGTGGATCATGGTGGATGTGGGGAAGCTTCGGACGATCCGGCCTCGAAAGATGGCAGTGGAACAGCAGACCATGAATATTTTTGATGGGTAAATGATGTAAATGGCGAACTTCGTACTGTCAACCACCCATTTTTCAGTCTAATGGGATGATATGGGGCACCCATTGTCTGGTGGCCCTGAGGTTGTGGCTTGAACATGCTCATGAACTTTGGTGCCTGCCAAGCCTTTCACGAGGAACCAGCCAACTCTTTCGGCAAGACCTTGGTTGAGTCAGCGAACAGCGGCCAGTTGGCAGGGAAGTTGTCCAGTGCGCCCCGAGGCCCGTTGCTGGGGATCTGGCGTTTGTTGCGTGAAGTGCCGGTGCTCCTCATCGCCTCCAAAGGGGACCGAGTGGTGCCACTGGAACGGTCGCTGTCCCTGGTCACCTGGTTCAGAAAGCTTCCGGAACGACAGCTGGTGCAAGGGCAGCGGTGGAAGGAGACTTCCATTCTTGAAGAGGATGGTATGGCCGTCCACACGTTGATTCTTGAGAAGGCGCTGCATTGCAAAGCAATGACCAGCCATGCGGTCGAATATTGGGAGGCAGTGGATGACCTGGTCATGCAGTGCTTGTCGTCTTAAATTTGGCGCAATCTTAGGCCATTTCTATGGGGCGCCCAGCAAAAACACGAACATGGGTGATGCAAGGGCCCCCCCCATTCCCCAGGTCCAGGCAGTTGTGGGGATTCACACCCATGTTACCGCGTTTGCAAAGTTTGCAAGGCCCTTTGTGGAGATTGTAACATCTTGGGACCCTCTGGGACACCCTCAGCTATGGCCAGGCCAACTGCGATGGGCTGCGAGAGGAACTCGATGCAGTGCGCTTCCGACGGCTGCTTGAGGCTGGATGAATCACCTTTTTCATGATTTAGTGCTACTAAGAAATTTATGAATTGATGGTAAATCCACATTTCAAGATACCCTTGCAGGTAAACTATGGTAGACTATTGCGACACAGGTATGAAATTGGTGGTTTTACCATGTTTTACCTCTCCATTCACACACTCCCTTGGTACCTTCAAAAAAATGGGAGCAATCATGTCCATCAAACGTAAATCAAACGTAAATCTGGCTTAGTCGAACATTTTCATGATGCTACGTAGATGATTTACTCATCAGAGATGGGGATGCTCCAGGCTTTTTTCGGCTCAGGGGCTGAACTTTTCTCGATCGGATCAGTCAACTGGGCCCCCAAGATGCTGTCAGCTGGGCCTGCTGGGCCTGTCAGGAGACTTTGGGACAATCGCATGGTGCAATGCCCAAGCCTCTCATTCGATTGCTGAGGCACCGGTCGTCCATGCGAGTCGATGCTTCGTGGGTGATCCCATGATCTAGGATCTTTATTGCATATGATTTGTATACATGATATCGTACATTAATAGATAGAACCAAGATGTATGATATTTCATGATATTTCTATCTATTCCTGTATACATTCATGTATGATATCTTATATAATGTATACAGGAACCCCAACAGATAGACAAATCGTCCGTCTCGCTCAGATCCTTCGGCCGTCGCGCGCTCTACGGACGTCGACGGAGTCCATATGGCCGCCGGTGACTGAGGGATTTGTTGTTTGTTGTTTTTTTTGGCAAAACATGTGGGCAAATATTGGTCAAAACCAAACAGGGTGTAAATATTAGTAGGTGAACATCCCCTATTTTTTTTGGAATCTTGCGATATGAACTACTGGGTATGGCATGGGTTTTCAATCCATTCCCTCATGACACATCAAACGACATCACCAGAAAGGGTGGATTCTATGGTGAGCCGACAAGACTGTGCTCAAATTATTATTATGATGATGATGATGATGATGAGACGACGACGGCGACGACGACGACAACGACGACAACGATGATGATGAGATTCCTAGATTATTGGACATGGAAAGGGGACACACAGCTCAGGAGGGGACTTGTTTTCCCTTGTTGAAGTCTGTTTGAGATGCAGGAAACACATGGAAACAAGGTTGACGGGTATCCAGTGACATTTGTCAGCAGTCAATTTAATCAGAGATGCACAGCGCCAGACTTAGGTCGTGCATTTGCCCAGTTCCAGCAGGCTCGATACAGTGACCCTAGGATACCGAATGCGCCCCGCAACCCAAATTGAACGTATTTCATGTCGTTCATAGCATGTTCTCTGGATATTGCAAGTCCCTCCAAGTGGGGTTTATACATCCCCGTTGCAACTGGTGAAACTCAACAGTGTAGTACTCACTTATTGATTGCAACTGCAAAGTCCCTGGGGAATGAGCTACTCATCCGGTCAACAATTATTCCTTCAAGTTGACGGGAACATTTGCAGGAAGCCCTACACTTTTAGGTAAACATCATGGCATCAATTGTAACTTTGTCCTCAAGCCCATTCATTGAATGAGAAGAACGTCTTCGAGTCTTCCAGTACAATAATCTCTTCGCCCTAATATTAAAACACCCTGGTGGAAACCTATTCATTTTGGAGGCCCATATGAGGTGATTTAATATTAGATTGGCTATATTTCCCATTTCAAGATAGTGAACGTATATTAGCTTCCTTTTTTTCAAGGTTAACTACAATATATTGTACCTCATTTAATATTATCCATTTAAGATTTTGAAGGATGTGATTACTCAGACATCACCATCCTTTAAGATCTTGGTCCTGGCCTCCCTAGTCCCCTGGAGGCCTGTACTGGGCAGGGCCCTAAAGGCTTCGTTCTGGGTGCTGTGCCGCAGATGTTGGGAGACCTGGGAGACCCAACATCTTTGGGAGAATCCGATGGCAGCAGCTATGCTATAACCACCAATAGCTGGGACCAAGGTTATTCATGGTGGTTATAGCATAGATGATGTGGCAAATGTGGGGTTTCTGCAGAACTGGAAACTCACCTGAAGGAATCGTCAAGACCAGGCTGTGCAACGGCTTGCTACAGAGCAGATTTTGAGGGACTTTGGTTATTTGACTCCTGCATCTTGGATGGTTTTTACTTCTGACTTTGGTACTTTGATGTAATTTGATCATAAGTTCATTGTAAGCTATGAATTTCAATGATTGATTATCATCATAGTTCATCACTTTATCACTTTGGAATTCGGCTGAATTGTCCCAGTTATTATCCCATTATCATTGCTATGATCATCACAATCATAATGACCTGATGGGTGATAATGATCATTATTAGATAATCTATGATTCACCATAATGATGGGTGAGCAATGACCTCTTTGAGTCATAGAATCGGCTGTTAGCGGCGCCTCAGTCTGCGGCTGATGGACCGGCTGGTGGACGAAGGCCGGGTGGTGACCGCACTTCACGGCTGAAATGGGTACAAAAAACACAAAGCATGGTATCTTGGAGATACGATGAACATATAGTATAAGAATCTAGTAGTTATATATAATTATATATATATGATATCATATAGTTATATATATATGATATCATAGAGTTATATAGTGTATATTAATGTATATATAGTATGTGACAGTATAAGTAGATCTATCTTATGTCCATCCGTGATGATCCCATCTGAGGACAGAGCTGAGCTGACCCACTTGAGAAACCTCCAACTTTGCCCGTAAGAACATGTTCAATAGGGTTTCTTATATCGATTCTATAAGTATATCGATAATATATATATAGATCGATAATATATATATATATATATATTATATGTATATATATATATACATAATACACAATTGTACACATATACTCGACATTGTACATGTATATATACATCTGTATATATTGCATTTTTCGAGGTCGAAGGACCATGCCTGATGCTGTGGAGGATGGACCTTGCCTCAGCACATCGCATTGCCCAGTGCCCATTAAATGCAATAAATCTCTCTCTCTCTCTCTATATATATATTTAACCAACAAAAATGTGGATTTAGCGATCAGAAGTGGTCAGCAGAAGCCATCAGAAATGAGGATTTAACTATGACTTAAATAGGGATTTAACTGATTTAACCATGAAAACAGGTCGATTTTCCCAAGAAAAATTGTGATTTAATGGGGCATAACCTCCCAGGTGGGGACGATCCCTGGCTTGATGGCATGCCGGAGGAGACGGAGAAGGCATGCCTGGCTAGGTATAATTTCTATGTGGGTAAAACAATGTCGAATGGTCTATAGCACCTATAGAAATGGTGATGACTGGGGGATGGTTTATGACATTGTTTCACCAAACCATCCATCAAGACTGATAGACATTTGGGTTTGTCTGAAAATAAGGTATATTCCCAATTATAGCCATTTAATAGGGATAATGATCATTAACCATTGGGTTTAGGGGTACACTATTTTCAGACACACCCATTTGAGATTTAGGGTACAGCTATTGAATTCAATGCGGCATTTGAGAACAAAATGATGGGATTTACCCAGCCTAAAATGGTTTTTTTTTACATGATGAAACCATTTTACATAGGGGTTTAGCCAGTGACAAATGGATATGGGTGTGGACCCCCCAAATGGTTTGTTTATGGGGGAAGTCAACAATGGGATGGAGTGAAACGACATCCGCATGGTCTTGAGGGATGATTTCGGTGGCAAAAATGCCCATGATATTCGCGAAATGCTTTGTGATTTTCCTGGTCTGGCCAGCGTGAAGATGCTTGCACGGCAGGGACGCGGTTTGCCAGACTGGGAGAAGTTGGATGGAATTCTCTCTGAACCACAAAACCTCGAGTCCTTGCAAGCTGAGGCGCAGTCGGATGTTTTCGGGGTGGGATGCATGCTGGGATGTTTCAGGATAGCTAAGTGTTCCTGGGTGCTCTTCGGTCACAAGCCCTGAGGCACTGGATGTATTGGGATACTCCTTATCATCCCATTGTGGCCAAAGTCAAGCGCAATCCCAGTATTCGAGACGGGTATGGCTCAAACCTTGGGGTCCAAAACCAACCATGCACAGAGGTTTGAATAGATGTATTTTTTGATCTTATTTTTAAGATGATTGGCTAATTGAACAATATTCAACTGAATTAGTTAATAGAATGATTGAATATTTGTGGTCTATTTTCAATATTTTCCTAAAGCCAGGCAACCATGCCCAGGCAGATGCCTTTCTGGCAGAAACATCGATGCCGAAACCTCTTTGTCTTTCAAAGGTGCCGCGTGCCACTGGAGGATTTCGCATGGATGGCTGACCAAGCCTCATGAAAGATGGGATAAGGGGGATAGCATTGTAATGGGAGTAACACCAATTGTAATGGGAATTATACCAATAATCCCACCAAACATGGTAATTATACCAATTGTAATGGGACTTATATAAGAATTCCTATTCTTTTTGGGAGATTATACCAATAATAATCCCATAGTGGTGATGTTAATCAGGTGCTATTTACCATTATTAATGGGATCATAATGAGATTATTACCATTGCTATATAATCACGGATTTTATTCACCAACATGATATTTCCATTACAATCCCATTGGGAATTTAGTGTGGTAAGCCCAATCATAAACCCCAATTGGTGATTCAAGCCAACAAAAATGTGGAGACGGAAACTACTTGAGGATATTGAGCAACAATCATAGGATTTCTACACAACAAGGGTGGAGAAAAATGTTGGTTTCCTAAATGGTGGTACCCCTAAATTCATCCAAGTCATTAGACTATTTTAGTATTGGAACCGGTTTCGGGGATTCCCATTTAACAAAATATCCCGTTGCTGTGGATAATTATAATCTCCCAGAACAATTGGTATAATTACAATGGCTATACATCATTATCATTATGACTATAGCGCATTATATTTGCTATAACTCCATTATCTATGATATGTATACGTATATATATATATCTTTGCTACAATCCCATACAGTATGATATATGATACTCATTACATCACATATATGATATATTATGATATAATTTATGTATGTGCTATAATCCCGTTCTTACAGTATGATATATTATTATTATTAATTATTACTAACTATTATTAATCATTATTAATTATTATTAATTATTATTAATAATTATTAATTATTATTAAATTAATAATTATTAATTATTATTAATAATTCTTAATTATTATTAATTATAATAACTATTATTAATTATTATTAATTATTGTTAATAATTATTATCATAATCCATTACATATATATCATACTGATTTATAATGGATTATGTCATATGAAGATTATACCATATTACATATGTGGTACAATCCATTACAATCCCATATTATTACATAATATTACATAATATATATATATAACCCATGACACTCACCATTTTGCACTCAGGCGGAACGCGCCGAGACCACTGCGGAGCCGCCGGACAGTGGCAGCTTCGCGCCGCGGGGGCGGCGCCCGGCCACGGCCGTGCCAGGTGGGGATTTTTTCCCACGTTTTTGGAACGACACGTGTGGATTTCACCGGGAAAAATGGGGATTTCAGATGAATTAAGCATCAAAAATAGAGATTTGGGTATGGATCAATACCTATTAATACCATTTTTAGGGGTATGAACATCCATTTACCAGCTATTTTGATGTTCACCAGGGGTACAAGGTTTTGACACACTGCCATTTCATTGAGAAAAATAAGGGGATTTTCTGAGAAATTGGGATTGTGACGTGATGAAACACTGGCATTGTAGCAGCAAAAGAGATTTGGGAATGGGTCAATTGAGATGAACATCCAGCTATACCAGTTATTCTGGTGTGAAAGCAAGGGCAGTCTAGGGTGTTGACAAAGATTGGATGGTTTTAGCCTGATGATTGCCAGCCATTTGAGAGTCGGCTGGTGCCTCGTTTTGGTTCGCCATACTATCTATATACAGCTCGTAATCTACTTAAACCATCATTTCTACAACTGATGGCCATCATGGTGCAGGTGACGATGGCGCCGATGCCAAACAGGGCAGGTTGGATCACCTGGATACTCGAAATTGTGACGCAGGGCCTTTTTTTTGGTTTTCGACGTTGGACTTGGTCAGATTGAAAGATGCAGAATGGATGTTTTGGAAGGACTCCAAGTGTCGTTGTTTTCAGGCAGACCTTTGGAATTTCGGAGTCGAACTCCTTTCTGGACCCAATGAAGACTTGGATGACTTGTTTCTTCAGATGTCCAAGTGTTGCTGATAACAATTGAATTGCTAGTTTCACAATGTTTCACATGCGATTTCCTGATGGGTGATTTTCAACATGGTTCATTCGTTCCATTTCCACTGGGGATTTGAAATCATCCCCAAGTCTTAGTGACCAAACTAAGTATTTTTCATTGTTGGTGGCTCAAGACGGCTGAACCAACCAGTCTCATTCCCAGATTTGGATGATTTACAGCGGTTATTGGTTTACCCTTATTTTTGCATGTAGGAACCATGGTTTGGTTGTCAGATTTCCTTTCACCCCAGATTTGTTGACTAGAATCCTGAATTCTTTTCTGGGTGAAAACCATTTTTGGTGAAAGAGCCAAGTGTTTCACCGTCTCACGATAACTCCTTTAGATGGTCCCTCCGTTTTTCCATCTGACCCGGCGGCCACAGGCGCCTCTTTGCTTCTGTGGGTCCTTACTACTCCTGTGACCCTGAGCTTCTTCTCAAGGCGTGGTAGCCGAACTTGGGCCACGCAGGTTTATGTCAAGCCTGGATAAGAAAATGAGCAGTTTATTCGTTGGGGGCAATTCTAGACGCATACTTTGCTACTGTTTTGTGTAGTGTAGGAAATTATCTTTCTATTTTGTCGAGGTTGCGATAGTATTGATAGCCCACCCCCAAAAATAGTAATAGCATGTGATAAAGACTCGAATGATAAATGGTATCCCCCATATGAATTGACATTTGTGGCAAACCCAACAAAGCGTCCCCAGCTTTGACCATTTGAGGGTTGTAGTAAGTAGAGTTTATGATTGGATGTATATATATAATTATATATATTATATAATTATATATATATATATTCTATAATTATATATATATATATATTATCTAATTATATATATATATGTTACAATTATATATATATATATTATAATTATATATAATGTATAATTATATATATATATTATATATGTATGTATATTCTATAATTATATATATATATGTATTTTATATAATTATATATATATATATTATATATTATATATATTATATATATATATATTATATCCTGTAATTATATAATTATATATATATATAATGACTATATATTATATAATTATATATATATATGTATGTATATATATATATATATTATGACTATATATTATATAATTATATATGTATATATATATATATTATGACTATATATTATATAATTATATATATATATACACCATATGAATCCATGTCCCTTGCTCATAAACACCCCTGAGAGACACTGTTTCAGTGTGGTTCCCGTACACAAGGAGTTTATATGACCAGGCAGCAGGATCAAACCACTTATAGGTGAGTATATCGGGATACAACGCAGTTGCGCATAATTCAAGACCCACCATGAAAGTAAATCATTTTCCTACGGAAACCCAGGGTTTTCCAGATCCGTTTGTTCGTTAAAGCCGCGTAGATAGAAAGCGGGCTGAGTTACCTGGCGGAGAAGGGGTTACCAGATCCATTTGACAGGTCGCTAAGGCGCCGTTGCCCAACCTGGACACTTTGGTGCGCTTCCTTAGGGGTTGCTGGTTGTAATCACCCATCCAACATCCTCCAAAACAAAACATCAAAAACTGGAATTTAAACTGCCAAAACGGGATGAACACCCGATATGACGGTGAGACGTGAGAAAAAGGCATGTCTCGAAACTTTGGACTTGCACCTTGTTTTGCAAAGCCAACACTCGATCTGATTTGATCTTACCCAAACACTAAAATGGCACCCACCCATTACCATTTTGAACAGGACAAATCTCATCTCCCAAATCCCTTTTTGGGGGTCTAGAGTCTAAATGATTCAGAACGCAGAACCACACGGCCAGGTGAATTCCCTGGTTCCCGGTGCAGAACTCACCACGGAGGCGACCGCATCAGGGTCGTGTCCATGGGAACTTGCGATGGACAAAGAGATTTTTCGATGACCTTCAGTTCTCGGATTTAGAAAAACATGGAGACAAGTTGGGCAAAAAACCCATTTGATCAAACACCAAAAAATGCTCCAAATTGAGTGCACCAAAAAGATCAGTTGGCTTCCCAAGCGCTTAATACAACTTCCAGTTTGAAGCTGCGGGACCTGCGCCATGGGCGAACACGAGTCTGAGTCCTTGGAGGCTCGAAACCGGAAAAGGGCTGCTGACCCTGTGAACGGGGCAGATGCCTTTCAACTACCGGAGGAGATGATGGAATGGTATCGGAGCTTAGATTCTGCAGGTGCCCACGCGGCGTCCGAGGCCAAGTGGTGGCAAGACTTCTTAAAAGATCAGTGCGATGGAGCAGGTGGTTGGACACGGAACTGGCCCATTCATGCTAAACATCCAGAGCTCAACCACTTGTATCTGCCATTATCTATCTACCTTTCTTGGCTTCAAAGCTATTTTGTTTTCCATCATGATTGGGGCCCCACAATCGACCAAGATTTTTTCCGGGCCTGGCTCCCAGCACCCAGGTATGTTCACCGCCACAGTGCTCCAATGCATTTCGTGATCGGAAGGCAAAGTCCCTTTTACATCGAACGCTGCTTCCGGAACGACCGGAAGCGCGCGGTTTGGGCGGTCTATTTTGGGCCTTTCTGCTCCAATGGCGACTACCAGGTTGGCGTAGGCAATGGTGGTGCCATTGCTGCCCTGTTGGATTTGATGACTGCCACCTTGGGGAACATCTACCTGCAGGGCAGATGTCCTACCTTGTCCCTTTCGGTGAAGATGTTAAAGCCGGTAGTGCCGATGCCTGGCTTGTTCAAGGCAGAGGCATGGATTGAAAAAGAAGAGGCCGGAAGACTCTACACCAAGGCGGAGTTTAGCGATGGCCAGGGGGTGATTTTTGATGTCTGTGAAGCCGTGCTGAAGGCCAAGAGGCCTTCCAAACTGTGAGCACGGCTGTTCGAGGTGATGAAGATGCTGTTGACTGCTTGGGACACAAATCTCTTTCGCACTCACCTAATCTCTATGGCCCATATCCACTTACGTAGCCAATAAATCCCATCACAATAGAAACTACCATCGTATTGACCTGCCACTTTTTAGATCCAATACATTGCACCCGGCGCCATCGAAAAGTGGGGGGTATTGGAATATTCGGAAGGGAAGAACAAGCGGCAAATCTGAGTGACTCCGAGACTCTCTGCTGAGATGAACAAAACATGCGCGTTTATGATTGGATCATGAGGTAAGCCATGGTAAACCCAAGCATCTTTACCCATCCCCAATTAGGGTTTAGGGTTTAGGGTATACCGGTATACTTACCCCGTTTTTTTTTGGGGATGATGTAAAATAACCCCCAAGTGGTTAGTTAATGGGTTTGTTATTTCATGGCTAGTTAAATGTGGTTAAACCAACCAATAAACCATCCCATTTATAGTTATATAATGTTATATATATATAGTTGAACCAACCACTTTTCTATGGTTTATGATTGGATATTGATTGGATTTACCACATGGAAAAGCATATAGAATTTCACCCGTCTCTGGATCTTCGCAGGGCCTGCTGTTGCAGTTGGCAGATGAGGAACTCGCTGGAGCCCCCAACCTTCATGAGATCAGGGAACCCAAAGGAGTCCAACTAGAACAGTCCAATCTAGTCACACTTGAGCAGTGTTCAGAAGTGAAGCCCAGTTGATGATCTATTGGGAAGATGTGTGTTTGTTTTTGCTTGTATAAACTTATATGGGTATGGATCAATACCTATAGATACCATTTTTAGGGTGATCAACATCCATTTACCAGCTATTTTGGGGTTCACTAGGTACCAGGGTTTTGACCCATCCCCATATAGTATTCCCACATATTCCCAAATATATCATCAACCAACAGAACTTACAAAATGCCTTTCTGCACCAGCCGAATGATCGCTGAGGATTTCCATCCACTGAAACACGTGGAACTCCACGGTTTCACATGGGGATGGGTTCAAAAAACCTATGATACCATGGGATATATACATATATATATATATATATGGATATATAATGATATACTGTGTATATATGGGATGAACATCCATAAATGTTCCCGCAACTTTGAGGTCAAAACTCCAGGGGATTCCATGGTTTTTGGCTCAGGTGGTGATGGCGTATGCACTGGAACAGGTTGCAGAGGCCGCTGAAGAAACACCTGTTGATTGGTTATGAAATAGACCCCTGTTGGTGATTTAAGTCTCATTCATACAACTTTCCAAGAACACACCGCATATTTTAGTTGGCTATATCAAGTCATATCTCAATCTATCTCAACTATATCTCATTCATCCCCAATATCATCTGGGCTATATTAGGCTATATTCGTCAAATTATTCTCCCAATTTTTGTCGTTTTTGCACATCTGGATCCATGTTTGGGGTAGTTCACATGGACATTTTCACCACGAAGATGGCTACCCGAAACAGTGTCATCAAACATGGCTGCCTCGAACATTCACTCTGTTTTTTCGATGACTTTCCCAGCAAAAAAACCGCCAGTTCGGGGATTTCTCAATATTTCTCATATTTTCCCAGCTATAGTCCCATTTTTCGTTTCGGGAATTTCCCACGTTGACACGTTGAAAAACATCCGTAACATCTCCGTGGTTCGGGGCGTTTCCGAGGCGGCCAGCCGGCGCTTGGTGAAGGACCTGGAAGTCAGAGATGAACTGCGATCCACGTGCCGCAGGGCAAGTCACAACGGGGGATGGGGGACCTGGATGGCCTACCTGGGCCTACCTCTCTACACAGCACAGTGATATATCTTATACATTGATATATACACACATATGTGTGTAGCGACATATATTATATGGATTCACACACACATACATACATACATATATATATATACATATACATATACATATTTTTCATTCCACTCGGTCAGAGTCTCTGTGACGCCTGCTTGCACGACACGTTCCCAAAAGCCGCTTTGGCGGAACATGTGGAAAATGGTAGATGGGGTGACACACCGAAAATGGCTCAACAGTCTTCGCTTCACCAGAAATCAAACCTGGTGGCTAGTGACTGGAGCAGTGCAATTAGATGCCGTTGACAGCACGTCCCCAATAATCTGCTCCCATGACGGCACCCTTGTTGTCCATGCTGTAGGGATCAAAAGGTTGGGCTAACACTTGAAGGGCTTCGCGCAACCCCTCAGGTTCAGGCTCCTCATGATCACTTGTGATGGTCTCTGCAAAATGAAGATGTGCTTCCACCACAGCCTTACACAGCAAAGGAGGGTAGGCTTTCGCCTTCGCGGTCTTCCACTGCTTGCTGTCTTTTTCCCTTCCTCCCAATCTGTCAGTTGGCCTCCAGTTGGGCTGGTAGTGATCGAACAGCAGCGTGGCAAACTTTTCCAGTCTGCCTGTAAGCATCGAAGTAGGCTTCGGAAAGGGCTGGCCCAATGGGCCCTGAAGGAAATCCACCCTCCGTACTTCCGCACAGAGCAAAAGTTGTTGGATAAAAGCAGAGTCCCAGATGGACCACTTGCCATCTTTTCCACCCTGGCCTTTGGGGTGCTCCAGTGAAAAGCTGCCTCCATGTAAAAACACCAGTAGCAGCAAATAGATCGCTTGAAGCATGAGGATGGTACCAATGAAGACCTGTTCGACCTCCTTGATGGTAAGCTCATCTTTTCCCAATGGTTCTGAAGTGGTCCGCAATGGCCTTGGTCCACCTCCTTCAACTTCAATCCAACGGGCAAAGGTATAAGTCTCGCAGGGGGGACCTGCGTGAGCACCTGCAACTTTCCTTGCCCGGATGAGTTGGAGCCAAAGTGTGTCCCGCAGGATATTGCCGTGCCAAGGATCCACGGCTAAATCCACGCAGATCGGTATGATGTTGCTTTTCCAGGACAACTGCTGAGCAATGTCGGCAAACCGACGATGGCCGCTAAAAAGCACCAAAAAATATCTGGTACCACAAGATAGCGGTCTTGGCACCCATGAAAAGTCTGGCGACCAACGTCCCACCTCCTTTAACATGGTATTTTCCAACATTGCAATATCTCTGTTGACATTGAACATGTGCATCTCAGTGGCCCTTCGAGATGTCTTCACTCTTCCACCTCTTCCTGGCGGCAACATCCCAAATTGGCTCCACTGCTTCAATTCGCTTTCAGTCACTTGTTCTGAGCTTTCCACAACATCCTCCCTGCACTGCAAACGGTCCATGAGCTCCATTTCAGTGCAAGGCCGCCACATTTTGTCTGCTTCCACATCCGCAAACCCTTTCTGATGCATGGCCACTCCTTTCTTTCGATCCTCATTGTCTTTTTCTTCTGCTTCTTCCACAGTCATTGGAATGTAACGTCTGCAATGCCAAACCCAGCACTCCGTATTGCCCACATGCAAATGTCGGAGCAGGCGGGAGCGCGTGTGGTACCATCTTCCACAGGCACGACAGCAGCTGTCAATTGCAAACCTACGCATTGCAATTCTCAGACCATGACGTTTTTGCTGGTGCACAGCCAATGCTGCTGGAGTATCAAACACATCATCACATAGCTCGCAGCGATGTGCCTCCTCTTCACCCAATTCAACATTGGGTGCATCAAATGTCCAGCCCATATCGGACAAAATTTCATTCTGTCTGATTGAATGGTCTTTGACAGCGCACAATGCTCTGATTTTGTAAAGATGTGCCTTTTGAACCTTCTTTAGGTACTGCTGCAACTTCTTGGCATGCGGTGCAAACAGATTCCATGTAGCCACATCTTGCAGCTCATCCAGTTCCTCCGGCACCACAAAGTTGCCAACCTGGCTACGCATCCATTTGATGCTTTTCATAGCACCATACAACCATGAGCATTGGACGTCCACTTCATGATTTTCCAAGATGCCATTGATCATGAACCGATCCTGCACTCCCATGACATGAAAAAGCAACTTCAATCTCTGAATGTACAGCAGCTCCATTGGCATGGGTAAACCAGCCTCGCTAGCTAGCTTGTAAAACTGAGTATGAGGCACTTGACCATCTTCATGTCTGGGTTGAATCATTTGGTATGTTCGAAAAACTCCTGCTTGCCATGCCGCAAACTCTGACTGGGTCAAATTGAACCAGGTCCCTGAATGCAAAGTAAGCACGGAAACCCCCATGCTCTGCAAAATGAGGCGTTTCTTTTCCATTGCTAACACAGGACTCTTCAAGAGTTTGCGCAAGGGTTTCAACTTCGCCATGGTGGCAGCGGCTCTGATACGGATCTCCTGGAACTTGCTGCCTGATTTGGTGATGAAACCTCCCAGATGTTTGTAATGCGTCACAATGGGCACCTGGACAGCCCCTTGGTGCTCGGTAAGAATGGTCAAATGATCACCTTGCTTGCCCTCAAACCTTTGCCGAGCCTTGTGCGCTCCTTTGCCATGAAAAGTGATCATGGCTGCTGTTTTCCCTGCTCCAAAGGATAATTGCAAGCCATATTCCAGCATCACATCACGTACAAGTGACAACATATGCATCGTCTGCGCCACATCCTTGGCTGAGCTAGTAATAGAAATGGCAATGTCATCCACCCACGTGACGCAATTTGGCACTCTGAGCCCATTATTGCCATCTGGAAAAAGTGGCATGCCAGCAAGGGAGGCTCTGCTATGCAACATGGCTAACACTCTAGCCTGAAGCAGACCGAAAAGTAAGTCTGTATTAGGGTCACCCGGCCTTGTCCCCGTCATCGGCGATGAGATACTGGATGCTCCAGGTATGGCAAACCAGTTGTGTGCCAGCATCGCCTGGGTGCCCTGTGCCAAAATGGTTGACCCTGTTGCTTGTCCCACCAGGGAGCATTCATCCACATGTGCGGCAAAACTTTCCCAAACTGATTCTGGGAGCTTCATCTTTTCAAAAACTGCACGTGTTCTAGGCTCGCTACTTCCTTCCTCAGTCAACATTTGTTTGACCACAGAGTAAAAAGCTGCCCTGATGTCGATGAAGATGAGTCCCTGTGATTCTTTTCTGATGGTGGCGTTCGCTTGCCAGAGTTGGACTTGCAGGTGCAAAGCCTCTATTGAGAGTCCTGCTCGTCCTCCCCATTGCATGGGATCCACCGGAGAGCTCAGGGATCCCTTGACATCTCAATCCCATCTTCAACACCAGAGGATAAATTCTTTTTGCTGCTTTTGCACATTCGGTTTGAAACAATTCAGCTCCCAGACCGTCAAGACCTGTGGCTTTTGCATCGTTCAAATCCCTCAACGCCTTCTCCACATCTAGCAAGGTCGGAATCTCCTCAAGATGCTGCACAGTTCGAGTACCTGTTTTGGGCTGCGATCTTTCCATCAATGTCTCAAACTGCACAATTTCGGCGTGCTCTATCTGTCCAAATTGATGTTGCCATTCCGCAGCTATGGCTTCTCTGGAGAATTGCCACTCTCCTTCTTGATTCCTGAGACCTGGAAGCGGCTTGATCAACTTTCCACAATGCTTGGCAATCATCCTCTTCGGCTGTAAAATCTTGTACAGCTTGTCATTACCAGCACTGTTCGCATTGGAGATCTTGTCCTCCAGAAGTTTGTCAACCCATTTTTTCCAGTCTCTGTTTTTGTTCACTCTGAACTTGGTATCCAACGTCATCCTCGCCTCAAGCACCACCGCTTCTTGCTGTCTAAGCATGCTCAGATCCAGATCCCAGAGTGATCTTTGCGCTTCCAGATCATCATTTGTTTTCCATGCATGAAAAACCCTCTGGAGCAAATGCCGCTTGATCTGTCTTTGCAGCTCTCTGTGTTGCTTCCGATGCTCTTTTCTGTCGCACAGCAGGTTCCATGTGACATCGGAAAAATACAACTGACGTTGCTTTCGCTTTGGACATGGAAAATGTTTGGCTGCTTGCTCTTGCACATGGTGCCGCAAATTTGACCAGTGCAAATTGACATCCTCCGACCATTGCTGCATGGGAAAGCTGTCCAACAACGAAACCTGCTGCTTTGTTTTCATTGCTCTCGCAGCTTGTCGGTCATAAATGTTGCACTTTTTCAATTTCCCTTCATGAGCCTGGACACATTGGATGGCCAAGGTCGTCACCAGTGGATGATGATCGCGGTCACCATTCATCATGTCCATGTCAACATCAACGTGTGACTCGACAATACCCTCTTGGCATGCTGCAGAAATGGCAATATAATCAAGGCGGCTTTGAGTGTTGTGTGGACTGACAAAGGTAGAGGTGACACCAGAGTGCCAGTGAGCAAAGGTGGAGGGAACAACAAGTTTTTGCTCTGCGCAGAACTCTCTAAATCGTTCCCCTCCTTCATCCTCAATTTCTCCGGCATGATCACCAATTCCATCAGTCACAATACTGCCTACCTTGCAATTCAAATCACCTAAGCAAATCAGATTGACATTGCTGTCCCTGGTTGCCGCAATTTTGTGCAGCTCGTCCCACCACTCCTGAATTTCGTGTGGTGGCCTCCCTCTTTGAGGTGCATAAAGGACCATGATGTCGAACATGGCTCTTCCAAAGTTACATCTGGCTGCAAGAATTCTTTTGTTTTGATGCCACACACACAAATCAGTGCTTGGATTGAAATCTGCCCGAAAAGTTTGAGCTAAGGCCCTTCCATTGATCCAAAGCTCCACTCCAGCATTTCCTTTCTCACCAGCCACAATCATACGCGTGTATGGTCCATTTTCTACACATTGTGTCCTATTGGCTCTTGACTCTTGCACGCCAATGATGTGAACGCCATTCTCTTCGAATTGCCTAAGAAGTTCCATGGCTTTGTTGCTCACTCCCTGGCCCTGCTCTGAACCATATAGCATGGTGCCCACATTGGCAGTGGCAATCCTGATTTTGGCACTGCAGAGGGATTGAAGGGGTTGACGTGCCACACCCTGCAAAGTCATATCTGGCTTTCCTTTGTCTTCATCTGGTAATTCGTTCAGCAAGATGCGCCTCAGACCAGGCAGCTCAAGGGAAGGAGCTGCTTCAATCCATGCCCAGTTTGCCAACCTGTGCTGCAAGAGAGGTCCTGACTTGAAGTGAAACTTCTTCAATGGTTTCCATCCCTTCCAAACCTCTTTGGCAATACTGTCCACCATTTCATTCCATGGATGGCCCTGGTGAGCACAAACGTGGACTCCAGTGCAAGATCCCTGCCTCGCTTCCGCACGTCTCTCCAAAACCGTCATCAGCATTCTGGCAGCTTTTTGTCTTTCTGACACTGAGTCTCGTTTGCATGGGATGGCACCATCACCCATAGCTCCAAACCCAACTGTCCACGCATCGAAATGACAATAGACAGCCACATTATCTCTGGTGCAGTTGGCAAGAGCGTACTCGATCATAGCAATAATGGCAGTGGCTTCTGCATCCATGGCAGTCCGGTCCACTTTGCCAATCTCGTCGTTCACTTCATCCGCTGCATATCCCACTCGGGCATAACATATGCTGTCACGCACATGTATTTCTTGTAAGATGACCATAGCCCATGTTGCTTTGTCATTCTTAGCTGATCCATCTGTGAAGACATGCCAAACATCAACATCTGAGGTGGCTTCCGAGACCCATTCAGCCGCAATTTTAGCATGTGGGTGCAGATGAGGTATCATAGAGAAGTCTGAATTGATGCCTTCTTGACCTCTTTCGCAAATTCTTTGGAGACACTCATGAAACGTGTTTATGGACCAGCCGATTGTGTCGCCAGCATTTAAGTGATCATCATCACTGGTGTCCTGTGACACTTGATGATCAACATGCGACTCCTTCACATCGCTGGTTTTCTGATGCACGACATGAACCTCTGCATCTTCTTGCACGACTTGAATGCCCTGCTCTCTGATGGCACAGCAAATTTCCTGAAAAGCATCGTCAAGCTGTTCATTGCAATTGTGCACTGACTGCACCTTTTTTCCTCTGAACTGCAAAAACGAAGTAAATTCAGGCTCTTCATCACTGCGGTCTTGCGCCATTCCAACCAACATGGACAACACATGATGATTTTGCCAAACAAGGAAACGAGCTTGCAAGAAATCGCCCGGCATCCAGTGTTGCCTGAGATCCCTCATGCGCACTCCATTAACAGCCAGGTGTGGATATATCCTCTGATTCCTCGCAAACTCAAACCAGAATGGGGGGTTTGGCATGTTGGCCACCACATGAAACCCTATCTCACCTGAAGGAATGGATATTGCCCAGAACTCCTGGACATCACGTGGCTCTTGTGGCACTTGTTCGACCGCAACAAGCTGCTGTCTGACGAGGACCGGTAGTCCTTCATGATGGCCGTATCTGGCAATGAAATGAAAAGTTGTTGGTCCAGTGTCATGTTGATCACCTGTTGCCGACTTCACAAAATAAAGACCAGCAAAGTTGGCATCGAAAGGCCAAAGCATTCTCATTCTTTCAATCCATTCCAAGTCATACAGCCACACTGGATCAATGTGAATATCACGTGATCCCAAAGGGCGATTCTGCGGAGTGATTCCATGGACTCTGCAGATAATGATCTGAGGACTGTTCTCGGCCTCTAAGAAAGCCTGTGCCTGCAAAAAGAATTGTTCAGCATCATACACAGCTTGCTCAGCTTGAAGGACCTGAGAATGCACATTTCCAATCCAAGTTCTGCAGAGTGAACCATGGTCAAAGTCATAGAATTGGCCCTTTTCAAGGATCACTTCACCTAAACGCACATGACAAGGACGCAATGCAAAAGGTGGACAGCGCTGGTGCAGCTGCAATTGGGCCATGATTTCTCGCTCAGAAACTTCGCAAGTCAAACGCGCTCCATATGGCTGTGGTCTGGCACCAACATCCGACGCAGCTTGCTCCACAACCAGCACATTGCGTGTGGTGACATCTCGTGAATCTGGCATCTCTATAACCACCAAGACAGCCACAGTTCTTGGACCCAAGAAATCCACTGGCTGTGGGTGGACGTTGTACACCACTACATTGCCATATAGGCTGTGATCACTCCAAGTCCTGAGGATTGTTTCCAACAAACCCCTGAGATTGAAAGGGTTGAAACGCACATCTCTGCGTCCCAAATCCACCAGTCCAAGCCCAAAAGTTGCCGCTGTCCACTCTGATCCATCTTCATTTTGCAGATCTCTAAGACGATCAATCTCATCATATAGATGGCCCAGGTGCTGCGGTGCATACAATATTTCGGACTGCACCTGCTCAATGTGTTCTTGGACCTCATCCTGCATATCAACGTCTTCCATTCCTGCTGTTTCCCACATGTGTTGCATGTAATCATCCAACTGGAAAAGCGGAGGACCGCCTGACATGAGAAAACTTTCGTCGGATTCCACACTGTCAGCTTGGCTCCCAGCCCAAGTGGAGGCTTCACTGCCCTGGTCACTCTCTTCACTATCCAGCTGGACGGCATCATCAACAATTCTGATGTCTCCCTCAATGTACCTGTTTGATGGTACCCAAACCTGTTCAAGGTTGCTCTTGAGAATCTCCTCACCTGACTCCCAACATCGAGTGTAGCAGGCTTTCACACCCACATGACAAGCACCCTCAACTTGGGCCATTTCAAAAAAGGTTTTGACATTAATGTCTCTTGGGAACATAACCGCCCTATATTTGAATAAGGGCGGCAAACTCTCGGAATGGAAAATGGTGGTATCCATCCTGGGCGATGGATCTTGCAAGATGATAATGTGCAATTTGATCGCTGACCGACGTGTAGGAAGCCCTCCTAACACTTGTAAGGTGACTGGATCACCATTGTCCAGCTCTCGCCACATTTCTCTACAGTCTCTTTCCAATTGCACAGGGTCGGCCAAAAAAGAGCTTTTCAACCTCATCTCCCTTGGCCGCACGCAAACCTGAAACCGATTCGTGGCAAGAAACCAAGTGTCAGCAAAGATTGGCAACCTGCTTGCTTGAATTTCATCAACCACCTTGTACAGCTCATTGTCAAGATTTTCATCATGGGTGTCACCGACATTCTGGCCCTCTAGGTTCCCGGACCCGTCATCCTGGCTAGATTGGCCATGGACTTCCAAAGAAGTAGGATGCGAGTCATCCAAATCAAACCCTGCCAACACCTGCAAAAAGCCATTGATATCAGTGATCTGCCCATGCATATGCCAAAGTGAGCGACAACAACGTGCCTGATCTACCATTCGAATGGTAGCTGGATAGACATCTTCTTGCTGGTAGCAAACAATGTCGACCTTCTCATTGAAAGAAACATGTCTGCTGCAATTCGACTCAATGAATTGAGATTGGTCCTGTTGGTCATGTAGGTCCTGAAGTGAGCCAAGATCCAAGTTACCCTTGACCCCACTCTGCAAAGGACCCTCTTGTTCTTCAGCCTGAGCCTCAAGGAGATCCAAGTTACCCTCCCCGCAAACTCGCAAATGGCTGTCACATGTTTGATTCTCGACCCTATCTGTGGTGTGAGAAATACGGCTTTCGTCACCCTGATGACGCCTGCTACCTTCCTCTGCACAGTCTTGCCAAATTCCGCAATCGGCAAACTTCTCATTGCCATAAGGAAAACTTTGATTGGCGTCAAGCATCTCAAAGGGGAGATCTATCTCGTGTCGTACTTGATGGATATTGCCCTGCCCATACATCATGTTAACAGAGGCTCCTACAGCAAAAGGCTGTGGCTCGAACTCCGAATCATGTGTTCTTGGAAAATGACAGGAAAAATCCACATCAACGCTTGCACCATCCGATCGAGATTGCAAACTGCAACGGCTGTCCATACAAGGATCAACACCATTGTCCCTAGCATCTTCAGGTGCTGATGGAAACTTGCCCTGATCTGAGGACATGAACATCTGGGCCCTGGCCTGGGGTTCAGAAAGATCCAAGTTAGCCTTTCTGCCACCCCGAAAAAGGCTCCCGGATTGCTGCACCAAGCGACCCAAAACATGTTTTTGACAAGGATCACTACGAACATAGGCATGTTTGATCCATGTGTGCGCTTCTGCATGGGATGAAGCGCTTTCAACCTCCATGTCCATACCCGTGCGCTGAGACTTCAACCTGCCATTGCCAGTCAAAAACAAAAACTCGCCACAAGGTTTTTCTGCGTCTTGCCTGCGTTGTTCCATACCTAAAGTTCCTACAGTGCACGGCTGCAATGCGGACTCCTCAACCGCCATCATGGAAAACAAGCAAGAACGTTGATTGTGGTTACCGTTCTCACCATGAACCCGATCATCAAACTTTGCACAGCCATTGTCCATTTCATAGCAATTGTGCACAGTCCACAATTCAGGTTTCTTGAAAAATAAAAGGTCATCCAGACAAGGAAGACCATCAATGATTGGTCTCGAAGGTTGGCAAACGGGAACTTTGCTCAACTCCTTCAATTCATCCCGAAGCCCTTGCTCATCAGGTTGTTGCCATGTGTGCGACACTCGACATAGACCATCAAAATCCTGCCACCACCCAGCAAGAATCGATTCCACGTCAATACTGTCACTTTGAACAACTCGCTCAACACCACTGTCCTTCTGGGTCAAGCATTCTGTTCTTTTTCCTTCATCTTTGCATCCCTGACTTCTTGAGTCTTCGGTTTGAGGTGCTGCTGTGCCACTTTCGTTGGGGAAGTGGCTCCTCGAAACTGCTTGTGCAACTTCGGTGAGGCCTTGCTCTGTGGTCCAAAACCCATGGGTCCCATGTCTTCCACATCGTCCATGTCGTCTGTAAGATCCACTTCGCCCACTGATCCCTCGACCAGTATCACCTCTTCGATCCCTCAGCTGTTCCCCCACATTGGGTTCCTCTGGGATCATCTGACCGGCAGTCGCCGGCCCCAACATTGACATCGATGCCGAACTCATCTCTTGTTTCAATGCATGGAACTCGGCCAACTTCATGTTGTATGCCTCTAAAAGATCCGATCTGCACTTCTGAAACAGCTCTGCATGTTGATGCACTTTTTGTGTAGTGGCCTCTACAAAAGCCTTCCATTCTCGATCCAACTTTGTCACCTTGTCCGCTGCCGTGGTGACCTGTGTCTTGAGCTTGGTAAGGCGATTGAGATGCCCATGTGTGAGTGCCTTTGATGCAGCTGCCGCTTGCTGCTTGGCAATCAGCTTCTGTTGTTGCTGTTCCATTTGTTCTGTCAGATCTATTCCTGCACTCTTCAATCCTTTGAGGTGCTCTAAAATCTTCTCTTCTTCCGGAGACAAAGTTTCTGCTGCTGCTTGCGATGAGGCCGGTTGAATCACTGATTGATCCACCATCGATTCCTTGGCACCAGCTCCATCGGACTGATCTGTCTTCTTGTTCACAGCTCTTCCTGAAGGCGTTGAAGGTATCCATGGGGCATTTCCTGGAAAGACACTCCAATCTTTTACACCTTCCTCTGAGACTTTGTTCTGCTCCGGATTCCTGTAAGAGGTTGCTTTTGCACTTTTGCTGCGCGATCGGCGCTTTGGTCTTTGCCATGTCTGCGACCAATGCACACTGCAGCTCCTGCAAAACTCTTGTTTCTCTCCATTGTTTACCTTGCATTGCCTGCAGTGCCACGTCATCTGCAGAGACTGTCTTATACGGGCAGGAACTTCGTGTATCTGAAAAGAATGATGACTTGCCAGCCAAAAAAAATTCTTTCTCAGTTTTTTGCGAGTTCTCTTTCCCAGAAGCCCAGATGCTGATCTCCGGATGAAACCCCTGCACAATTGGCGCTGCTTCCGCAGCCTTCTGTGCCACCCAGGTTCTCTGAACTTCACCAACGTCCCTAGCAAAAACGCAGATCTCACAGGCAATGAAGGCAACCCTAAAGGCGAGGCGACAGCTTACCATCCAAAGCTACGCCCCTGAGGTCAAAGCTAGAGGAAGCCAGCAGTCAAACGAGACTGGCTCCTCATGAACCGAAACCTTACATATACATATATATATAACTGTATTATATGCAGATTTCTAAGTCACAAGTATATACACACATACGCATGTCTATATCTACTGTATATCTATATCTATATCTACATCTACATCCATATGGCTATGTCTATACTCAAACACTCTTGAGGTCAGTGAATCCTTTACAGTTCAGCCAGCCAGGTCATGTGCTGTGTCTCAGGTGCATGCATCGTCGTGAGTATCTGCAACTGCTCGAGGGTGCACTGAGTCGCAACTGAGATGTCGGGCACCAGAACAGTGACACCGCGGTTTGAACAAATCAACCACCAAACGTTGGAATATTCCAATTAATGCGCTGAGCACGAGAATCAATAGAGGTTGCTATGGAGTCAAGGCATCCCAACACACACACAAATCCACGCAACCTTGCTTGAACAGTTTTTTTTTGTGGTTTCCTGGCAAATTCCAATGCGATTGTAGGCCTCAAGGCCTCGTTGTATCCCCAATGTTGGGATCACCTGTACAAAGACCCCCCACGTGTCGCGTGGCGTCGGATGCCGTTCAGCTTCGTTTCGGCCAAAGTGGCAGCAGTCCGTTGGCTACGCGATCAGAAGTGAATTGTAGCCTATAGGCCCATAGTAATCCCATAGTCATCATAGTCATAAGTCATTCCTTCAGCCTTTCAAAAGTCCCTGAATTGCCACTCCAATTCCAATGTACTGCAGACATCTGCAGACTGCAGACTTTGAGACGCAGGAATTTTTGGTCCCTCACAGACAACTGTCAATTTGATGGCCGCGGCTCGACTGACAAGGGTTCATGATCCTTTTCAAAGCAGAACCCAGAGAAGTAGCTGCAAACAAGACAGCTTTTTGAGCAAACAACTTTTTGTGCAATGAAGTAGTTGCCACTTTTTCCGTTCAGTAAGTTTGCAAACGAGCAAACAAATTCAACTCACCGAGATCCTTGGAGTTGCAACCCACACAGCGACAGAGTTCACCCGTTCAACATCCATGCTGGCCTTGGGAGCTCTTGTCCAGCTGGACATCGATGGCTTCCTTGCCGCCCCGCCTTCGGAGCCTTCGGAAGCTGTTGCGACGCGCCAAGTTGATGGGTGCGGAGCTGCAGGATTGGAGCCATGAACGGCAAATGCTGTGGAGGGCCAAGCTGAAAGAGCAATTTCAGGTGGCCAAAGATTTGAAGAAGCTGCCCCCAGGTGTGGCCTTGCACGCTGTTCTATTGGGAGGGAATAGGCTGTATGAATTATTACTACCTAGATATGTACAATATTAGTATTGGTTCAGTATGGTTCAGTAATGATATATTGGAGTCGTTCGAAAGGTCCGTAGGTGCTTAATTGCCAAGACCGCCAGGGTTCCAACATGAGACCCCGCAAAAGTTTTTCTGAGTCCGCGAACGTCTTTTTTGTTTGGCGAAAGATTTAGCGAAGGAACTTTACATGAGACCCCGCGAAAGATAGACGTGGGGTTTGCGAAAGATTCGCAGAAGTTATTGTATATTATGTTTTTAATTATGTTTTTAATTATTTTTCCCCAGCAGCAAAACTTTGCTATGGGGTCTTTAGCCCAGATTAGCTCCGGTGCGATCCGGTGCAGCTTCAACACCAGGTTCCGCACAAGGTTCCGGAGGGTTCCGTTGAAGATACCTGCGAGGCTCCGGAGGGTTCTGTGCGGTTCCGGAGGGTTACTACGGTGCAGATACTTGGTTAGGTTCTAGAGGGTTTTGGTGCAGGTACCTGGTGAGCTTAGAGAAGTTTCCGGTGCAGCTACCTGATGAGGTTCCGGAGGGTCGATGCGTGGTCCGGGGCAGATACCTTGTGAGGTTCCGGAAGGTTCCGGTGCAGAGACCTTGTGAGGTTCCGGAGGGTTTTGGCGGAGAAGATGCTTGGTGAGGTTCCGGACAGTTCCGGTGCAGATACCTTGTTAGGTTCCGGAGGGTTCTGGTGCAGATGCTTTGTGAAATTCCAAAGGGTTCCGATGTTTTTTTATGGCATAAGCACTTAATTTTTATGGCATAAGCGCTTAATTTTTATGGCATAAGCGCTTAATTTTTCTGGCATAAGCACTTTTTATGGCAAAAACGCAGAAGCTTTCAAGCTGTTGGGGATAGCGCCTGAGTTCTTTTTTTATGTCTTGCCAAGATTAGCCTTTTGCAGATGAAGGAATTTAGAACAACCGCCATATGTAGAATTATGTACTGTATACATATACATCATCATTATTACCATATATTATTATTATTATTGGTACCATGATGTATATATTAATTTTCATATTACTACTATTGTTATTTATTATGTATATGTATATGATGTCTGATATCTGATATCTGATACATGGTATATGTTATATGATATATGTATGTGTATGTGTATGTGTATGTGTAGGTGTAGGTGTAGGTGTAGTTGTGTGTATGTGTATGCATATGCATATGCCTATGTATGTATGTGTATGTACATATGCATATGGCTATGTATACGCATAGTATGTACATGTATATATATATAACATATGAGTGCACTACAGGAAAACCAACCTTTTTGGATGGCAAGCAGCCACGAGGTGGTTTCATATACAGATTTTCCCTTTCAGCACCCGTGACGCATGGGTCCCATGGCCAGGTGAACTGGTCGAACGCTGCTGGGACCAGATGCTACTGGCCAACCGACGCTTCGACGACCGGTTCAATGCTGCCTTCTACAGGCTCGAAAGAGTTAGGTCGTGAAGGTTTCCATAAATGGGTACACCCAATCATCCATTTATAGATGGATTTTCCGTCATAAACCAAGCATTTTGGCATTAATTTCCATAGTCATGGGGGTACACCCGAATAGCTGGATGGTTGATTTCATGGAACATCTGATTCAGATGGATGATTTGGTGGGGCCCCTATGACTTAGGAAACCTCTAAAAATCCATGCAGCTAACTGCTGAGGATGGGACAAAACCTCAACGTCTTGAGACCGAGTAAGGTACACGCTTTCTTCTTGCATATTATGTGTATATCCAGCAGTCATAGATGTAGTCAGCGAATTGAGTATGATCAAAATTGGGCACCCCCAAGACCCAAATCGGGGATGGTTAAGTGATGATTGACTAAAAAACTGGGTGCATTACCCCAAACAGTGAACTAAACATGGGAAGGTTTATCCCCTTGGCCCATCCGTGGTCCCGGCAGGACCATGGATGCGCTGATGGCTCGGGTCAAGGAGATCCAATGCCGAGGCAGCGGCTTAAGTTGTATGAACCAGCGAAATATCCTATGAAACCTGTTTGTGCGATTTTTTGGAGTTTTTTTGGACCAACATATTCACATATATATATATATAACATCCATGTACATGTTTTTTTTTTGCTCTATGATTCAATGATTGTTTTGACCTCAGTGATTGGCGGCTCATGGTTTTTCCGCCTTCACTTGGGAACCTGGATTTTTCGTCACTTTTGTGTCGATCAGTGATACAGAAGCGCTGAAAATATGGTGTAGCGCCACGGATTCAGACCATGAAGGAGATTAAATCATGATTACCCTCTGATAATTCAACATAGCTATTGAACATGGCCATAGAAATAGTGGATTTACCCGTTGAACATGGTGATTTTCCATAGTTATGTTAGTTTACCAGAGGGTAATAATGGTGAACCATTGATGATATATCGAAAACAAATGGATGAAAGCCGCTGGCTACAAAAGACAACTTATCTAATGCGCGCTGTGCATTCATGCAATCAGCATATTTGCAGGCAGATGGGCAATGCACATTCTGTTGTAATGTCAACCCAGATTCATAAACCATGGGTTCTGATTATTCCTATTTATTAGATTCCATTTATAATATCAACCATTTATGGAACTCATTTAGAAATTTATATTAGAACCCAACCCCAAATCTGATGCCATTTATGGTCCCTCAAGGCGTCACAGAACACTGCGTGGCCAGCTGGCAACGCAGCTCGGGCGCCCGGCTGCTGCTGAAGCTTCAAAAGGCCTTGGGCTTTGGTGCCTGGAGACAGGTGCGCCGGTTGAATCAGGTGAATAGGTTGGGCTTTCCATAGTAAGGGGGTTACCCCATAGCTGGATGGTTTATGTCATGGAAAATCCATGAAAATCCTATAAACATGGATGATTTAGGGACACCATGGGACACCCACTATTTCAGGAAACCTCCATATGGACATGTTCCAACAAGAACGGGGGGGATTGACAATATAGAATGGGAATACAATGGGAACATCGTTGGATGTTGTTGGCACACCGGCACTTGAAAAACAAAAATGTGGATCAATGGGGGTTTATCCTGAAAAACAGAAATCATTTGCACATAATAATCTGGTTATCAAGCAAAAAACAATGATAATATTTAATACACGGGGATATTGACCATCAAATAGCAGGTGTGTTTGAGAATGTGGAACCCCAATTCGCAACCATATTCCTGGGGAATATGGCGATAAAACGCTGGAGTTGGTTTTTTTTCAGTGGGACAAAACCACATGACTATTTCAGATGTGAAATATGTGTTGAACATGTGTAGTCAGCGGTGCAAACGACATGCTGTTGGAGGTACTACCCTCTGGTAAACCTACAAAAAACGATGGAAAATCACCAGTTTCAATGGGTAAATCCACTATTTCTATGGCCATTTTCAATAGCAAACTGTTAAATTACATTTATAGTGAGTTTTCCCATTAAAAATGGTGATTTTCCATAGTTATGTAAACGTTTACCAGAGGGTAACGATTCGTGGAATCATGGAAGCACCACGGTTGCTGACATTGGACTCTTTGGACTCCGGTCTTGGACCTGTCCAAATCCACCAACTAACATAGCTATTAAATGCTATTAAAGTTTATATAACAATTATGAATTTCCATAGCTATGTTAGGAGAAACCAGAGGGTCAGAGGGTACGATTGATTTCAGTGAAAACAATACGTGGCACACTGGAGCCTACCTCCGTTGCACACCTTCGGCAGGACGAGAAGTCACGCACTTCAAGCCGTCAAGGAACCAGTGGCAAAGCACGATCCAAAGCCGATCCGTGGCTGGATGCCGGAGTCATCACTTTGATAGGCGCTTGGCCGGTTGTTTTGGGAGAAAAGGTAGGCACAAAGATGACACAATGGGACCGAATTCCTATCAAACATGAGTGTCCAGCAGTAATCTGTTTGGGCACTGTTTTTCCCACCTGCGATTGATGGCACAGATGCAAGATCTACAGTAAATGATTGACAAGCAGCTGGCACAAGCAAGAGTGAGAGTGATGTGCGGATTGACTCGCAATTTCTTTGTCTCACTGACTTTCGACTTATCTATTCAGGGATAGAACAACAGCTGTCAAGTGTTTCTGTCAGACCGCAGTTGAGCACCCGGAGAACAACACGCAAGGTTTTCTTCAAACCAAAGTCTGCCATTTGGCAGTGTGTCAAAACCTTGTACCCCTGTAGTTCACATCAAAATAGCTGGTAAATGGATGTTCATCCCCCTAAAAATGGCATTAATAGGTATTGATCCATACATATCCATACCCATTTGATGATGAAGCCATACCCAAATCCGAGTGTTTGATCTGGAAAAAACATCGCACCAGGCATGTCGGTTGGCAGTGCCATGCATGGTTTTTATTTCTACAGTTTCCTCTTCTCCACTTGGAGCTGCCTTCGATCCATTCGTCGCTTTGTGGTTCTGTGCTTGGACACGGAAGATGCAAATAGGCTTTTCAGATATGCGCCCACTGATCTGAAGAAGCGAAAGATGGATCTGTTCAACTGGTTCTTGGCAATGAACCAGAAGATTTTGTTTTTTTCTGCTTTCTTATTTTTCTTGGGATGTTAAGAACCAGAAGAGTCAAGACGCCTGGGCGGTTTTGCCTCTGTTAAACTGAAGGCTCCATTTTGAACTGAATGCCATGCGACAGATTCGTGCCGGAAATCTGCACTACATCGGACGACCCGGAGAAAAGGATTGGGATTGGGTACACGATCCCAAGAACGATCACGGTCCCGAGACCTTGTTTGACCTGGCCATGGAAGCTGTGGCGAATCATCCCCGAGTCCATGAGTGGGTGGGAACCAAAGTACTTCCCAAAGCAGAGCCTGACAAAGCGGTGTACCGAATGCATGAAGGCTGGGTGGTCCAATAACAAACAAGGTTATATATATATATTATACTATATATATAAGTTAGCATTGTGCTCCCCCGTCTTTTTCCCTGACCCGCCCAGATTAATATAACATAAATTCCACCAGCCTACACCCTCAAAAAAACATAACAGCCAAAACAATTTTCATCTTATAAATATGTTTCATAAGATAAAATCTAATTTTCCTTCTTCTTAAAATTCTCCTGATGTTTCATTGTTGTTGTATGCCTCTTGTAATTTTTAAGTTGAATATCATAATCATCACATACAGGGCACTTCATCCATTTTATCTTTTCAAATTCCTCTTTGTCATCTTTACCAATATTTGAAAGGTGTTCCCTTGAACGAATATGCTTTGACCAACTGCCTTTTTGAATTTCAACTTTACAGTCATCACAATATACTTTTACCTGTTTATCCTCTTTTGTTTTTTCAGCATTTTCTTTTTTCAGGATTATTTTTTGAATAGAACCTGCAATACTCTAAACAAGTCTGACACTGTTTATATTCTCCAAAGGGCTTTCTACATTTGGAACATTTTTTTGTATCCTCCATAATTCACCTAATATATATAGATACTTTCCCTTTAAATCCTTTTTCCCTATATTATTATAAAACCATTATCATAAACCATAACAAAAAAACAAAACAAAACAAAACCAAAACAACCTAATACAATACAATAGACAGTAAAACAATCTATACCATAAATCATAACAGAAAAATAAGTAATTACCCTCATTCAAAAAGCCCATTGTATTGCTAATACCTATGAGATGGGGGTTTAGGATAAACTTAATGAGTTTATCCATAAACCCCAGACCCCAGCAATGGTAAAGCCAATACATAAAAATGATTGAAAGAAACCTTAAACCCCACAGGAACCTAAAATCCATTCACAGGAACCTAAAACCCATTCACAGGAACCTAAAACCCATTCACAGGAACCTAAACCCATTCACAGGAACCTAAAACCCAGCCATAGGAACCTAAAACCCACTGATTGGGATTTGAAACCCATTGGTTGGGATTTAAACCTCATCGGTTGGGATTTCCATTTGAAAACCCATTGGTTGGGATTTAAAACCAATTGGTTGGGATTTAAAACCCATTGGTTGGGATTTAAAATCCATTGGTTGGGATTTAAAATCCAGATAACGGGAATATAGCCCAGATACTGGGAATATCCAGCCCAGATACTGGGAATATCCAGCCCAGATTTTGACAAAAACCAGCCCAGATTTTGACAAAAACCAGCCCAGGAAATGGGAATACCCAGCCCAGATAATGGGAATATCCTGACCTGTGAAAATTCATTTTATTACCCAAGAACCTCACCAGTGAAAATCCATTTTACGGAAGTGTGTAAAATCATTTCATTTTACAGGACATTGTCAGACATTGTACATAAACAATGTAAATATTTTACACTGAAACGCCATATATTTTACATAAGTATGTAAATGCCACTGTTTTAATCATTTTCACTGGTTGTATTCTTTTACTCAAAGAGTGATGCCACTTTACATTGTATCGCTAATACCTATGAGATGGAACTTTAAGATAAATTATGAAATAATTTATCTATAAAGCCAGACCCCAGCAATGGTAAAGCCAATACATAAAAATTACTGTGATGTTTTTTTTTTTCCAGCCTAAAACTCAAATCCAATGTTTGCCATTTTGGCAAGTCCATTTGCCATTTCAGCAAGTCCATTTGCCATTTCAGCAAGTCCATTTTACCATTTGCCATTCTGGCAAGTCCATTTGCCATTCTGGCAAGTCCATTTGCCACCCACTAAATATGAATAGATTTTGAGGGGGACACTCATTGCCATTTTGGCAAACCGTCTTGCCAAAATGGATTTGCCACCATTTGACCACAACCATAGGCATTGCCAAAAATGCTAAAAGGCATACACAAAAAATGGTGTATAGACACATCAAAAAACACATAAAACACCTAATTTATCAAAATATAGGTCAATTATTTTGATAAATTCAGTTATTAGTTTTCATCATAAAATAAATGGTGAATTTCAACAAGGTCTCCATTTTCAGCATTTTCTATTCTTCTTTGTTTGTCATTTGTTGGTTCAGGTAGCCTTGATATTTTCTACATTTTTTGTGCGTTGCTTTGTCTCCTTTTCTTAATACTGAACCACATTCACAAGTATATTTTTCTTTCTGTTTTTCCAATCTCCGCCTGTATGCTTCTTCCTTTTTCTTAGTTTTTTCTTTCTCTTCATCTTCTATTGATATATTCCCTAAAAACCTCTGGTGTCTTTTCATCTTTTCGTGTTCTAATTTACCACCAACACACACAACCGCTCCACATTCACAGGTGTATTTTTGTCTTGCTTTTTCATTGATGACATTTTATTTTTGTGGTAGTCCTCCCTTTTTTTGGCAATAATGTTCTCACGGTTTTTGTTTCTGTATTCTTCTTTGGTCTGCCCAGCAGTCTGTTTATTTACACACTCCATAGTTTGTTGATAATACCCTTCTCTTTTTTTCAGTTCTTCTTTGTCATCACAAGGGCATTTTTCCAGCAGTTCTATTTTACAATTGTCAAGTCCATACTTCTCAAATATCTTAAACGAAGTGATATAATACTTGCCCCCTTTCAAATAGTTATTGTATTCTTTCCTGTGTCTTGCCATTCTTTGGCACAGTTCTTCACAGGTGCTTCCAATGTAGCACATACTATAACCCGCATCCACTATTTTATAGACCTTCCCATTCCTATATCTATTACTATCCATTATTATCATAAAGTATCTTTTCTTTAAATCTGTTTCTATCTAAATTACCTAAAGCATACAACATTTACAGCAGTCATAATTTCTTCAACCAATGCTTGAGGTATCCTATACAAATCCTGTTGTGAATGGAATATTGGACTGTGTCCCCATTCTGCTTTGGTTTTTGATGGCAACCTCTGCGCTGTTTCTTTATGCCTATTCCCATCCATACTTCCACAATCTTTTTTACATAAGGGTCTGGGTGTCCAAGTGTCCAGATTAGTCCATAACCTTGTTCTTTTTCTGTATGGCATACCGTATTTACAGTAGTCAATGTCAAAGTATGGCAAACCCTCCATAAATGGTTGCTTCTTCAAAAGCCCTGTTTGTGGGTTTTCTATGAACCATACCCTCGGCTTGAAGTATTTGATTATCTCAAGAGTTTTCATTACTATTTTATTTGCTTCCTCAATTTTCCTCACCCCAGTTTGTTTAGCAATGCTATACTCAATACAAGGGGGTGAAGACCATATCATATCAAAGTATTTCACTGGATATTTTTTGTATTTCCATTGTAGTATGTCGCAGTTTATATCAGCCCCTTTCAAATCTAATGACACAACAGTCCAGCCCATATCTTTACAAACAGTCCCCACACTGCCGGTTCCACTGAATAATTCAAGTAATTTCATAATATTGTTATAGATAATAATATTATCAAAATTTCATCTATTCACCCATCACTTTGAAGACTTCACCGTCTTTTTCAATTTTATAAAACTCAAGTGTTTGAGACTTTGGCATTTTTATCTTGCCTTCGTTCAGCATTTTCAGATACTGCTGTTGCTTGGTTTCAAAAGTGCCGACAGGTCTGCCGATTTTTTTAGCCTCAAAGATTTTATCCATCCTTTCTTTCTCAGCATCAGCATCATTATTTTCAGCAGGTTTATTTTTTACTAATATATCAAGTTTTTCTACTGCCTTGTTCATTAGCTCCATCAACACCTTCACATTCTTGTTGTATCTTGTCATCTTGTTCAGCATCTCTGCCATTTCAGGTTGTTTATCATCTAAATCAGACATTTCTATATATAATTATTTATATATTTATTTATTTATTTAGCAGTTGAACTGCGCAAAAATCACTCTTTAAATATGTTTCAATCCATATCATTTATTGCCATTTGCTTTTTACTTCTGGGCGTTCCCATTACATCACTTATCATCTTGTTAGTGCTCTCAGTTTTTTTGTCTTCTGGGGTGACTTGCCTGTTCCACGAAAAACTAATGCTGTGGTCTTCACTTTCTAAAACTATCTCCCCGTTGTCATCCCTGCTGACATTCATTGTTTTATCATTTCTACTGAGTTTAAAACTACAAGGGTTACAAGAACATTTTATCCCTTTAGGGTCAATTGAAATTTCATTTCTCATTTGTAATTTACAATGACACAGTGGGCAATCAAAGGTGATAAATTTGCTTGATAGTTTTTGCTCCTCATCCAGATTTATTGTTGTGGGTTCTTCATCTGACAGTTCAAAATCTTCAGGTATTGGTTGCTTTTTGATTTTACTACTCGTCTTTGGCTTTGCTTTTTTGGGAGGCATCTATATAATATTTAAGATAATTTATAATTACCTTCAGAAATTCCAACATTACCCTGAATATTTGTTTAAGTTTAGTATCTTTTACAACTGGAAATTTAGTATCATCAATGACACTATCTTCAATCACATCTATTGTATTAATATAACTATCATAATTACTCATCCTATATAATTAGATGTTAAAATTATTACTATCTAATTATATATGGATTTTTAGGCGCAAACAAAAATCCATAAGGGGCGGTAGGTAAATGTCAAAGAAAATGAACTGTGCTGATTGAAACATAGCATCAAACAAATTCTCAAGCAAAAAGGCTTCAACATCTTCTACTGCTTGTTGTCATAGCAAAAAGAGACCGTGTCGGGAGTGAAAAAGAAGCAAGAGCCAAAGGGGTGGATTTTTTATTTTTAATTAACCTTCTTATGAGGGGCAATATGGCAGTCTGTCCCAAATTTCGCGATGCGAAGCCTCGCAAGGCTCCGACCCCTTTTCAAGGAGCCTACGCGACCCCATTTCAAGCAAAATAAGATATGCCATTTACAATAAATATTGGAAATTAATTTCTAAATAATTTATATTATGAATAATACCGTTCCAATTGTTAAACCGCATAAATCAGCAGAGTATGAGTTTAAACAATCAAAATATGAGTAGCCCCTAGAATACAATTTTCACAAATTGTAGTGGGACCGTCTGGCTCTGGTAAATCTATCTTACTACAGAATATGATATTAGATCTTTACAGAAATTGTTTTGAGAGGGTGTTTATATTTTCTGCTAGTATCCACGTTGATAGTGTCTGGCACCCAGTGAAAGAATACATTGAAAAAACACTAAAAGTAAATCCGAAGAAAGAGAAGGTTTATTTTGATGAGTTCCATAAAGAAGATTTGGAAGAGATACTTGAACAACAATACAAAATAAGTGAATATCAAAAGAAAAATAAATTCAAAAAACTGTTTGCTACATTGATTGTTGTTGATGATTTTGTTGATGCGGTTTCATTTTCAAAACACAACAGTATGCTCAATGCTCTTTACATCAGAGGAAGACATTTTGGGGTCAATGTGGTGAGTTCCACACAAAAGTTCAATGGATTGAGCACTATTATTAGAGTAAATAGTAGGCAACTATACTTTTTCAAGATGAGAAACTATAAGGAGATACAGACAATGATTGAAGAATTGTCAGCGCTATTGATAAAGAAAACTTGTTGATGGACGATAAAAATATCAACAGTGCTAAAAAGACATTACTAGAAATTTATGAACTGGCAACTGAAGATAGGTTTAGTTTTTTATTTGTAAATTTGATGGAGAGTGATATTAATAGGGTTTTTATGATTAGATATGACAAAAGGATATTAGTTGATGATACGATTTGATAATATTATTTTTCAAGCTAATATTATTAAATCAAAAGAGGCTGTAATTACAAATTTGAACTGGCAGTCTATACATAATCTTATCAGACTTTTCCTTGTTCAATTTTTCAATTTTGCTATTGATTTCTTTTAAGGCTTTTATTTGTAATTTATCTATTCTTGAGATGTCTAACTCTTCTTCATTAATTTTACTCAATTCTTCAATACAACCGTTCTCAACTGAACTTGGTTTATTGCCCATATTATAGGTTTATATTTTATTTATCTTTAGGTTTTTGATTTGGATTTTGCCGTTGCTTTAGGCTTGACAAAATCTTTAATGAAGTTTTCAACTTCAAATAAGCGGGTTTCTAAATGCTCTATCTTTGTTTGTTGCTCTCTACATACTCCCCATAATATGCCTGACAATTTGATATAACTTAACTTCTTAATACCTTCATTATCAGTCATAACAATATTCTCCCATTCGGGCGGTATTGCTTCCATAATCTCATCGGCAATAAATCCAAGATGGTTTTTAGTTATTCCAATTTCTTTTTCATCTTCCATTTTGAAAGTTTTAGGTTCAATTTGTTTAACTATGTCAGTAAAATTATGTTCAATACTTTTGATGTCGTATTTTTTTGTAAAATCGGATGTATCCACTAAATCCCCTTCTAATGTATAAGGTGCTGGAACAGAAACTTTTGATGGTGTGACGAAAAGTTTTGCGCTATTATTAGCATAAAATCTTATGTCCCCGTTAGGGTCTTCATTGTATAACTTGAAATGATTAACACCTGCTGTATTTTCATTAAAGATATAACTATCTTTACCTGTTTCTTTATGGATGTATAATTTTCTACCTTGATTGATATATACATCTTTTGAAAAATTAACATCTTCATCTGCTTTTCTGTATCTCATATATTCTACTGAACCGTCATCTGTTGTATTACTGCCTTGAAAAACCATATCAGCACCAACATTTCTATGGATAAAATAGTCTCCATAAATATATTGAGACGACAACGCCCTACCTGTTGATACATCAATAATATTTTTAGTGCCGTCTAATGTAAAGAAATTAACACCGCCCCTTTTAAATACTACATTAGTAGGAGTGGCACTATCAATCACATCAAACTTACCACTTTCAGCAAGTAATGATACACCTGTATTTACTTCTACATTGCCATTTCCAAAATACATAAAATCTATGGTGTTCCTTCTAAAGCTGACATCAGCATTGCCGATACTATCATAAGTGTTTGATTTAGCACCTTTTGTTAGTTCCACTGCTTGTAGCGTTCCTTCAAACTTCATATATTCAACATCACCCCTTTTAAAGACCAAATCAACATCAGTAGCATTTTTTGTATTGATAATATCAGTTTGTAATTCAGTATGACATACAACATCAACATTAAAATACGCCTGTGTGTTTGATAATTGATACTTTAAGTGTTGAGGAAATGGACTTCCTCCAACATAAAACCGATGTAATCCACCAGCACCAAAAATACAATAATCATAACCAGTATTACCACCTCCTAAATTAATAGAACGGATATAACCTTTACCAGTCCCTAAAGCAATTGACCCTCCAAGGACTAACTCTATACCTGAAAGAAAATAAGAAGTTCCATTAACCGTTAAGTCAAAACTTCCAAATTGAGCCCCTCCACCTATAACCAAATCGCCTTCTATTGTTTGTAATGTTTCACCAGTATATTTGACACAGTTTGATGTATCGCCACCTGTTGCTAAATTAGTGGGTTGATTAAATTGAATTTGTCCATCAGTCAGTGTTATATAATCAACACCTGCTCTTTGGATTACTAAATTGGTTGCTGTTTTTGATGATATTTCATTTACAGTCGCTCCATCTGTTGATAATGATATACCAGTGTTTAAATCTAATGTGTTATTTCTTAAATAAAAGAAATCAGTAGTGTTTCTTCTAAAATTAACATCGGCATTGCCTATACTATCATAAGTGTTAGATTTAACACCTTTTGTCATCTCTACTGCTTGTAGTGTCCCTTCTAATTTCATATATTCAACTCCGTTTCTTTGTAAAACTATATCACTGTTGCCATTGCTGTTTAGTGTATTTGTGTTAAGAGTGCCACCTACAACAACATTACCTGCTATTGTTTGGGATGCTTCACCAGTTAATTTTACACAGTTGGAAAGGTCAGGAGTTATTGCTAAATTTGTAGGTTGGTTAAATTGTATTTGACCATCTGCTAAGGTTATGTAATCAACACCATTTCTTTTAATCACTAAATCTAACGGTGCTATGGTGTCTATTTCTTGGGTTTTAAGATTGCCTCCACATTGGATTAACTTACTTGCTACGATTTTAGTTTCAGAAACATCATATTGTATGTAAGTATCGTTGTTGCTTTGAAAAAGTATATCATTTAAATTTAGAGCATTGAATGTATTTGACTGAATATTTGAACCTTTGATATAACCGCTACTATCCAATGATGCTACTAAATGATTGCCATTGACTTCCCCATCTCCATTTACATAAAAGTCTTTGCTTGATGCTACACCGTTCAAAATGATTTTTGATAGACCATCAATATGTCCCAGTCTCAAAGTGCCTGACATATCCTGTGGATTGTTAATATTCAGTTTGTCATTCAGTAGTGTATCTGTCTCTGATTTATTATATTTATTATTTAATAAAGCATCTGTCTCTGATTTATTGTATTTATTATTCAATAAAGCATCTGTCTCGGTTTTATTATAGTAATTTGTTAAGTCAGTCGTGCCTGTTCCTCCACCTCCTCCATTAATGATTGCTGTATTGACATAACTTTCGGTTGCTAAATTTGATGTTCCCGTTGCTAAAAGTTTGATAAATTCTGTTCCTATGATAGTATTGCCACCATCTAATTGTAATGCCATATATTAATAATTAGATTTTTTATAATCTAATTATCAAATCTATTTTTTTTAGTTTTACTTGAAAACATATTTTGACATAAATTATTGTATTTTTCTTTCTTTTGATTTATGAATTGTTGTTGTAATACCAAATAGTGTTGAGCCATAGCATCAACTGGGTTGATGGGTTGAACTGGAACTGGTTGCTTTTTCTTTATTAAAGGTTGGGTTGGCACTTCTTCTTCTTCATCGCTGTAATATATTTCAGGGGGAGGTTTAGAAGTTGGTTTAGGTTTAGGAGTTTGTTTTGCTTTGGGTTTTGCTTGTTTCTTGACCGGTGGTGGTTCTGGTGAGCATTTATGACTGTATCTCAAATTTTTGTATGTCATACTTCGTGAGCAGTCAGGACATTGGACTATATCACTTGCTTTTGGTTTTGGTTTCGGTTTAGGTTTTGGTGGTTCTTCTGTTTGTTCTTGCTTTGGTGTTGGTTCTTCATTAGTTTCTTCAACAACTTCATTTACTACTTCTGGAGTTTCAACAGGTTTGGGTTCTTCTTCAATTGTTTCAAGTGCTGGTGGTTCAACTCTAACAGAGTTAGAGTTCAAGGAGCCATTGGCTCGTTCTTCTTTTGCTTCTTCATTTTGTAAATCAACTACTTTAATAGACATATATAAAAGTGGATATATTTTTCTTAATATTTTCTTTTTACTATTTTTTCAAGAAAATATTGAGAAATTAATAGTTAGGACTTGAAAATAACAATGTAAATTCAATGGGGATGTCATAAAAGTTCATTGTCTTGCTTTCTTCATTTGTAATCCTAAATGAAAGTCTCCTCAAATTCTTGCCACCTACATCTATAAAATCATCAGCAAATACACCTCCGTGGGCATCATTCACTACTCCTCCAAGTTGCTGGTCAATCAGTATTTTGCGTATGATGGATGAAGAATATGAATTAGGTGCTGAATAGTGATGGTCAGTTAATTCAGGTGAATTTATATATACGGCTCTAAAGGGCACCAAATTTAAATAAGATGAAGTCCAGACCGACAATGGAGATGTAGCAACATAATTACTTAACAAATAATTTATTGATACAGGATTTCTATTATCATACGGAGTGCTTCCTGTATCCCACGTTGAATTCACATAGTTTGCTAATTCTTCATCGGTAGGTATTTTGATTTTGTAATTCAATCCATCTTTGATACTGAATTGAACAGTTCTTGTTGTAGCATCATAAGCATACACAAATATGCCACCAGCAGATAAATCACCAGTATTACTGTTTAAGCCTTCATTAATATCAAAACAAAGTTGCTCAGCAAAATATATTTTATTGCCTAAATAAATCCTGAAATTCTTTACAAAAATGTCGTTATTATCATAAATCATCACATAAAGATACTCATAGAAATTTACTTCAGTTGTCTTAAATGAAGTTGGCAAAGACACTTCTGTAATCCACATTTTACTACCTTGGGGCAGTTCCATATTTTCCTGTAATTCCACAACAAAGTCAGATGATGACCTTGACTGTGGCAGTCTAAATTTTGAATTCACATACACCTTTTTGTAAGTTAATTTATTGCTCATCATTATTATATTCTTAATTTAGATTTAAATTTATCAATAATAATATTATAAATGTTAGGAACTCTTGGTAATGTAGGTAGAGTAATTGGAAGAAGAAAAATTGATACTTTAATTAAACACATAGATGGTAATTTGGAAGAACTGCTGAACAAAGAAAACAACATAAGAATGAATGAGTTTTCAGAAAATTAACAAACAACCTGAAACAAAACAACCGAACGCTATATACAGAAGAAAGGAATGTAGGAAACAAAGAAATTTTTAGAAGACAGGCAAGGTCTTAAAAATGCCTATGCCTCACCGTCAGGTCTATATTCTACTGGTAAGACATTATACATCAGTGGCACTACTGGAAAAGATGGAAGCATCACCAGAGACATTTTAGATGACTTGATACATCTACCAACAAGGAATGCTGAACAAACTGAAAAGTATAAAGATGTGATGAATTATTTGAAAAATAACCCTCAAATAACAAGACTGGTGAGCCACAGCCTCGGCAGTGCTGTAGCAAATACACTTAATGAAAACTTCCCAAATAGATTTCAAACAACTACTTATGCCACACCGGCAATAAAACCAAAGAGGAGGGGGAGGCAAGACCCTAAACATAGGGATTACCGCAATCCTAATGACCCAGTGAGTTTGTTAGATGGATACGCAATTACAAGCAATTTAAATGAACCAGACCCCATCAAGGCACACGGATATGAAAACTTTGACTTTGGCAGGTTCTCCATCAGTCCTACAACAAAGATAGATAATGGAATATCACCAAATTCAAGTCTTAAAATATAAACTATATTAATAATGTTTCATAAGATAGATTATAAACATCAACAAAAACCAATACTTCTAACAAAAGGACAATCAACCTATAATAAATTGGAGAAGGAGATGAATAAACCACCCAGTGATTATAATGCTATAAAAAGTTTAGTAGAAAATAATGGAAATAATATAGAAAAAATAAGCAATAATATTCAATCCAAAAATGTTAAGTTAATAGCACACAAGAAAAAATAAAAATTAATGAAAATTAGTTTTTATTTTCCTCATCAAAAGAAAAAATGATATAGAATATAAAATATCTAAACTTAAATATATAAGTTATGGATAATATTATTAGCGAAAGTTCCGATGTTATGATTAACCAACTTAACTTTGGATTACCCCAAACAAGTCAATACATCACTGATAGAAGACAAGTGAATTATTTTCCATCAGGGTCTAATGTATATGCCCCAAATGCTGGTAATAAGAACATAAGATTTTATATCAGCGGAGAGGCAAACCAATATTTAGATTTAAGTAGTGTCCGTCTATTTGCTTACTTACAAAATACTGACGGCACAAGGGCAAAGTTTTTACGACCTTTAGGTGGTCTTCATTCATTCTTTCAAAGATACAGGGCTACTGTAGGTGGTCAAATGGTTCAGGATATTGTTGAATATAACCGCCACTGTGAGTTATTTAAATCATTTAAGTCAAAGGATGTTAATGAAATGGATGACATTGAAAGTAGTGCTAATCCTTCTTATGATGATGACTACCATAAGTATGCTAATGGATTAGATAATTTCCTTCAAATTAACGGCACTGGTGATGGAACAAATTATTATCCAAACGGCGACCACAACGAGTATGGTAGAGTTGATTTTAGACATACAAGGCATTCATTATCAGGCATACCCGGCGCTAATTCAAAAGTCCGCCTCTCCCACAAGCCGGTATGTGGGTTAATGGAAAGTTCATATTACCTCCCACTTCGTTTTGCTCCTTTGGAATTAGAATTTACCATTGTAAGTGATGGCACTGAACCAGTTGTAGTCCCTCAAGGGAATGGAACAACACAAACCGACAAGAACGGCTACTACTTTCAAGATGGTAATACATCAACCAGTTGGGAAATTAACAATGTTATTATCCGAGCTGATGTAATCACATTGGATAATACAGTTGATAATAACATTACAAAACATTTATTGGAAGGTCAATCATTAAAATTAATTGTTCCTCAATACCACACTATCACTCAAACTTTTAACACAGGCGGTGGTGAAATTAATATGAATATTGTTAAGTCAGCGTCTAAATTAACAAATGCTTTTATTACTTTATACCGCACACCGAGAGGCGGGGAAATCTACTCAAACTATTTAGTGGATAATTACATATATAAGAGGTGGAACTATTTTTATAATCCTATGATATGGGGGCAGATTAACGACGGAGGAGACCCAGAAAACATACCAGCACAAGCAGGTAAAGGCTTTGCTGACAGCAGTAGAGCACTTACTTACCAACTTCAAATAGCGAGTAAGAAATACCCTGAGTTCGAAGTGAGTAGCTTATCTGAAGCCTTCTACTTTTTACGCCGAACACTTCATTTTCTGAATGCTGACCAAAACTCATTAAACATCAGTTATAAGCAATACAGAGAGAACAAATTTGTGATGGCTTTTTCACTGGAGAAGATGCCTGATGTTAATTTTACTGGCACGAACACAAAGTCCGGCTCTTTGATTACTTTTAAAATCAAAGGAACAGAAGGAAGTTTAGCAACAGAAGAGCAAATACAAGAAATAATGGTTCATTTAGTTAGTGAGAGCATAGTTGAGCTCACCGAAGCCGGGACTATTGTTTTTGATTAGGTGAGCAAATCAATAAATTAATTACTATAAAATATATACTTAAAAAAGAAATCTTTTATAGTAATTAATAGTAAGTATGTAGAATAGGAATTACCAAAATGGAAACATCTATTGTATCAGAAACTACAAAACAAATGATGTTTATGTTGGTTCTACAACACAAGCATTAAGCAAAAGGATGGAAAATCATAGGGCAAGTTTCAGAATGAAAAGATACAAGAATAATCTGTTATATCAAAAAATAGATGAGATTGGGTTAGACCACTTCTACATTGAATTGATTGAAAAGTGTGGGTGTAATGACATAGAAGAAGTAAGAGCAGTAGAAAAGAATTGGATAAGAAAAATTGGAAACCTAAATGTAAGAGTTGATGGTAGAACCAAAGAAGAATACTACATAGACAAAAAAGAACAAATTAAAAATAATAAGTCAGAGAACTACTACAAAAATAGGGAACAAATACTACAAAAACAAAAGCAATATAATGAAACACACAAAGAACAAAAAAGAGAACATGATAAACAACGAAGAGAAGAGAAATGGGAAGAAATAAGTGAAAAAAACAAAACCAAATATGCCAATAATCAAGAATACCGAAAAAGACAGAAAGAAAGAAGCAAAGCAAGATGGGAGAACAACAAGGAGGAAATCAAAGAGCAACATAAAACATACAGAGAAAAACACAAACTGGAACTAACACAATGGTTTCAAACAAAAGTCAGTTGCCCTTGTGGAGGAAAATATACATTAAGAAATAAGGCACAACATTTTCAATGTAAAAAACATCAAGATTATCTAAATAACAATATAGAAAATGTTTCAAGCACACAGGAAGAAACAGACAACACTGAACTACAGAAAACAAATGAACAAACCAACAGGCAAACCATCGGGACAGGGGATATTTAAACACTATGACAGTGCTTATCTTAAATGGTTAAAAGACCAATTGGATAGAAGAGAAAGTATGGACAAATTATTAAGTTATAGAAATGATATAATTGAAGCAAATAAAAGGGTAAATTACAGAAATCAAATAGACAGAATTAATAATGAAATACAAAGAGACAATCTTAATCACAATTCATTAGAGCACTTACAGCATCAAATAAATCAATTTAGAAATTTAAGTTTTACTTGATATAAACTATTTTAATCTAAAATATTTTATATTATAATGGCAAAAGTGGATAAATACAGTATCTATGGATTGAAGCGACGCCCTACTTATGAAGAAATAATAGGGGTAATTGATGAGAGCAATGAAAAACTGACTGGCACTTTACCAAACAGAGATGCCACCTTTTTTAAAAATAGCCCTGAAGGCTCTTATTTTGATGGCGCAGATGCTATGGAACAACTGAAAGAAGAACAAGGCAGATTATTATTGAGGCAAATGTCAGACATATTGTTAAGGCAAAATGTAAGAACAGCAGGTAGAACATATCACACTGAAAGACTACAACAACTACCCACAACATCATCAACAATAGCACAACCAACACAACCAATGAATGTAGATGAAGAACTAACAACGCAAACAACCCCAACAGTGCCATCATCAAACACACATCAAGCGTCTCAATTAAATGCTGAAATCACACAAAGAGGAGACAGAGCAACAAAAAGAAGAGAAGAAACAGCAATAAACCACAGAGGAGAAGTATTTAAACAGAACAAGCCGACAATACCTGAACAGATACATCATATCAATCCACCAAGAAGTTTTGCTCCAATAAAACCTGAAATGTATAGTATGGCAACTGATGAAGAGATGCCACCAGTTCCAAAAGCGAAACCTAAAGCAAAGGCATCAGCATCTTCAAGTTCAAGCAGTTCTCAAGCACTTCCCGTTGTAGAGGTTATGGATGTAAGTAGTTCATCTAAAAGAGCATCTCCTGAAACAACAATAGAACCAAGAGGTAAAGCGGGAAGACCCAAACATTTCAGAGAAGGAACTGAAAGAATGAATGCTGAAAAAAGAGATGGAAGCAGTCCAGAAGAAGAGCCTAAAATGAGAAAAAAGAGAAACAAGAAAAAGACAGAGTTAGAAATAGGAGGAGCGGAAGCAGATGATGAAATAGATGAACCTAAAGATAGTGGCAAGAGAAAGACAATACAAAAACCGATAGGAGCATCCACAATAGGGGTTCAGAGGTTAAGAGAAGAGTTTGTAAATGCTAAAAATAAGGATATGATTACAAAGGAACAATATGAACAGTTTGATAGTGCTTACAAAACTTGGTTTGCTTCAACGGTAAGAAGAAGCAAATGCTGAAACAAATGAGGGAGGTTTATAAACTACATTTGTGGCAAAAATTGAAGGATATGTATAAAAGCCAATAACCGTAGGTTATTGGGTTTTTTAAATCATAAAATGATTTTCAAAGCACAATAATAGTGTCTTAATTTACTTAAAGAGATATTCTTATATAAATCATAGTAATGAGTGTCAAAAACAGAGAAATTGATGAAAACGGCTATGTAATCATTGAGCCATTAATACAGGTGGATATTGACAAAAAAGCGGACTTGAAAAAATACAACAGGTATTGCCACAGGGAATACTATAAGAAATTTTTGAGTGTCAAAGTTGAATGTCCCCTTTGTGGATGTAGCATTACAAAAGAAAACTTCAAGAGACACCAGCAATCCAGCAAGTGTATCAGAATGAGAGCAAGTTATAATACTGAAGATAGTAATGATAAATCAGAATAAATAAGGTAAAAACATAAAATGTCTTAAACTACTTAAAGAGATGTTATTATAATATAATATACTTATATTATAATGCCATCAAAAAGTGTAATTAGAAACATAGAAATACTACAAGATTTAACCAGAGGTGCTAAAGAAGATGTCAGAGACAGAGTTAATCAAGTAGTAGAATTTTATAGAGACAGGAAGATTTCACAAGTTGAAACAGCAAAAAACTTAATCAAAAGCCTGAAGAGCGACAACAAAAGAACAGCAACTTTTGCTAAAAAAAGATTTGACAAAAAGTTTGAACAGATTGAAGGCAGAGCCCCATTGAATGAAAGAATGGCAACTAACAGAAACAAAAAAGACTATGTTGTAAGATTTCAGTTGTATGGTTTTGATAATGGGCATAAAGCAGGAGGACAGAGAGGCTTTAAAGACAACCAAGGAGACTGGCACAATTTACTTCGTATGGAGCAACCTATACAGATGAACTTGAAGAATGTAAGAGATGAGGATAAACTGAATGAAACACTGGTGGATAAGTATGTGGTCAGAGATAAGTTTGATTTATGGATGGAAAGACTGAAAGATAGGTTAAGACTGAAGAAGGGCAACCCTAACAAAATTACAAGAAAACAATTTGATGAACTGAACACCAGAGAGGCTTGGATAAAGGAGACAGGGATAGATGCTACACTGCCCAGAAGAAGAAACACCAAGGGTAGATACAAAGAGTTTGAAGTGATACACGATACAGTTTTGTTTGATAAGTTATTCAAAAGATTAGTTGAAAAACACCCAGACCTGAAGAATAATACAAACCTTGAAGACTACACAAGTGCCATCAAGATTTTAGATATAAGTGATGTATCAAACACAGGAGGTAGTGATGATGAAACAAAAAAGAAACTGAAGGATGGCAATGAGATAGGAATGTATCACTACACCATTAATACCGAAATGGATGTTGATAGTGATAATTTAGTTGATGCCATCAAAAACAAGAAACAGACTGAAGGGGAATGCTGGATTAACACACCGATAGACCACTATGAAGAGACACTAATGAATACTAAAAAGTGGGAGAGCAAAAGAATGACAAGAGATAAGGTTTTGAAACTAATGAATTTGAATGAAGAAAAGTTCAGAGAGAATGGGGCATCAGTTGAAGATATGAAACCTGTTTTTGAAGAGTTTAAACTGACAGTCAGATTATACAACTGTATCGGCCAAAAGATTTATACCTATGACCCTGATAAGAAGAACAAAAACATAACCGTTTTGTTTGGATTGATTAAGGGCAACCACATTTACACAATGAATGACAACATCAACAGCATAGCACAAAGGGATTTTGAAAAAGATATGAAGATAAGTGCTTCTACTGACTTTCGTTTAAATAGCAAGGAGAAACCAGTTAAGTATGATTTTTTCAATGGCATTGATGACATAATGGGTATAGTTAAAGAGAATGAAGATGAAGAAGGAGAAGTAAATTTAGTGAGTGGCAAGAGTTTGAATACATTTTTTTGTGAGTTCAAGAGGGCAAAGTATGAGCCTAAAATCATAATGGGAGCAGGTGGCAATGTAGCATCACTCAAGGTAAAGTTTAATGGGTTGATTTTGAACATCAGAAGTCAAACATTGATAGACTGTGCTGTGGATACTTGTATCCGTAGCAACGGTGCTGATATGTTTAATAAAGTGAATGAGGCATTTTTTTAACTTCAATAAGGGTATGTTCAATCCTAATCATAAGTCATATTATCATCAGGATGACTTGAAAATATTTTCAATGGCTCATAGCATAGCTCCCAGTGGATATTTTGAAAGCATTGTTGAAGGTAAGAATACACACATTGAATTAGATAGGAGAAAGGCTTACACAAAATCTACCATTGACATTTTTGAAGTGCCTTGCTTTTCTGAATTTGATATTTGGAAAAAGTATGATTATTCAAAGAATGATTTTAACAAGATGAATGCTTTGACATTATATCTTGTTAAAAGCAAAGTTAGGAATTTGTTTTTTAATAGGACTTTTAATTTGATTTACGGTAAGTTTTTTAAAAAATATTATGATGATGTTGAAGTCATTTATTACAAAATTCCATCTAACACATACAAAGTAAATTACAAAAAAATAGTTGATGAACTTTGGAAATTGAAACTGGATGAAGATGATGAGAAAGATAAGTTGAAGAAAAAAATGATTGCTTGTATCAACATCGGCTTATTGGAAAAGCAAACTAACAAGGCTAAAAAGTCCATAGTGTTTTCAAAAATGGTTGATGCCTTTTACTATCAAGAAAAATACGGTGGTGATATAAGTATCATTACTGAAACTAAATGGGATGGTGAAGTGACTGGTAATGATGATGATTGTTTGCTTGAATTTGATGATAAAGGCAATGCCATTGAACCTGAAAGTGATGAGAAAGAATGTGCTAAAATAGTGGATGAGTGTAAGCACTATGTGCTGAACATTTCCGATACAAAAACTTTGAGGAACGGATATAACTATGTGAAAGAGCTGATTTTACAACATCATAATTTTGATATGAATGAGGCTTATGAAACACTTATGAGGGATGATGTAATGGTGTATTCAGTAAAAACTGATGCCTTTGTGATTGATAAATGTAATCTGGGTAAGGCAAAGGGAGTGTTAAAATTTGGTAGTGAGATTGGAGACTGGCGGTGGTCTGATAAATTCAATTTTCCCAGCAAGGCATTTTGCAAACAACCCAGTATTTTGTGTGATATAATGGAATATGAAAATAAAACAGGTGATGTCAAGGATGAATGGAACACTGATGAAATCATAGATGAGCATATTATGACCAATAGGAGGCTGATGATTAGGGCAGAGTTCGCAGGTTCAGGCAAGAGTTATATATGTAAGCATTTGAAAAATAGAAACTACAAAGTGTTGTTTGTTGTTCATAGCAATGAGTTAGGGCAACAATGCGGTTGTGAATGGACTACCATAAATAAGTTTTTTGGTATTTCATTTGGAGATGAAAGACTGAACAAGTTTGATTATTCAGGTTATGATGTTATAGTGTTTGATGAGATATATTTTCATAATGTAGGCAAGTGGGCTTTGATATGGGACTTTGAGAAGAAAAACCCTGATAAGATTGTATTAGCAACAGGTGATACAAAGCAATTGAAAAATCCTGAGAGTGTAAGTAATGTAATTGCTTTTGAAAAATATGCTGACCATTGTATTAATTTAATTTTCAAAAATAATATTGTGCTTTATGAATGTAAGAGATTGAAGACTGAAGAAGATAGGCAAAAGTTAAGAGATGTTAGAAGGTTGATTTTTGAAGGCACATCTTTTAGAGAAATCATTGATACATATTTCAAATGGACTGACAAGATAGAAATGTATGAGAATAACATTGCTTATACAAACAACACCTGTAAAATGGTTTCAAGCAAAATCAGAGAAATGAAAAATATAACTGAAGAATATGTTATTGGTGAGGAAGTTATATGCCGAAAATATATCAAGACTATGGGCACAAAATTTAATGTTAATTTTAACTTTAGGATTTCAAATATCGTTGGGGATATTGTTGTTTTACAAAATGTGGCAACAAATGAGAAGCAAAACATAAAAATAGAATTGTTGAGTTGAGAAAACATTTTATATATGCTTACTGCTACACCGCACATTCAAAGCAAGGTTGTAGCGTTGATGGTGATATAGTCATATATGATTGGAATGAATGGTATGTTAGTAAGAATTGGTTTTTTACAAGTATCACAAGGGCTACTGATTTCAATAGAGTTAAGTTTTTCAAATATAGTGAAGGTGAAGAAAGTAAATCTAAAAGGATAGTAGAGCAGTATTTTGAGAGAAAGGTTTTAAATTACATTGAGCAAGACAAGAAAGCAGGTAGAGATGTAGAAGGAAATGAGTATGTTGATGTAGATTTTTTGATGAACCTGATGAATACCCAGTGTGAAAATTGTAATGAACCATTGGTGATAGATTTTGAAGATGGCAAGGTTTCATCAAATATTAGCTGTCAAAGGGTTAATTGTTGTGAAGCTCACTTTAAAGATAGTTGTAAAGGTTATTGTGTGTCTTGTAATTGCGCTTTTTCAAATAAGATATTAATGTAAAATGGTTTTAAAGAAAAGATAAGTTAAGATAAGTAGGGATATGAGCAAATATCAAAATGGTAAGATTTATAAAATAGTAGATGTAGGATATAATAAAACCTATTATGGTTCTACTTGCGAAAGTTTGAGCCAAAGAATGACAAGACATAGAGCCAAATACACAGCATACTTGAAAGGTAATATTACAAATACACGTTCTTTTGATTTGTTTGATGAATTCGGTATAGAGAATTGCAAAATTGAATTAGTAGAAAACTACCCTTGTAATAGCAAGGAAGAGTTAAGACGGAGGGAGGGCTACTATATCAAAAACAATGACTGTATCAATAAATGTGTGCCGTGTAGAACACCAGCAGACTATTACCAAGATGAAAATGAATATTGTAGGTTCAGAAATGACCTTTACAAAGAACTTCATAAAGAAGAAGAACAGGAATATCATAGAAGACGGTTTCAAGAAAGAAAACACATCTTGCTGGAAAAACATTTGTGTGGTTGTGGCAAATATTACACATTTCAACACAAAAAAAGACACGAGAAATCACAAAAGCACCAAGACTGGTTAAATAAACAAAATGAAGAATAAATGATATAATTTTAATATTTATTATATCATCTATTCTATAATGAGTGAAAGTAAGAAACAACAAATTATTCGTGATATTTATTTTGATAGAAGTGGCTATGGTTCAAGAAAGACCACATTAGAAGATGCTAAAAAGAAAGAACCTACAATCAAGAAAGAGGATGTTGAACAATTCTTTAGGAAAAATGTTGAGATAAAAGCAAAGCCAAGAGGGCATAATTCCTTTGTAGCACCTCATAACAATCATACTTATCAAATTGATTTGTTTTTTATGGGGTATTATGATTTTGATGAAGAACAAAAATATAGAGGAGGATTGGTTTGTATTGATGTTTTAAGCAAGTATGCCGTAGTAATTCCAATTGTAAGCAAGAATGAACCTGATGTTATTGAGGCAACTAAAGAGGCATTAAAAAGAATGGGAAAGAAACCAAAAATCATATACAGTGATGATGAAAAAGCAATAGCAGGAGGTGATTTTAAAGACTATATTGAAGGTGAGAATATTGAGTTGTATAGGACAAGGGGTCATCCTGCTTTTGCTGAAAGATTTATACGCACCTACAAAGATATGCTTTTTAAAAGAGTTGAAGCAGATGAAAAGAAAGGAAGAGAACATATCAAATGGACAGACTACAATTTAGAAATTATGCTGACATACAATGATAAAATGAAGCATTCCGCTACAGGTATGACACCTAATCAAGCAAGGAAAGAGAAAAATGAATTTAGGGCAATGCTGAATGTAGCATCAAAGGCAAAGAAAGAAAGAATATACCCAACATTAGAGGTGGGAGACAAAGTAAAGATAATGAGAAAGAAAGCAATTACAGAGAAAGAAAGAACTTCCCACTGGCTGAAAGGTTATTATGTTGTGCAAGAGATTGCAGAAAAGTTGAACCAAAAATATTACAAATTAACTGATTACCCAAGATTGTTGATGAGGCATGAACTGTTAAAGATTTAGTGTTTTTAGAAAGCCTTGTAAGCGTTTGTTTTTCTTACTCATGCCTACTTGATGCAACCATGAGATGGTTGATTTGATGTGCTGTTTTCTGGTTTCGGGGTTTTGTGTTTTGCCCTTCATTTGTTGTTCCCCATGGATTTGCATTTGGCAAGTTTGGGTCATTGGCTGGGATTACTCTATGTTCCTTTGTCCTTCTGCCCCGCCATGGTTTCGTCATCAATCTCTTCTTCATCCTGTTGTCGGGGCGCTCAGCTGTTGGGAATATGTCAGTCGGAGGTTTGAAGCCACATGTTCTTGGAGAGCTTGACCTTGTTTCATTTTGAGCCCCTTTGACATTCTCAATTGGAAAGCTACAGAAATTAGCTATTGCAGTTTGAGCTTGGATTTTTGTGTAATTTTTCAGCATTTTTTCCTCAAACCACTCGGGCACGCTTTTTAGCTTAGGGGTGTCGGCATGTTCATGGCGCCAATCCGTTTTGTTGCTTGCCTCATCATCCTTGCATTGAGCGCTGGAGCTATGCGGATTCCCTGCGGGCCAAACATGAGCTGCGACGACGGCACGGCACAGAAGACCAGGACGAGCATAAAGATTAACAAGCACCACAGGAGACGCTATAAGTACATGTAGGTCTGGGCCAGAGACACCACTGGGCTCCTTGCTCGGTCTCAGGGCATGTCACGCCAGTTGCTCGCCAATTTTGGCGACGAAGAAAGTGCGTGAGAACGCTTGCTTCGCCAACAGTGCGACTTGCAAAACAGTGCTCTGAGCAGATCCTTCGTGATTGAAAATGTCTGCATGTACAGCATATAGGTAGGCATTGTTTCAATAGAGCATTCATGCCAGTGAGCCTTCACAAGCTTGACATTCAGTGCATTCATGCCTGATAAAAAGGCAAACCCTTCCAAAAACTTGAGAAGACTGGCACCAACAAGTCTGGACGCACACCACACAAATCTTTTTCATTCCATTTCGCCCCGAAAGTTTGGATTGCTGTGCCATTTACATCGCGCTGAGGTTAAGAAGACATGGTCATCAACAAGTTCATGAAGGGTGGTTTGGGCATGGTAATTGCGGTCATTAAAGAGATTTGAGATTGAAAGATGTGATGTTGTTGTGATATGCTAGTTTGTATGTATGCTGGTATGTATGCTGGGGGGAGGGATAGTATATTGGCTGGGGGTTGAGGCTTCCCCTATAGGGGCAGACTGTGGTAATTAATCCCATAATCTTCACAATAAATGATTATGACAATTATGTTGATTATCTCCATAAATTTGAAGTGATGATTATGAAATTCAAACTCAAAATTACAAGAGGCACACAAACATTTTGAAGCATGAGGAGAATTTGAAGAAGAATGATAGTTAAATTTCATTTTATAAAAGTGAAATTGTCTTTTGTTTTGGTTTGTTGTTATGATTTATGGTATAGACTGTTTTATGGTCTATTGTATTGTTTAGGTTGTTTTGGTTTTGTTTTGTATTGTTTTGTTGTTATGATTTATGATAATGGTTTTATAATAATATAGGGAAACAGGATTTAAAGGGAAAGTATCTATATATATTAGGTGAATTATGGAGGATACAAAAACATGTTCCAAATGTAGAAAGGTAAAGCCCTTTGGAGAATATAAACAGTGTCAGACTTGTTTAGAGTATTGCAGGTTCTATTCAAAAAATAATCCTGAAAAAAGAAGAGAATGGGCAAAAGAAAACGCTGAAAAAACAAAAGAGGATAAACAGGTAAAAGTATATTGTGATGACTGTAAAGTTGAAATTCAAAAAGGCAGTTGGTCAAAGCATATTCGTTCAAGGGAACACCTTTCAAATATTGGTAAAGATGACAAAGAGGAATTTGAAAAGATAAAATGGATGAAGTGCCCTGTATGTGATGATTATGATATTCAACTTAAAAACTACAAAAGGCATACAACAACAATGAAACATCAGGAGAATTTGAAGAAGAAGGAAAGTTAGATTTTATCTTATTAAACATATTTATAAGATGAAATTTGTTTGGCTGTTATGTTTTTTTGAGGGTGTAGGCTGGTGGACTTTATGTTATATTAATCTGGGCGGGTCAGGGAAAAAGACGGGGGAGCACAATGCTAACTATATATATAATGAATATGTATTATTGGCACAGCTTCTTGAGACTTTCGTCGCCGCCTGCCTGTCGTTAAATTCTACAGGAGGTTCATCCTCCAAAGTCTCTGCCGATGATAGTGCCAAAAGCGCTCACTGTCATGGCGCGGCACTGCGACAGAAATTTGGAATCGACAGCAAAATCTGTGCAAAAAGGATGCCGTCGAAACCAATTACAAAACACATGTGAAAGAGCCCGGTTAATCGCCGGCGGATACTCCTTTAGCGGGGCCGTACGCCAGGAGCCATCCTCAGATCGGCCGATTGCACTGCGCTTTGGCAGTTCCGGGGTCACATGATGACGCCTGAGATGTGTCTGCAAATCAGGCAAATTCAGTGCAAGCAATCTCGTAGGTTTCGGTGAGTTCGCTCCTAAAAGTCCTTGGGCTAAGTCAATGATCTGCACCCCAGAGCATCTTCTCAGAAGGTGCAATGCTTCAAGATGCCAAATGGAGGGGCGCGAAGGTTCATCTGGCTCTTTGGGATGTTCGAGCAAGCCAAAGCCGTCAGCGCAAGCCAAAACGTAGAGCAGCTCAATGGTGAAGAGCAGCAACTCGTTGCCCGTCGCAACCTGGTGAGCCTCCCTCAAGCTCAGGGATTCAAATCCCCAGAGATGATCCCTGTCTCGTAGCGGTCTGGGGCCTCGTCCAGGATGTAAAGGGTCCTCGACAAAGCGGGCCTGTGACCACGTCTCACACGGTGGACCACACAACGCTCCCAGCACCCATCCTGCTGCAACTCCATGTTTCCAAAATGCCTGCGTGTCCGGACGTCGGACATCTCCATACTCAGCGTCAATGACCAAATCAAGCGAAACGACGCAAAGGATGGAACCGTCCTGGCAGATGGAATCAAAAATCTTCTCCATGTAAAACTGCAAATCCCCTGCTCTCCGACGCCCCGAAAAGACATGAAGGAAAATGCGTTCACGACTGCATGGTCTGGGAACTCGATCAGTGGGCTCACGCCACTGCGTCTGAGCGAAGATCTCCTCAATCTCCCCAAGCGAAGGGCAACGTTGCGAATGTTCCTTATCGGCTTGAAGGAAAGACCAGGAAGATGGTTTCGCCACCTCAAGAAGACATCTTCTGATCTCTTCGCGCGTCTTGGGCGTGACATCGAACTCAGCTTCATCGAAAAAGGAGAGAAGGCGCTGAAATGTCAAAGTCCATGCCGTCCATGAAATTGGCCATTTGGAAGGCAATTGCCGCAGCTCGTACTCAAAATCCTTAATCGTGTCCTCCGTGGTTTCCACAATGAGGATGGAGACAGCCTCAAAGAGCTCGCAGTGCTCAATGTCGAAGTCTCTGGGTGCTGCCGGTTCAATTCTCGGTCCCTCTGCCTGCAAAGGTGGAAGTCTACCGTCCCATGCTGCGTGGAGCTTGGTGTCCTCAGTAGATCCCAGGCCGGCAGAAGGTGTGTGGCAAACCTTCCTCCCCAGCAACTGCTGGCGACAACGATGTGCCCGAATGAGATGTGCTTTGAGTTTTCCTTGGGTGAAGTATTCAGTGAGGCACGCACCGCATTGAGTGCCATGAATCAGCGTTCGAACGGGATGAGAAACTCCGTGCACTTTGAACATGTGGGCCCCTTCGCCAGCCAAGTTCTGACAACGAACTTCGCAATGGAGACATCCATGGAAGGACAAAGGGTCCAGCGTGATGTTGTGTGAAAGTCCTGGTCCATCCCATCGACCATGTTGAAGCAGCAGATCCCTCATTCGGAGATGTGTCGATACGCAAAGATAGCGTCGAGAGGCAACCAGAATCGAATGATCTCGAGCACGGCGAAGAAGTCGCTTCCAGTAGCCCCTATGGTGTCGAATCACTTCAAGCCATCTGTCAGTGTGGGAGAGAGGATCTCCAAGACTGCAGGAGCGAGAAAGCTGATCACCAGCCCACTGCATGTCGTCTCTGAGAAGGTCCAGCCAAGCATTGTCAAGGTTGAGCAATCCCCAATGTGCAGACGACCCCACTGAAAGAAGTGAGCCCAGGTAGCTCAGGCGTCGAATCCTCAAGAGTGTAGCTGGCGCTGGCATCCCCGTACGATGAAGAATCTCCTCATCAGAGAAGTGCGCATCTCTGGGGCACTTCAAGAGTCGTTTGTAGAGCCGTATAATTGCGCAATGCAGGTACTCCTTGGTCTTCTGGTCGCAAATGCACCAGGTCTCTGCCCCAAAAAGGAGGCGGCTGAGAATCAAATTGTTGAAGATCTCCACTCGCTTCGTCCTGTCCAAACCATCATTCTGGTAGATGATCTTTCTATGCTTGTTGAACGACTGATGAGCGATGGCAATCCGACGCTTGACTTCTCGGCGAAGATCTCCAGAGAAATGGGTCAAACATCCCAAGTGCACATAGGAGTTCACCAGATTGATGTGATAAGGCCCATATTCACCGACTGCAATGAAGGTCTTTGAGGCATTGGGTCCAAAAAGTTTGCGTTTGACAGAGGTCGCTCCAATCCCTCGAGGCTGAAGGATGATCTCTGTCTTGCCTTTTCCCAAGTTGGGTGTCATCGCATGTGCCCGACAGATGTCGAGTATGGTGCTGGTGGCGACCCCGAGGTTGTTCAGGAGCTCCTCATTGGTGTTGGCTGTGAGCGGAATTGCCAAATCATCCATCCAGCAGGGACCCAATAGCCGCTGCGTTGTCGGCCCCTCAAGGTCTGATCCTTCTCCAGATGTAGCAAATCCTGAGCCATGAAGATCAATGGTGGGCTCCTGCGGAAACTCTGAGAGGATGTTCCGAGACTCCAGCTCGCGGTCAAAGGATTTCAGCACACGGGCCATCAAATACCCAAAGACCACGTCAGCAAAAGAATCGCCCGGCCGTGAGCCGTGCGCCGTGCGAACTCTGTCGCCTTGGCCGGGGAGAGCGAAGAACGTGTCAGTGTGCAGGGCCTGGATAGCTCTGCGAGCCACCGAGTTCATCTGGGCTGATTCCACCGCGCTAGGAGCCTTGAGGTGCTCATAGAGGTCGTGCAATAGATGATGGTCCATCTGTAAACGAGCGGCCATGGTCGCAATGATTTCATCAGTCCATTCGCCAGAAATGGCGAGTGGACGAACCACTCTGTAAAATGCTTCCTGGAGGTCAATGAACAGCACTGCTGTGGGTTGCCTGCGCGCTTCAAAGACTCGAAGACATGCTCTGATGAGATGCCCTCCAAGAATCACCGAAATACCTTTGCGGCCACCAAGCTGCTGCGGATGTAGAAATCGCTGGTAAAGCTCCGTCTGTTTGGTGCGAAGAGCCTTATGCAGCGTCTTGCCAACCATGGAGGAAATCAGAATGGAGCGGAATGCCTGACAGGTGTCTTTACCAAGCTTCCCTTTCCAAATAGGCACAAGGAATCCGCCCTTGTGGGCAAGAGGTTCTTGTCCTTGAAGGCAAATCTTCAGGAGCAACGAGTAGAATTGCTTCGCAATGGTGTTCGGGCAGTAGCGCAAAAGTTCTGATGGGACCCCATCCATCCCAGATGCCTTTCCTGCTTTAACCTGACGACACGCTTGTTCAAGTTCAGTAAGTGAAGGAATCTCGGAGATGTCAATGGTGAAGCCGGACTGTGACAGCGCAGCAAGGTTAGACCTCCAGATATGTCTCTGCTCTTTCAGGGTAATCCTTTCTCCGCCTTCCATCTCACTAAAGAACTCAATCCAACGGTTGAGCGCTGCTTCATTCGAAGTGCAGGGTTTCCCATCCGCATCCTTGATCAAAGGCAAAGGAGAGAGCCCTTGGCGAAGTTTGTTCGTGGATCCCAGAAAGGGTCTAAGCCGCTGTTGAATTTCCGAGGCTGAAGTAGCCGGTCCCATGTCTTTGACAAGCTCTGTGAGTGCAATCTGCTTGCCATTGCTGATCCGACGTCGAAGAGAAAAGGCGAAATGCCGAAGGCCAAAACTGTGATACAGCACTCCAATGCGAAGGGTTGATCCAAAAGCAAAAGACCGATCTTGCTTCCAGTTCTGTGGCTCCTTCCAAGCAGAGAAGATCCGGGCCATGGTCTCCCGTCGCAGAAGACCTCGCAGCAGACGTAATTGACGCCGATGATGAAGTTTTGCTTTCCTCATCTGCCAAGTGTGATCGTCGATGTACGGTCTGTCAGGGCCCTTTCGTGGTTTGGGACACCACCGTCTGAGCTGGGAATGCAGGTGTGAGTTGATCTGCGCAAGATGTTCCTCAACGTCGGTATTCCAAGAAGCAACTGTAGAGCCACGAAAATTCTCTGGCATCTTGCTCTGAATGAGCGAGCGATCAAAAAGAGCTCCCTGGGTGCCATCCTCGTTTTTGTGCTGTCCAGTTGTTTTCTGGTCTGCCCAAACAAGCTCAACCACATAAGCAGAATGGTCAAGATGTTTGTTGCCCATGTCAAGCTCTTCCAAAATCCTAGAGCGATGGCAGTGCTCTTGCCAGGCATTGGGGAGAAGGACATAGTCAATCGTGAACTCATCTCCAATAGGAGAGGTCCAAGTGCAGGTCGGGCCACAGTGTGCAGGACTTGCGATGGGAGCACAGAGCTGAAACTCGAACATGAAGTCCCTCAAAAATCTCGTTCCAGAAGTAGTGCGAAACCCATCAGATAAGACACTGAGACCATCTGAGTCACCAAGACCAGCATTGGCGTCAATACAAGCGAGAAGTGGTGAGTTGTCAATTCCTGCGTTGATCAATATGTCCTGTGTGCTGGACCACCATGTAGACCTTTCTGAAGAGGAATAACCGCTGTGTGGCGCGTAGGCAACAAGGATCCATACGTCCCAAAGGTCATGTTGGAGGCGCACCAAAATACGACGATGGTCACGATGTGCCACGCAAAAGTGCTTGCGTTGTAAGTAGATCTCCTTGCGATCGACAATGGCGAAGGGCTGACGGAGATTGCACCACAGCTCAACTCCTCCCTGTCCTTGAAGGTGCCCCGAGGATAATCTGAAGACGCCATGTTGGAAGGACGAACCTTCATCAGATCTAGTTTCTTGCAGGCCAAGGAAATTAAGGTGCAATGCCAGAAATTGAGATCTGATAAATGCCAGCTTGCCGGCAAAACCGTGTTCTCCTTTGCCAAGGGATTGAACATTCCCCGTAGCAATGCTGATGGTGAAGTCGACCTTCTTGGAGCGCAGGATGGGTTGTTCACAAGGTCGGGGGTCATCCACAGGTGGCAGGTCAGGAGGGTGCACGTTGAAGCCTCGGCCTTGAAAGGAGGGCACTCCAGAGTTGCTGTCGAAGAGCATCCAAAGGAAAGGTATGATGGGTCTCCAGGTGGCAAGATCCAAGTTGGGTCTTTTCAAGAAGAAGCCCTTCCTTCCTTCAGCTTTCGCAATGTGGTCGCAAAATTCGTTGAAGGGGTCGCCAGCATGTCCTGGAATATGATCAAAAAGGAGGCCTTCTGCATCAAGAGCCGATTCCAAAAGCTGGGCACACCCCCTAAGGGTCTGAAAGGAGGCGTCACATTGTAGGGCACCAATGACTCCCCGTGCTTGCTGAAGCGCCAACATCGAATCGCTTCTGAAGATTGTTGGAATGTTGGAGTTCTGTCCAATCCTCCAAAGCATCGCCCGAGTGAGGGCTTCACGCTCTGCTATGGCTGAGCCTGTACGATCAGCTCCAAGAGACCACTTGTGCTCTTTGCCGCAGCGAACTTGATGCGTCGACCACCCAATGAGAGTGATGTCTGAAGATGTGGAGGATGTATAGGTCTCTCCCAAGACAAGAAAGCACCAGGCATCTGGAATGCCAATCTCCTCGTTGAGGTTTGGATCAATGTGTCTGTGCCTTGTCTGGGAAGATCCGTCAGTGTAAATGATCAGGCGATCGAAGTGGATATGGTTTGCGAGTTGCGCAAAGCCCTGGTCACAAAGTTCAGGAAGATCAAGGCCTTCAAAAGAGGTGCACAGCGTGTTCTTGGAGGAAGTGAAAAAGGCACCCAAGTCAGCCGCACTGATGCCACAATTCAAGTTGCAGGGCGCGCTGTCATCCGTAGAGTTGGGAATGAACATCTTTCCTGGTGGTCGTCGAGGTTGGTGTAGAGGCCAGTCAGGAAGCTGCTTGACCTTTTTGGCAGGCATCTGAAGAGCTCCAATCGACACCTTGAAGGAGACCTCTGTGATTCCAACTTCGTGAGGAGTGTTCGAGAGAATCACCGCTTTTTCGAAGCCCAGTTGGTAAAGATGTCTCATGTGATCCAGCTCATCAGGAGCAGTGCCTGACTCAAATGTATGAAGATGAATCTCTTGTGGATCAGTCTGAAAGACATATACAAAGTGATTCGCCTCAGGTCCACTCTGGAAATCCAAGGGGAACACCAACGCCGTAAAGTCATCAGAGAGAAGCGCAACTTCGCAGGGGATCCCAAAGCTGCTCAATGCTTGTTTCACCTTGAGAGGTGATGGCGGACCTGATATTTCAATGAAGGAAGGAAGAGGTCCAGGAAGATCTCCAGTTCTCCTCAATCTGATGGGTGTGAAGGGGTTTGTGGCTTTGCCTGGTACTGCAGAAGGCCCATGGGTGTGAGCTACCAGCCCATGTGTTAGGCGCCTCCTCGTACCTTCCTTTCTTCGAGCTGAGATTTGAAGGAGATGGGTGCCAGCAAGATGAGCTTGAATGTCCTGATTCGTGGGTCTTCGGCTAACCTGGAAAAGGATGCCTGATCCATCGCTCAGAGGAGTAGGCCTACCCAGAACCAGGAGTTGAGTGCCAATCCAAGCTCCACAAATAGAAGGGGCGTTGGGTGAGAGGCAACGGGCAGTGAGACCCAAGTCATTGATGATGTCGTCAAGCGCGAGTGTATCCCTTGTAGTCACAGCAAATTGCATGGTAGGACCACTGAGATCTCGTTCAGTGTCAAAGACCGTGAGCAAACTTGAGGAAACTTCATCAAGTGGATTCTGTATCAAAAGCACATGAGCAGCAAAGTGCTGATCCCTGCTGGGTGGTGAAGGCTGGACAACATGAATCAAGATTGGGGCACCCGGTAGTTGCAGATCATGCCATGCCAACCGTAGCTGGCGTTCCCAGTCTTGAGCTTCCCCTTGTAGCCGGACAGGTCTTGGCCGCCAGCATGAGTGAAGTGCTTGGTTGAACTGGTCGACGAACCATGTAACCACGTTGATGACAACTTCCTCGCCCTCCCAGCTAAAGGCAGAACGTCGCCAGAGATCCTGCAGCTCTTGCACATTGGCAAATGTCGAACTGTGCGAGTGACTGCCTGGGCAAAAGCGCTTTGCAAAAGGATTGAAAGCGAAATTCTCTGTCTTGCGTTGATGCGGGTCATTGTGCGGAACATCAATGCCTTCAAGAGCTGGTAGAAGTATGCCAGGTGTTTGAATCAAAGAGCTTTGATCACTTTCATCACCTTGTACCGATCCGAGCCAGCCAGTGTTTGAGGGTTGGAGGTAGATGACCAGCCCAACTCCAGACTCGATTTCATCAAAATCAAATGGATCAAAAGGGAGAGGGCCACGTCGTACTATGCATCTGCGAAAGCGACATTCAACTTGATGGTCTGCCAGTCGAATAATTGAATTCGCCGTGATGAGAGATGGTAGTGACCAAGCCGTGTGATCAATCAGAGCACTTTGTTGGCTGGAATCATGGGTCGTTATCAGCCCAACAACCATATCTGGTCTCGGAGCCTGTTCAATGATGATGTGGGCCAGCAAGCATTCCATGATTGTACATGGCGGTGTCGGTCGGACAAGGTAAAGCACAATATCAATGGTCTCATCAATGATGTCCTCCCATGGAGCAATCAGGTCTTCCAGCCAGGATGCCGGATCTTGGTATAGTTTCACAGCACGAGGATCGGTGCAGCGAGAATGTTGTGAATGATGTACGTACCAAGTGTCAACGTAAGCTACTTGGCCTTCCTCTTCACATTCAATCAGTGAGAGGGATTGGAAAAGATTCTGAAGGGTCTCGAAGTCCCTGTCATGAAAGCGGGTCAAAGGCCTCGGAGCTCTCACAGGGAGATCACTGCCAGCAGAGGTGCCAAGTAGAGCAGGTTGAACAACTTGATCAGGAGCAACCTTGTATCGAGCAGGAAGAGGTTGACAGGCCTGCATGTCAAGCTGAAACAAAGTGCTGTGATCATCAGACCGCTCACGTCTCCATGACTGAGAACCTTGTGCTTGGCAATCGGGTCGATGATAGGGACGATGTGCTTCAAGTGCAAAGTCCCTTGAAATCGCGATTGCTCTTTGGGTGTCCAATGTCGTGTCGGCTGGAGGAGGAACGATCACTCGGACATAGGTGCCATGTTGAAGATCATGTAGCGTGCGATCTTGCAGGTGCCAGATCAGGTGGTCGTGGAAGATGGTGCAATGATCACCATGAAGTTCACAATAGTCAAAGAGCCCCAAAAGGATCAGGATTTGCGATCTGTGGACAGGAGGGAGGATCCGGTAAACCTTTCTGGTCACTGCTGGAGGGATCAAGAGGCCGTCAGGAAGCGCATGAAAGTGAATCTCCAAGTCAATGAGGACCAGTTGTTCCCGTGAGCCCGGCAAAAGATCAACCCGTGACTGCATGATCACAGCTTTCTCATGAGGTTCTTGAAGTCCAATTGGAAGAACAATCATGGGATGGATTCCAACGACATCATTGCGCCGCATCAACAAACATCTGGTAAGGTCAAAAAGAATGCGCCGATGTGATGACCACCACCTCAAGAAGCAATGTCCATCAGGCCGCTCAAGTCGAAAGATATGAACTCCAACTTCCTCTTCTGGTCGAGGGGCCCCAGAGGAACTGCCATGGGATGGCGTAGCATCATGGATTGATGCAGCCTCGTAGTCGTCATAGTCCAAATCTTCATGATCTGCAGCAAGATGAGATGGACCTGTTTGCTGTGGCATGTTCAGGCGTCTGCCAGCTCTGTCCTCATTGGAGTCAGTGACAGTGACCACAAAGGAATGACCATGCTGCATGTGGTGGACAGGCCTGTGATCAAATGGAATTCGATCCCATCCATGTGAGATGGTACATTGGTAGTGATCCCTGTTGCACCATTGATCAGCATCAGCGGCCTCAGTGATTCTTCTGCCACTCACCATGAGTTCCAAAGAACTGGCCAGAGCATAGGAGTGAGGATCTGCATCTCTTCCATGGTAGTGCACCGTGATGAGTCCAGCTCTGCGAGGAAGATCATCGCCCTGAGTAATGATGATGTCTCCATGGACTCGTTGACGCAAGTAACCGCGATAGGGATCAGGGAAGACGAGGTGGAAGAAAATGCTAGCACCAGCATGAAGATGAGATCGCCAAGACCCCACAATGTCATCCTCCCATCTTCTCCAATCTTCTTCAAGCTCCACCAGTCTCGAATGGAAATTCACAGGGTGATTGCCATGGTGGATGTACCAAGTGCGAAGACGCAGAATTCCATCTCCGTCAGGGTCAGAAAAGACCTCTTGCTCGTCCCCAATGGCATGAAGGTCTTGAGCAAAGGCTGGCGCTTCATTGATGTCAGGGATAACATCAGGATCTGGCTCGGTCGGTTCTTCTTGAAGTCGCCGAGCGGGGTTGTCCAGTTGATTGTCAATGATTTTGTATTGATCAACTCCCGGCGGGTGGAAAGCAATTCGGGTGTCCTTGTGCATAGTAGTGGGATAGCAGCTTCGTGCTAAACCTCCATCATGCCAGGGACGAACTTGAAACCGACTTGCACGCAAGTCCGCAATCATGGGGCATCCACTCCAGGGTGTTGATTCGGAGGCAAAATAAAATGATGGCAAGCAAAACTTCTGCAATCTCCAGTCAGCTTCTTCTCCGATGTAGAGACACGTCCAATCTGCAAAGCCCACACGCAGAGAACGTGATGTCCTACTTCTCAAAGAAGATCGCAATGACGAAGGAGAGGAATGCATTGGAGAACCCTGGTGACAACCAGCCAGATTCATCTCAAGAGCGAGCTTTTGAGCAGATTCTCTGGCACCACATTCACACTGGAAGTTCTCCTCAAAGGTCACGTTGTGGCTCCACTTCATAGCCAATAGAGCTCCTGGATTTTCAGGCTTCCGACTGCTATACCATAAGGTCATAGACAGCCAGCCTAGCTGAAAGGCACCTTGGCCTCTTCGCCAGCTGAGCCTTCTTCTGTTCTGGGGCGCTTGGCCGCAGGGCCTTCGATCTGAATAGCTTCTGCATCCTTGGACAGCTGCTGAAGTGAGTTCGACAGAGTCTGAATGCTTGTCGTAATCTGCATTGCAGAAGAATCTCCATCTCCAGGCAGCTCTTCCTCGTCGCTGGCCGCGACTTCTGTAACTTGCCCTGCAGATGTCTTCGAAGCATCCAGACACTCCTTCGCCTCCTGGAACTGGTCTCTGGCAGCTGTGATCCTTGCTTGGAGAGCTGATTCGTTCTGTTCGAACATCTTGGCATAGTCCGTCCAGTTGCGCACCGCTTCTGCCAAAAAGGACTTCCACGACGATACATGTTGAACTCGAGCTTGTAGAGCCTCCTCGTACGCGGTGCGAGCTTCTCCAGGGCCTTGGCGGATGCCTGTAAGCCTTTGATGACTTTCTTCCCTTGCTTCCTGGATTCTGTTTGAACACGTTGCTGAACGTCTGGGGGAAGATCCACCGATCGCTTCTGCAAATAGTTGATCAAATCTGATTGTCCAGTGTTGGGCACGCTCTGTGTCAAGGTCGGTGCCGGAACCGCCAAAGGAACGAAGGGTTGAGGCACGGCAATGGACTTTGAACAGGCTGTGGCACAGATGTAGGCGGCATCATATTCATCCCCAAAGGCACATTGGGTGGGCCCTGATGAGCAAAAGGTGGATGCCAGGCTGGCGGTGGTCCAGCCGGCGGTGGCAAAGGAGGGCCCACAGGAAAATTCTGCTGTTGAAAGGGCGCAGCAGGAAATTGCTGAAAGGGTCCATAGTTTTGCACATCCATGTTCTTTCCTCCACCTTTTCCACCACGAGGTGACTTTTTGCGGGGGCTTTGACCACGCCAGGGAGACTTCTGACCTCTGGGAGATTGCCCTCTCTGATAATACTGCTGACCACTTTGTTGACCACCATGATAACCCCAAGCATGATAGTCCTGTCCATCTTGCTGTTGTTTCACTCCATGCACGAAGGAGCGATCCATGGCTGTCTGCCATGGAAGGTGGCAGGTCTGACAGTGAGAGGCATTGTGCTTCCTGAGTTGCCGGCAATGGAGGCAACGCCACGGTGCATTGTTGGGCTGCATGGCTCTGACAATGGCTCGAAGGAGTCCAAGATCTCGAGAATGATGCGTGCTCAGCACCTGGAAAACTTGCCGAAGTTGCCGAGGCCCAAGTAGAACAGTCCCTGTTTTGTGAAGGTGCCACTGAAGGCGAGCTCGTGCACGTTGACGCCTTTGCGAGCGTCGAGCAGTGGCAGTCGCCGTAATGGATCCCCTCAAAAGACAGCACACCCTTGAATACAATCAAGAAAACCAAGAAGTAGACAAGGAAAATGACCATGTAGTTGAAATCCACAGCCAGGAGTGTCGCAATGAAGCGGAGGACCAAGTCAAACTCCGTCAAAAAGCGCTCAGCCCGAGCTTGTGGAGGTAGAACGCTTGACCAGGGCGCCAGGTGATATCGGTTGGTCAGACCGACAGAGCACTTTTCGAAGTCGCACGATTGCCAGGGCACCAACCAGTTCAGCAACGGCGAGAAGGAAAAAGCAAGGCCAGTGGTCAAATGGCCCGCGGGTAGGCCAAACAAATACCCGCTGAGGTGAGAGCGAGGGGGCAGAGTGAACGTGCAATGCTACCCCTCAGCCAAAACCTTTGAATATGTATATATATATAATACAATCTATATATATATATTTATATGGTATATATATATATATATGTAATATTTTTTTTGGTGCGTACTTGAGTCCATAGCCTGGTTTTCAGACGGACTTCCAGACAAAAAAAATCTCCTGCTGCCATTGAACACGCTGAGGGATTGCAGAGACCTTCCTGGGATGGACTGTGAAAGGAGAACTCGGAGAAGCTGAAATTCAGGTCAAATCCATAGGCCTGGCTAGTCACGGTTGAAGTTTCATGAAGTTTCGAGGTGATTCAGTATCTCCTCTTTTGATGCTTCAATTCTTGGCGCAAGTGAGTTTCGGGTGGCCAGTTTCTAGGCATAGCGTTCTGGGAGTCCTGTAGTGGTCACCACTTGCCGCAAAAGGGTCCTGAAACCAAGTAGTCGATAGAGCAAGGCTGGCGTACACAGCTTGATTTCACCTCCCAGTACAATCTCCCGCTGCATTTTCTGGTCTCTGGTCAATTTGCAAGCACTGCCATAGATGATCAGAAGCCCTGCCATAGATGATCAGAATCCTATGAACATCCGACAAAAACGACGAATTCGTGAAACATTCGCACTTCCAACTCATCAACTTCTTGGCGTTTGTCGCTTTTCATCCTGAGGATCCCTGGTGGATTTCATCTATGTCTTTCCGCAAGGGCGCGATCACTATGGACTGGTGCCCCCTGGATTTGTCATCCGCCCCCATGGAGACACCTGGTCCCAGGACCCAGCACTGCCGAAGCGTTGCTTGGGGAATGGCCAATGGGTATGATTCAAATATCCATCGAACACATTCGAACACATGCAAATTATGAAGCATTATAAGTTTATGAGGCATTTATAAGGCCATATATGGATATATTTGGGCATAGACATCAATCACTTTGCCTGCTATTTGATGCTCTCCAGTGTTCATGTTGACTTTGAAGGTCTGTTCAAGGCTATGCAGAGGTTTTCAATTGGACATGTCTAGGAACTGGCTCGTCCAACCATCTAACTTAGACAACTTGAAAAAGGCTTGTAATGTCGATTTTCGCAGAGCACTGAATCCGAGCATATGTGTGAAGCCAGCCCACATTGGATGCCATATTGCTGCTACCAGGATGAAACTGAGCTTCCGAACGACATGAAGAGGCCCTTTGGGAAGCATGGAGAAGGCACCATCTTTGAGCGTGAAGGTATCTTCGACTGGGACTACAAGGTTGGAGCTTTCCGTACCGGCCTGGAGAGAGATCAGGACCGCAGGAAACCGCCAAGCATTGGCCTTGTCTGAAGGGGATGCTGATGATCAACCAGTAGAATCGGGGGTAGCCCATTTTTAAACTAGCCCAGGGACGAAACATACGTTGGGACCGGAATGTGAGACCATCATAAACATGTTTTTTTTCCACTAGTATTCAATCCTTCTGAGTCTCACTCAATTTTTGGTGGACATTTTTTTATCCTCAAGTCCTCACCCAGGACCACCCCAGAGAAAAAGCCTACAGGAGATGCTTGGCGTCATAGCTGTTTTCTTGATCTTCGTTCTCAGCTTTGTGTTGGATGGATCCCTATTGGCTATATTGGCTATATATATGGGCTATATTGGCTATATTGGCTAGTAAGTCTCCCTCAACTAGGTTTGCCCCCAGTCATTCCCATCTAGGATTCTCTTGGTATCATCTATATACCTCTTCTTTTGAATTTTTGGACTTTTGGGTGGCAAAACCACAGTTTCTGCAGATTACCCACTCAAATCATTCAATATCCACAGTCCCCAAATCCACCGTTGCTAGCTAACACAACCACCCACGTTGGCCAGCCATAGCGCTACACGATGTCCACCCAGGATGGTTCGGATGAGCCGCTGATCCTCGTTGATCCTCCGTGTCACTGGAGCCGTGAGCTCCCCACTTCGGCGCTCTGACAGCGCCCCATGGTGAGGAAAGATGCGAAGCGACTGGAAAGCACCAGGCTTTTTCCCAACGGGGATACCCCGAAATGGCCACAGCTGGGGATGGTCATGGATGGTCATCCAACCATCAGTAGGCTTAATTAATTAATTAATTAATTAATTAATTAATTAATTAATTAATTAGTCAATTAACATATATATATATATAGTAGACATTAATAGACCCATTATATGGCGGGAATTCCCAATGATGGTGGGATGATCATAGGCCCATATACCATGTTTTGACCATGGTACATATGATACCCCATGGGATGGGATTCACTTCCAGCGGCTTTGGTGTCAATAAAGTGTCGCTTTGAAGATCACTGGGTATGGTGGCCACAAATGCGGTTCAAGTTGACTATTCTGTGTGTGTCTTGGTTGTGGACAGCCGGTGTACCAAGGTTTGCTTTTCTTGGTTTGTTTTGGCTCCAGTCGTTTTACATCTTTTTACCATAATTGCCGTTCTGCATTTTCACAGGCTCACACAAATGGGTTGTCTTGTCCTTGTGTATTCTACTCCCAAGACAAAACAGCTACTGCAAACCCAAACTCTCTTTCTGTTTTAATTGCCTTGCATATTGTACAGTACTCCTTTCTGTCCCTTTGCCTCCTTGCTAAGTTCATTTCGTTGTTAGCTCTGGGCGGCCAGCAATGCACGGTCCAAACGGCTTCTATTGAAGTTGCACGAAATTATTGATCGTTCGAATCATTGAGATAGCTCCAGGGTCCGTTTTGCTGGGTGCTTTCGGGTCAAACTGCATTGGTCCTCAGCTTTTGGCTTGAGTATTTGACAGCCATTGACAGCCATTGACGCCTGGAATTCACCACCAAACCTTCCACTTGAAGCTCCTTAGAAACCTCGCTTGCTTGAGCCCTTTGTTTCAGAGACCTCAAATGTGCAGCCACACCTCCAAACCTCCAAGTTCAGCCCCCAACCGGGCCCCAACCCCCAACCGCAGCTGGAGCGTGAAGAAACACACCGTCAGAAGCGGCACCTGGTGACCATCGACGCCATGGGTGGTGAAGCCACCATGGTGTGGCCTTCGAGAAGCCAGCCAGATGTATGGTAGTGGCTACCAGGCAGTCCCTTCCTCAGCGTTTTTAGGTCTCCGGAAATGCATGGAAATGCATGATTCTCATGATGTTTTTACCATATTTTCCATATGTTTATCCCATGGTTTTTCCATGCTTCTCATGATTTTTCCATGTTTATCCGATATTTTTCGTGGTTTTTCTCCTGCTTTTCGTGAAGTTCCGCATGATTTTCCTGCCTGAAACTGAGGCGGTGACCTCTGGGTCATCGCCCGCGGTCTGCGCCTCAGAGATTTACCAACCAAAAATTGGGATATGATGGGTTTATAGCATTTTGTTTGGTATTTTATAGCCATTTGTCCACATTTTTATTGGAATTATAGCCACTTTATAGCTGATTATAAACATGGACTTCACCTTGAAAAGTGTGTGTGTGTGTGTGTTTTTCGTGTTTTTGAGCCCCCAAGAATTTGGCCAGCACCCGTTTTATGACCGGGACTGGGGTTATTACTGAACTTGACAACTTGACACACCATGACCATGACGTTTTTGGCGATGTGTTTTTGGACAAATCCCGGCATTTTCTGTGATTGGTAGGACCAATGTTACTTTTTTTATTCGAAAGAAAGGAACCTCAAACAAGATGGAAGTCACGAACCCGAATGTATTCACGTTCTTGGACTACGAGTGCAAACCTCTGCAATAGGAAAACGAACCGATGTTTGCATGCATCGTGCGGTTCACAAAGAAACAACTAACCAGCACAACAACATCACCACAAGCACAACGAAATCACAACCAGCACAGCAATATCACCAGCGCAATGAAATCACAACAAAATCACCAACACAACAGCATCACCAGCACAGCAACATCACCAGCACAACGAGATCACCACCACCTGCCACACTCCACACTTTACCCACTGCACACTCCACACTCTACACTTTACACTCCACACTCCGCACACTACACTTTACACTCCACACTCCACACTCTACACTTTACACTCTACACTTTACACTCTACACTTAACTTGACACTCTACACTTCACACTCGACACTTTCCGCTCCGCAATCCACACTCTACACTTTATACTCCAGGCTCCACACTTTACACTTTACACTCCTCACTCCACGCTCTACGCTCTACACTCCACACTCCACCACACTCAACACTCTACACCCACCACACTCCTCACTCCACACTCCACACTTTACATTACAGACGCCACACTTTACCCTCCACACTCGCCACTTTCCACTCCACACTCCACACTCTACAGTTTACACTCCACACTTTACACTTTACACTCCTCACTCCACACTCAACACTTTACACTCCACACTCCTCACTCCTCACTACACACACTACACTCCACACTCCACACTTCACACGCCACACTCCACCACATTCTACACTCTACACACACCACACTCCTCACTCCATACTCCACACTTTACACTCCACACGCCATACTTTACACTCCACACTCCACACTTTACACTCCACACTTTGCACTCCACACTCTACACTACACTATACACTCCACACTCCACACTCTACACTTTACACTCTTACTTTTTACAATCTACACTACACATTCCACACTCTACACGCTCTACACTCCCCACTATACAAAGCACTTCCCAGCACCACTTTGTACTGCAAAGCTTGCACAAACTACTTCCCAGTACTTTGTACTACACAGCTTGCACGAAGCACTTCCCAGTACTACTGTGTACTACACAGCTTGCACAAACTACTTCCCAGTACCACTTTGTACTACAAAGCTTGCACGAAGCACTTCCCAGTACCACTTTGTACTACAAAGCTTGCACGAAACCGTTCCCAGTACTACTGTGTACTACAAAGCTTGCACAAAGCACTTCCCAGTACTACTGTGTACTACAAGCCTTGCAAAGTCGTTCCCAGTACTACTGTGTACTACAAAGCTTGCAACAACTACTTCCCAGTACTACTTTGTACTACAAGGCTTGCAAAGTCGTTCCCAGTACTACTGTGTACTACAAAGCTTGCAACAACTACTTCCCAGAACTACTTTGTACTACAAAGCTTGCACAAAGTCGTTCGCAGTACTACTTTGTACTACAAAGCTTGCACAAACTCGTTCCAAGTACTACTGTGTACTACAAAGCTTGCACAAAGCATTTCCCAGTACTACTGTGTACTACAAAGCTTGCACAAACTACTTCCCAGTACTACTGTGTACTACAAAGCTTGCACAAAGTCGTTCCAGTACTAATGTGTATTACAAAGCTCGCACAAACTACTTCCCAGTACTACTGTGTACTACAAAACTTGCACAAAGCACTTCCCAGTACTACTGTGTACTACAAAGCTCGCACAAACACGTTCCAGTACTACTGTGTACTACAAAACTTGCACAAATACGTTCCAGTACTACTGTGTACTACAAAACTTGCACAAACACGTTCCAGTACTACTGTGTACTACAAAGCTCGCACAAACACGTTCCCAGTACTACTGTGTACTACAAAGCTCGCACAAAGCACTTCCCAGTACAACTTTGTACTACAAAGCTTGCACAAAGCACTTCCCAGTACTACTGTGTACTACACATGCACAATCACGTTCCAGTACTACTGTGTACTACAAAGCTCGCACAAACACGTTCCCAGTACTACTGTGTACTACAAAGCTCGCACAAAGCACTTCCCAGTACTACTTTGTATTACAAAGCTTGCACAAAGCACTTCCCAGTACTACTGTGTACTACAAAGCTTGCACAAAGCACTTCCCAGTACTACTGTGTACTACAAAGCTTGCACAAACTACTTCCCAGTACTACTGTGTACTACAAAGCTCGCACAAAACACGTTCCCAGTACTACTGTGTACTACAAAGCTCGCACAAAGCACTTCCCAGTACTACTTTGTATTACAAAGCTTGCACAAAGCACTTCCCAGTACTACTGTGTACTACAAAGCTCGCACAAACACGTTCCCAGTACTACTGTGCACTACAAAGCTCGCACAAACTACTTCCCAGTACTACTGTGTACTACAAAGCTTGCAGAAAGCACTTCCCAGTACTACTGTGTACTACAAATGCACAAACACGTTCCAGTACTACTGTGTACTACAAAAGCTTGCACAAACTACTTCCCAGTACTACTGTGTACTACAAAGCTTGCAGAAACACGTTCCCAGTACTACTGTGTACTACAAAGCTCGCACAAAGAACTTCCCAGTACTACTTTGTACCACAAAGCTTGAAGAAGCACGTTCCCAGTACTACTGTGTACTACAAAGCTTGCACAAAGCACGTTTCCAGTACTACTGTGTACTACAAAGCTCGCACAAACTACTTCCAAGTACTACTGTGTACTACAAAGCTCGCACAAACACGTTCCCAGTACTACTGTGTACTACAAAGCTTGCACAAAGTACTTCCCAGTACTACTGTGTACTACAAAGCTTGCACAAAGCACTTCCCAGTACTACTGTGTACTACGAAGCTTGCACAAAGCACTTCCCAGTACTACTTTGTACTACAAAGCTTGCACGTACTACTGTGTACTACAAAGCTCGCACAAACACGTTCCCAGTACTACTGTGTACTACAAAGCTCGCACAAACTACTTCCCAGTACTACTGTGTACTACAAAACTTGCACAAAACACTTCCCAGTACTACTGTGTACTACACAGCTCGCACAAACATGTTCCAGTACTAATGTGTACTACAAAGCTCGCACAAACTACTTCCCAGTACTACTGTGTACTACAAAACTTGCACAAACACGTTCCAGTACTACTGTGTACTACAAAGCTCGCACAAACAGGTTCCCAGTAATACTGTGCACTACAAAGCTCGCACAAACTACTTCCCAGTACTACTGTGTACTACAAAGCTTGCAGAAAGCACTTCCCAGTACTACTGTGTACTACAAATGCACAAACACGTTCCAGTACTACTGTGTACTACAAAGCTTGCACAAACTACTTCCCCGTACTACTGTGTACTACTGCACAAAGCACTTCCTGCACAAACTACTTCCCAGTACTACTTTGTACTACACAGCTTGCACAAAGTACTTCCCAGTACTACTGTGTACTACACAGCTTGCACAAACTACTTCCCAGTACCACTTTGTACTACAAAGCTTGCACGAAGCACTTCCCAGTACTACTGTGTACTACAAAGCTTGCAGAAACACGTTCCAGTACTACTGTGTACTACAAAGCTTGCACAAACACGTTCCCAGTACTACTGTGTACTGCAAAGCTCGCACAAACTACTTCCCAGTACTACTGTGTACTACAAAGCTTGCACAAACACGTTCCAGTACTACTGTGTACTACAAAGCTTGCAACAACTACTTCCCAGTACTACTGTGTACTACAAAGCTTGCAGAAGCACGTTCCCAGTACTACTGTGTACTACAAAGCTTGCACAAAGTCGTTCCCAGTACTACTGTGTACTACAAAGCTCGCACAAAGCACTTCCCAGTACTACTTTGTACTACAAAGCTTGCACAAAGCACTTCCTGCACAAACTACTTCCCAGTACTACTTTGTACTACACAGCTTCCACAAAGTACTTCCCAGTACTACTGTGTACTACACAGCTTGCACAAACTACTTCCCAGTAGCACTTTGTACTACAAAGCTTGCACGAAGCACTTCCCAGTACCACTTTGTACTACAAAGCTTGCAGGAAGCACTTCCCAGTACTACTGTGTACTACAAAACTTGCAGGAAGCACTTCCCAGTACTACTGTGTACTACAAAACTTGCACAAAGCACTTCCCAGTACTACTTTGTACTACAAGGCTTGCAAAGTCGTTCCCAGTCCTACTGTGTACTACAAAGCTTGCAACAACTCCTTCCCAGTACTACTTTGTACTACAAAGCTTGCACAAAGTCGTTCCCAGTACTACTGTGTATTACAAAGCTTGCACAAAGCACTTCCCAGTACTACTGTGTACTACAAAGCTTGCACAAAGCACTTCCCAGTACCACTTTTTACTACAAAGCTTGCACAAAGCCGTTCCAATACTACTGTGTACTACAAAGCTCGCACAAACTACTTCCCAGTACTACTGTGTACTACAAAACTTACACAAAGCACTTCCCAGTACTACTGTGTACTACAAAGCTCGCACAAACACGTCCCAGTACTAATGTGTACTGCAAAGCTCGCACAAACTACTTCCCAGTACTACTGTGTACTAGAAAACTTGCAGAAACACGTGCCAGTACTACTGTGTACTACAAAGCTCGCACAAACACGTTCCCAGTACTACTGTGTATCCCAGTACTACTTTGTACTACAAAGCTTGCACAAAGTCGTTCCAGTACTACTGTGTACTACAAAGCTCGCACAAACTACTTCCCAGTATTACTGTGTACTACAAAGCTTGCACAAAGCACTTCCCAGTACTACTGTGTACTACAAAGCTCGCACAATCACGTTCCAGTACTACTGTGTACTACAAAGCTCGCACAAACACGTTCCCAGTACTACTGTGTACTACAAAACTTTCACAAACACGTTCCAGTACTACTGTGTACAACAAAGCTCGCACAAACACGTTCCCAGTACTACTGTGTACTACAAAGCTCGCACAAACTACTTCCCAGTACTACTGTGTACTAAAAAGCCTGCAGAAAGCACTTCCCAGTACTACTGTGTACTACAAGTGTACAAACACGTTCCAGTACTACTGTGTACTACAAAGCTTGCACAAACTACTTCCCAGTACTACTGTGTACTACAAAACTTGCACAAAGCACTTCCCAGTACTACTGTGTACTACAAAGCTGGCACAAACTACTTCCAAGTACTACTGTGTACTACAAAGCTCGCACAAACACGTTCCCAGTACTACTGTGTACTACAAAGCTTGCACAAAGTACTTCCCAGTGTACTACAAAGCTTGCAGAAGCACGTTCCCAGTACTACTGTGTACTACAAAGCTCGCACAAACTACTTCCAAGTACTACTGTGTACTACAAAGCTCGCACAAACACGTTCCCAGTACTACTGTATACTACAAAGCTTGCACAAAGTACCTCCCAGTACTACTGTGTACTACAAAGCTCGCACAAACTACTTCCCAGTACTACTGTGTACTACAATTACAAAGCTTGCACAAAGCACTTCCCAGTACTACTGTGTACTACAAAGCTTGCACAAAGCACTTCCCAGTACTACTGTGTACTACAAAGCTCGCACAAACACGTTCCCAGTACTACTGTGTACTACAAAGCTTGCACGAAGCACTTCCCAGTACTACTGTGTACTACAAAGCTTGCACAAAGCACTTCCCAGTACCACTTTTTACTACAAAGCACAAACACGTTCCAGTACTACTGTGTACTACAACGCTTGCAAAACTACTTCCCAGTACTACTGTGTACTACAAGCTCGCAAAGTCGTTCCCAGTACTACTGTGTACTACAAAGCTTGCACAAAGCACTTCCCAGTCTACTGTGTACTACAAAGCTTGCAACAACTACTTCCCAGTACTACTTTGTACTACAAAGCTTGCACAAAGTCGTTCGCAGTACTACTTTGTACTACAAAGCTTGCACAAACACGTTCCAAGTACTACTGTGTACTACAAAGCTTGCACAAAGCATTTCCCAGTACTACTGTGTACTACAAAGCTTGCACAAACTACTTCCCAGTACTACTGTGTACTACAAAGCTTGCACAAAGTCGTTCCAGTACTAATGTGTATTACAAAGCTCGCACAAACTACTTCCCAATACTACTGTGTACTACAAAGCTCGCACAAAGCACTTCCCAGTACTACTGTGTACTACAAAGCTCGCACAAAGCACTTCCCAGTACTACTGTGTACTACAAAGCTTGCACAAACACGTTCCAGTACTACTGTCTACTACAAAGCTTGCACGAAGCGCTTCCCAGTACTACTGTGTACTACAAAGCTTGCACAAAGCACTTCCCAGTACCACTTTTTACTACAAAGCTTGCACAAAGTCGTTCCCAGTACTACTTTGTACCACAAAACTGGCACAAACACGTTCCCAGTACTACTTTGTACTACAAAGCTTGCACAAAGTCGTTCCCAGTACTACTGTGTACTACAAAGCTCGCACAAACTACTTCCAAGTACTACTGTGCGTAGCAAAAAACACGAGGTGTTGCAGCTTCCCGTATAGACACTGCGACATCTACGCAACAAAAAACACGAGGTTGATAGGAACCTGTAATGCTTAACTTTGGTTTTAGGGCCGGGTACCCCCGGAGGCACTTTTGGTGGGGACAGAGGTGGTGCTAGGGCTGGTGTCCAGTAAGTAACCCAAAAATAAGTTGTTTTTTCGTCTTGAAGGAAGTGGTGTTAACCCCGGTGCTCTAACGGGTGTCTCGTTTTTCTTGGAAGTCGAAGAAGTGAAGTTAAGGTCCATGCCGAGCATTGGATTCAATTTTTGTGGTTGAGGAAGCGGTGCCGAAGTTGCTCTTCCAAAAGCTTTTTTTTTAAGGTGAAACGCTCACTGTTTATGTGTGGGCACGTTTCCTGCAACTCTTTCGCGGCTGGATTGGCCTCTGTTTCCCAATTTGTAGGACCCCGTTTGCTGAAAGATACCCCAAGTTTGGTCTATAGACGGTCTTGTCGTTCCACACTTCGGTTTGCTCGCGTCGGAAGCGCGTCGGAAGCGTGTCGGAAGCGTGTCGGAAGCGTGTCGGAAGCGCGTCGGAAGCGCGTCGAAACCGCGTCGGAACCGAGTCGGAACCGCGTCGGAATTAACCGAGTCGGAACCGAGTCGGAACCGCGTCGGGAAGATGTTGGCCCCAGAATGGGCCTCCATATATGCTTATAGGTGGCCTGTGTTATGTCGGCATTTGGTGGTGCTCTCGGGGCTCAGGAACGGGGAGCCTGATGGAATGCCCGATTCGTTTTCTTCGCCCGCCCAAACATCTGCAGTTACTAATGGGGCGACTTTGCTGCGGTCATTACTTGCCCCGCGTCCTGTTTGACACCGCCCCATGCACAAGTAGTGTATAGGTTTACTAAGCATTATAGAGGCCCCTTCTGGGGCCAACACGTTCCCGACGCGGTTCCGACTCAGTTCCGACTCGGTTCCGACTCGGTTCTGACGCGGTTCCGACTCGGTTCCGACTCGGTTCCGACTCGGTTCCGACTCGGCTCCGACTCGGTTCCGACTCGGTTCCGACTCGGTTCCGACGCGGTTCCGACGCGGTTCCCACGCGGTTCCGACTCGGTTCCGACTCGGTTCCGACTCGGTTCCGACGCAGTTCCGACGCGGTTCCGACGCGTTTCCGACTCGGTTCCGACTCGGTCCCGACTCGGTTCCGACTCGGTTCCGACTCGGTTCCGACGCGGTTCCGACGCGGTTCCGTCGGAGCTGCCTCGGAGCCGCGTCGGAACCTATATTGTAACCAGATCGGAAAGTGCAATGGGACCGCGTGAATCTGAATGGTGATTTTCGCATGGAAATGCGATCTTTGGACAAATGAAAACGTGTTTGCTTTGACAACACAATAAAATTATGGCCATATTTCGTTACTATTTGCATCAGAATCAACACCCAGGACATCAATTGGCGTCAGAGAGGAACAAATGCTTTTCTGGATATGTTGGGTCTCGGGACCATTAGTATTAAAATGTTTGCGACGGGGATGATGTTCGGTTTTTAATTTGAACTTGGATCGTCCAGACTACGCACCACCAGTTGCACCACTACATAGGCCCCCCCCTGCCCAGCAAACAGGGGGTAAGTTAAGCATAATAGGGGCTTAGCAAACACGAGGTGTTGCAGCTTCCCCTATAGACACTGCGACATCTACGTAGCAAAACACACGAGGTTTTGCAGCTTACCCTATAGACACTGCGACATCTACGGAGCAAAAAACACGAGGTTTTGTAGCTTCCCCTATAGACACTGCTACATCTACGCAGCAAAAAAACACGAGGTTTTGCAGCTTCCCCTATAGACACTGCGACATCTACGTTGCAAAACACACGAGGTTTTGCAGCTTCCCCTATAGACACTGCTACATCTACGGAACAAAAAACACGAGGTTTTGCAGCTTCCCCTATAGACACTACTACATCTACGCAGCAAAAAACACGAGGTTTTGCAGCTTCCCTTATAGACACTGCTACATCTACGGAGCAAAAAACACGAGGTTTTGCAGCTTCCCCTATAGACACTGCGACAGCTACGTAGCAAAACACGCGAGGTATTGCAGCTTCCCTTATAGACACTGCGACATCTACGCAACAAAAAACACGAGGTGTTGCAGCTTCCCCTATAGACACTGCTACATCTACGGAGCAAAAAACACGAGGTTTTGCAGCTTCCCCTATAGACACTGCACATCGACGCAGCAAAAGACACGAGGTTTTGCAGCTTCCCCTATAGACACGGCGACATCCACGTAGCAAAAGACACGAGATTTTGCAGCTTCCCCTATAGACACGGCGACATCCACGTAGCAAAAGACACGAGATTTTGCAGCTTCCCCTATAGACACTGCGACATCGACGCAGCAAAAGACACGAGATTTTGCAGCTTCCCCTATAGACACTGCGACATCCACGTAGCAAAAGACACAAGGTTTTGCAGCTTCCCCTATAGACACTGCGACATCGACGCAGCAAAAAACACGAGGTTTTGCAGCTTCCCCTATAGACACTGCGACATCTACGTAGCAAAACACACGAGGTTTTGCAGCTTCCCCTATAGACACTGCGACATCTACGTAGCAAAAAACACGAGGTGTTGCAGCTTCCCCTATAGACACTGCGACATCGACGCAGCAAAAGACGCGAGGTTTTGCAGCTTCCCCTATAGACACCGAATTAACGACGCGAAAAACGACGCGAAAACGACGCGAAAACGACGCGAAAAACGACGCGAAAACGACGCGAAAAACGACGCGCCGACCAACTGGCGGCGAACAAAGGTCCAACCCCCAGACCCCCAACTATAAACGGGAACCCTTCGCTACGCATTCGGGAAAAAACCCGGCAAGGATGCGATTTACATCGATTTATATCACATTATAGCCCAACAAGATTTTGAAGAGTGAAGTCCAATCCACAACTGAGGCCTCCCTGCCCACCAGTACCACGTTGCCTCGGCCCATGGCCGTGGGCGCCGTCGCAACCATGGCTTGGGAACCTGGATTTGGCCTCAGGAATGGGAATTTAAGCAACAACAATGGGGGTTATCATACCCATTTTATGGGGTATGATCTGATATGGGTGTGTGTGTGTGTGAAAATGGGGTATACCACCCACATGGCCATTTAGTGGGGAACATGAAATGATTATCCATTGGTTGGTTGGGGATAAGCCATTTTGAGACGAAGCAATGGGATCTATCACCAACTTGAGATGAGATTATGAACCATTTGGAGATAAAAAACAACAATTTCTGGATTTAACCATCAGGCGCGGCGGGAGTTCATCAACGAAAATTATGGGGTTTGTCAATGGATGCCAAATGGTCATTTTTTCGGTCACCAATTGTCACCTTAACCCAGAGGCTGAGAGGATTCCCCCCGTCCAAGTTGCTGGAAATATCAGATGATTTGGCATATCTGTATTTAAATCAGATATTGGAAGTACAGAGTCTGTTATTTATATCAGATTTGCCATATCAGTATGATTCTGACTCTGTACTTCCTTCGGGTTAAAGGGACTCTCTTTCCAATGCATATGTTTTGACATGCGTTGTTACCTTTGGCCTGATCTGACTCTGTCTACATGTATATAGGGTATATGTAATATGTACATATACATATATATATGTATATATATATATATAAATAGATGAATCAATGAATAAATAAAAAATAGATAAATGAATAAATAAAAAATATGTAGATAAATGAATAAATAAACACACACACACATATATATATACACACATGAATGACAAAACATCTAGACCAGCGGCAGATGGTGCTGTTCGCACCCTGCTGAGGCGCATGGTACCTTACCTGCTGCTCACGGCACCATGCCAAGCCCAACTCAGGCGCTGCCAGGGGTTTTGTCAGATGAAATCACGGGGATTGAGGTCATTTCACTGGCTATTTTGAGTTTGAAACCCATGTTGAGGTGCATCAGGATCACGATTCTGAAGTCGAGCCTACACATTTCTTGTAGAGGACTTCAACCCAGACCCATGAGAATATAGCCAGATGAACAATGAGGAAACAGAATACTACGCACTCTCAATCTTTCATATTTTATTCAAAGAGACAACCTTGAATTATTGGGGTTATTTTTTTTTGATATGGTTTAAATATAGTTTAATGATGATTAATGTGATTTCATATGTTTTAATATTGTTTAGTAGGACATCCTACTGGTTTACCGCAGCCATTAGTCCTCCCCAAAGCAAGGCTTATTGGTCCCCTGGCGATGCCCGGAGAGTCGTGGTATCCGCCTTGGATCGGTGCGTGGCTGCTGGGGGTCCGATGGTTTTGGATGGTTTTAAGGGATGACATGAGGAGTAAAAACCATGGTAAACCTACAAAAAACGATGGAAAATCACCATTTTTAATGGGTAAATCATGGTAAATCCACTATTTCTATGGCCATTTTCAATAGCTATGTTAAATTACTAGAGGGTAAAAACCATCAAACATAGAGCTTTGGCCAGCAAAACTGGAGGTCACCAACAAATTTCCATGGGAATTTCGATCGGAATTTCACCATGAAAGATTGGGCTTTAATATGGTGTTCAACGCCATCCGAACTGAGGCTATATACTATTATAGACTATTTTTTCGCTATTAGTATAGCCTATATATCACATTAAATACCTCCAATCAGGGACTTCATGAGTAGATCGAAGACTTGAGCAGGAAATGAGGGATTTACCAACAAGACATGGGAAAATGATATGGGACGACAGTGCCCGCAGTGCCAAAAAAAGGGGATATGCCCCAGGTCCAACAGGTCAAGATCCGGTTGCAGGTTGGTCCCCCACATTTTGCTAAGTCTTAACCGTCATTTAGCTGGTTAAATCCATGTGAAATCCCCATGAATTACTGATGAAGTCGCATAATTTTATGGTCCTTTTCTGGTTGTCCACATCACCAGGGATTTTTTGGCCTTAGGTGAGTCAGCAACCGCAACCGGCGCAACCGGTGCTACGCAGATCCCTTGGCAGTTCAGGCTCCAGACTCCACCATTTCCGGTCTCTTTGTTGACGACGTGAACATGTTAAGATTTTGTATGGTATGTCCGGTATGTTAACCACATTTTACCACTGATGAGGGAATTGGAACCTTGCTATGGGTATGAAATGGTTGGAGATGGTCCGTTTAGAGTTGCAGAGGTTATGAAAGAAATGACGCGCATTCAAGTGGTATTCGCATAGCGAAGTAGTGTATCCTGTATAATTGTCACCTTAATTTATCCTAAATTCCATCCCAGACTTTAGTCATTTCTGGATCCATCCCATTCCCGACTTGCCCAATGTTGCCCATTTCCAAGCCGGAGCCATCTGCTGCCATAGAGGTATCAAGGTTAAAAAGCGCCGCCTCTCTTGAGCCCCAAAATTTCACCTCTCCATCCAGCCCAGTTTCTAGTGCTGTTGAAGCACCCTTCCTCTCATTTAGATTGATTTAATTGAACATTTTCATAGGAACCCCTTCCCTGTGACCCTTCAACATGGGGGTTTCCTGACATTTCAATTAAGTAACAATTTTCTCATGGTGGTTTATAGTATGTAATATTTCTCAGCTAATATCAACATATGCCAGTGAACAACATCTTGAACAGGCCGAGTTGTGTTCTGACCTCTACACCTCTAGGTGCCCTTCAAAGCTCATCCTCTGCGTCCGCCACACCGGTGCTGAGTCTTGGAGGGGCCAGGGTAGGGCCTGCGGTTTTAGGGAGGAACACTGAGACAGGAATGGACGTCTTCAAGGATGACTTTGTGACATTCTTGGTTGAACATCATGTTGAACTTTCCTTTTCAACATGTTCTTCCTGTAATCTGGATGATATGCTGAGAAAATACTGTTCCAACTCCACATTTCCATTTTTCTGGGCTGATTGTGTTGAGCGATAGGGAACTTGATTGGTTTCTTTCAAGTGTCTGTGATCGCTTGCTTGATGGCCCCCTCAAAATACAACTATATATCTTTGAAAGTTTTGCCTGTTCCAGGCTGCTGGTTGGACAATTTTCTGGTTCCGTCCCATTTGAAATACCCTCTGGTCATTTCACAGTTTGCCATGGAAAATCACCATTTTATAGGTAAATCATAATTTTATTGTCTATAAATGTGTCATTTTGGCTATGTTGAATAACCAGAGGGTATATACTTGCATTTTTCGATGACCAGCGCTTCATTGGATCAAATATCTGAAGATTGCTCAGATTCTGCTCATGATTCATTCGCTTTTCGTTTTTTTTTCCCCCGCAACATGTTATATAGATACATAGCAGTTGTAATGGATACAGGAATTACCGGGTAGCTTCAAGATCTGAATCTGTGGAGTTCAACGTGGAATTTTCCCAATGCCCCTGAAGTTTAGTTCATACAGATACAAAGTCTGTGTCAACACTGTTTTTTTTCTCCCCGAATTGGCTATTTAATGGGAGGTTGACATCATACCCAAACTTGACCAGCCAACTTTCTTTTCGTCCATGGTATCCCCACATAAAAACCTGCAGGGTAAACGTCAATCCATAGATGTGGAAAAGCCATGAGGAAACAGGAAAATCGTCTACAAATGGTTGATTCTCCAGATCTATGTTGGTTTATCCTAGGGTAGATTAACCATACGCATTGTTTCACCATGTTTCACCAAAGCCAGACGTTGAGTGCTCCGCGTTCAGGTCGCAGCTTCCATAGAGATGGAAAAGGACCAGAGCCCATGAAATCGTTGCTGGAACCATCCCTTTCGGGCAGGATTTCACAACCATCCATTGTATTTCCATGTGTCCTGAGATTTGTTTCAGGCTATTGAAGATTTGATCTATATCTACATACGTATCTATATATATATATATATGTATATATATATATACATATATATATATGACTTTTGGGCATTATTTTCGAGAACTATTGCATGTATCTTGATCATATTCAGGGCATCATCTGCAAATGATGTTTGGTGTATATATAAATATACGGTAACTATAGTGGCTTTTTGGGGAAACATTTTTTTGATGACAACTCATGACAAATCAGGGACAGTTTCCGATCGATCCATGCTTTTGGGAAACCTCTGTGAAACCTTAAATCTTTAGGAAAGACCCAACATGAAAAGGCTTCAATGAGGTTTGGAGGGGAAAAAACATCACCAAAGAAAATCTACAATTTGCCCCCCAGGTTACAAGTTGATTTATAACCCGGTCTAACTATACGCACAGACCCCGTGGTTTGCCCGTACTGCAACCTTGAGGATGCCCAGTAGTCGAGCATGATAAGACAGATCGCAGAAAATACTGTGTATACGCAGTGTTTTCCGGATTAGGATTCAGACTTTTTAGGGTTTCAGGCTTTTAGGGTTTAGGGTTCGCCGTCTGGGAAATCCCAAAACACTGGCGCTAGGAACTGTCCCGGCGCTTAGACCTCTGTCAAGAGGAGTTGGTGAGGCGACCGGGGACGCAGTGTGTTGATTTGGAGAATTTGGTCGGGACTTTGGTCAGGAATTATGATGGTTTCATGGGGGTTAAATGGTTTTTTAAGTATCAAAGATATGGGGATGGATCAATACCTATTAATACCATTTTTAGTGGGATGAACATCCATTCACCAGCTGTTTTGATGTTCACCAGGGGTACAAGGTTTTGACACACTGCCAAATGGTTTCAAGTATCAAAGATATAGGGATGTATAACAATTCATTGATAGATGATGTTTTTTCTTACCAGTCGGTAAACTCGGTTTCATAACCATACTTTTTTTTTGCCAGTTCTACATGCTATATCCTCGTGACATTTAATAGCCTCTTGTTAAGTAGAACTGAACCCCCAAGTCGTGTGTCAAATGCCAAGGATGGTTTCAATACCGCTCGTGATTGCCACCCTTTGGTATCTGGTATGATGCTGCCGATGGACATTTCCAACATGTTCCGTTTTGAGAGACAAGTATATCTCTTACTGTCTGTATATATATATATAAAGTACTTACACACATCTGCCGAATTATGTATATAGATGTATATAGTCATATACTTGTACATTTACATTTTGCACCTATATTCATACACCCGGTTGTTTTCCCAACAATGTTTGCATTTGGATATGTGATATTTGTATACGAATAAAAAAGGGGTATCTACCCCCAAATCATCCAAGTCATGGATGACCATTTTAGTATTGAAATCCATGGTGAGTCGGGAATCACCCCATTTGAGGAAACCCCCAGTCATACACCCTCCAAGAGAAGATATCACTGCAGGGAACGATCGAGATCTGAAGAGCTGGCGGCAGAGCTGCATGAGGCGCCGGTAAGTTAGCGATTTTGACAATGGGCATCGAGTAGGGATATACTGTAACCCGTAGAACTATGGTTACATATCCAACTACAACCACTGTGACAAACCTCAGTGAAAATTTAAAAACTGTGGTTATTTCCATGACTACAACCATTGTGATAAGCTCAATGGAAGTTGGAGGTGCACGCCTCATTGACAGGCTCGGCAGTCCAAAGATTCTGAGGCCCAATGTTGTGGAGGATTTTGGCTGAAGTCCATGGATGGCACATTTCAAGCCCTGCTTTACTACAGGTGACACATGTTGCCTTGGTTGTTGAATATATAGTTCCATTTTTGACAATAAAGAGGAGATATGATATGATATGGATATGGATATGTATATGTATATGTATATGTATATGTATATGTATATGTATATGTATATGTATGCATGCATGCAGCATGCACATACAAAATATACTATACCCTCCATCCAACCAATGTAGATTTAGTATATTCTAATATAGACTGTCAAATAAGGGTTGGACACTTAGTTTACTCTTTGGATGGGCGGCTTTGAGGGTCGGTGTTTGTTGGGTGGACAGTATACATATATATATATAAGTATGTATGTATGTATATATATATGTATATATATATAATTATGTATATATATAATATGTCCAAGTAGTACGTACATAAACCTATCCGTCAGTTTTTTATGATCCCATTCATTTTCCGTGCTTTAATCCACTGTTATTTTCGTAGTGTAGCTCCATCCAAATCCTTTTGTTTAAAACCTCATTTTGCCTACTGACTTATACATTGGGGCCTATCCCCGTGGGTAGCTATATCCACATTTTCATGTCCCTCGATTATATCTAATTCATGGGTCTTTTGACCATGTGTTTTTGATGGTTAAATCACCATACAATGGCTGGGTTAACCCCTATTTTTTGTGCTTAAGTCATCATTTTTGATGGTTGAATCAATGGATTGTTTTAAGGGAACATCTTAACCGGAAACCGTTGATTTTCCCAATAAATATGGGGCTTAAACCAGTAATTTTTCCCGTGAAAACCAATCCATTGATTGAAAGTGAAATTTCATTTTTTGCTGAAAAAACCCCTCTGGTAATTTAACATAGAGAACCGGAATACCACCATGATCTTCTATGATCATTTTCCTAGGGAAACCACGGGAGTTTTCCACATCTTTTTACTCGTTTGGGTTTACCCTCTGGTAATTTAACATAGCTATGGAAAGATCCACCATTTTTAATGGGTAAATCCACTATTTCTATGACCATTTTCAATAGCTATGTTAAATTACCCTAGGGTTTATTCCCATAAGCGGTGGTTTAATCTCTACATCACCAAGCAGCGAAAATTTCTGTTTGGGACCTTGAAACAGGTCGAGCATTTGCGACAGCAGCTGGCAATCAGAGAGCGGGAATTGGTGGCCGTGCGGCGGTCATGTTTGGATGCGGAATTGGAGTCACTGGGTGAAGCATTTGTGATGGGATGAAACTCCATAGATGAAATGAAAGATCAACTGCATAGATGGATTAAATGGGATTAAACTCCATTTTATGGGATGAAACTCCATCACAAATGGCGGATTTCAGAAATGAAAGATGGATTCAATGAAGCAATTCAAAAATTGAAGGGACCATCAACAGGAAACCATGTATTTTTCCACCTACAGTAGATTTCCTTCTAAACCCATTCCATGGCATTGGGATATTCCCGGAATTTCATGGGTAAAGAGTGTGGGAACCCCAATCAACAGTAAACTATGGGGGAAAAAAATGCCAGTTGGAGTCATTGGGGGCTTCTTGTAATTGTTAAAGACTTGGGGTTTTCTGTCGGGTGTACCGTACAGTAAACCACTGAACAACGGCTCAACAACATCTTTCTGGTCCATTTGAAGTAGATCTTCTCTACCACCAGCTATAGGCCTGTAATTATGATTATTGTTCTACTATTTTCATTCATTATTGTTATTTGATTATAAATTGTTGTTACTTGACTTTTATTTTTGTTAGCCAATTACTACTATTGCTATTGTTATTGTATAATATCGTATATTACTATAAGTATAATATCATAATGATTCTCCAATTCATTTGCTTTATTATCACTACTATTACTATTGGTATTATATCTGTCTGTATTTGCACTGATGCTTTATGGGGAATCATCCCCATAGCGGGCCGTATGATGACAGCTATCTGTATCTATATGTATCTATATCTATGTATATATATATATATCAATCTATATCATCTATATCATGAATACACACATATATTCATATTATAAATATAGTACACACATATATATATATCTACATACATGAAAATATACATCTCTATATTGACCGTAGAACCAACTGCCAGGCCGCCTCTGCGCGGCACCGCTGCGCGGCGCGGAGCGAGGCGCTGGCGACGTCCTTGCGGAGCAAGCTGACGGAGTTGGAGGCGTTTCCCTCGCTCGCTGCGTTTCGCGTGGCGGAGCGTGGCGGCGGGGGCTGGGAAAAACCTGGAAAAATGGTATCTTTACAATAATCGACTTATGGCATTTCATGGGATTTCGTAGGTTTTAATTGGATTTCGTCGTATCTTTTTTTGTTTTAATGGGATTTTAGGAAGACTATGTTTTTTCGTTAAGAGGATTTGAGGAATTAAATTCATGGAATTTCATAGTATTTCATAGAGATCAAATTCAAATGGGATAGAACCAATGGACCAACATATAAATCTATCTATCTACCTGTCTATGCGGGTATGCACAAGATTTGGCTGTGTGGCCTCCATGGATCAGGTGACCGACTCAAAATGACGCAATTTTTTTGGCTGACTGTCCCCCTGGCAAAACATAGCAATGGAACATCCCAATTTTCGATGGCAGAACTTCTATTGTCAGCTTAGATTGCCAGACGGTAAAGAGTAGTGGAGCACAAAATGTGGCCTTTCAGCACGCTAATTCTGACTCCGGATGACTTGCAAACCTGCTGTGTTGCCACCGATGCGTGCTCAACGACTGGCTCAAATAGCAATACCACTGCATGTTAGCCGGTAGTCAGACATGTAGGCACGGGGTATACACATGTATGTATATTATGTATATATACAATATAATCTATAAGACACATACTTACAGTGTATACATCCATACGCTCATATACACGCATCATATCAATACATATACATATATGAATACATAATATAACTGTACATATACATCTATACACACACATATATATATATATATTGTATATAGACATACATATACATATGTATGTCTATACACATACATTCACCGGGCATAGAACCAAGCTAAAGTACCACTAGCTGTTCCATGTAGTCTAGAAGACTCACAGCAACCTGGATTCACCTGGCGTTTGCGGAGCCAAATTCTTGAACATTTTCGGATCACGGAAACTCCAATAGCACCGGTTGCAGTCTGCTGAGTTCCGAATGTACCGGTTTCAAGTTTCATGTGACACCCAATGGGGTGAGGCCGGACATGTCTGTGAGTTTCTGCAGAGATGGCTGGTGGCCAAAAAGTTGAGAACAAGCCGTAACAAACCCAGAGATTTGTGATACTTTGTGATCAACTATTATATCACATTCTCTATCCCTATTATATATATATGTATATATATATATACATATCAGCCCACAGATTTGTGATATTTTGTGATCATGTTCTTTGTGTCCACCATGGGATCAACATTTTTTTTTTCGGTAGGAGGTGTGCATCGTGGGCAACAGCAATTGCCTGGGATCCTGGAATGTGCGCCAGGCGCGAAGCGATCTCTGCGAAATATCTGGATTTTATATGATATTTTAAAGGCGTTGTATGGATTGTTAAGGGGATTTGATATGGGATTCTAATGGATTCTAGGGATTTAGGATTGTTAAGGGGATTTGATATGGGATTCTAATGGATTCTAGGGATTTAGTGAGCCATTAAATCTCTGTCGTCAAGCCCAGCCCATTTCCATATGATCATATGGAGGTTTCCTAAAATAGGGGTACCCCCAAATCATCCCATTTATAGATGGATTTTCCATGACATAAACCATCCAGCTATGGGGGTACCCATGACTTAGGACCCCCCCGATTTTGGTTTTGGTTTTGATCCATCCAGTAGGGGTTAACCAATGACGAATTTTGCATCACCTTTGGCATTCACCTTTGGCGTCCACTTGGGCTCTGCCTGTCGTGGTGTTTCAGTTGATTCATGTCCATTGTATCGTCAAAAAACACACAAATCTCCAAAATTATCCAAACATCTCCATCAGTTGGAAGCCTTTTGGCAAATTTGGTTGGAACAACTGGGGCTGTCTGAAAACTGAGGGGAACGTCGGAACGTCCCCAACTTTGATGGGTTGAGCATCAGTTTCCCTATGGGTTGAGTGGCCAACTGGCCAACCATTGGGCATCCCTGGTGCGTCAGGCAGTAGTGCTGAAGCCGTTGAATTATCCCCTGTGGAAGAGCGATGAAATTGACATCTCCGATGTGGGCCCTCCAGAGGAGGCTGATGGTTGGGATATGTCGGGTTTTTCTCATGTCATGGAGATATAAAACATACTGAAAGAATCTGAAATATATTGAAATACAAAGTATGCATAGACCGTCTCAAAGCTGTTGTTCCATTTTGTGTTGTATCATGTATACACCAATTCAGTTTTTGCCAGCGGAATGCCGCAGCTCACACTCCGGCAAGTCGCAGGCATCCTCGAGTTCAAAGAGACTGGAGTACAAATATGTCATTCGGGGCCCTCATGGTGTCAAGCCTCCCACCCGCACTGGTTGGACTGTGTCAGGAACAAGCCCAGAAATTTGGGCGAATCTTTGGGCAGTTTGGAGCCCCTTTTTGGGGTTTCTCAGGGCCATTTGGGGCAGTGAAATCCGAAACACGCATGGTTTGTGCTGCTTTCCAGGTTTCAAGCTGTGGACATTTCCGCAGTAGATTCCTATCACGGCCACTGGGAGCAGCCGAGGTGGGAGCATGGCAACAATCGCTGGGCTCCTGTTGACATTGGCACGAGGCCCGGTGGATGATCTGCATGGAAATCTGGCACCGATGGAAATCTGTCAGAGATTTTTAACCGCCAGGCTCACCGTCCACGATGGTTGCTTTGGATGCATCCAGTCATACCCCTTCTCTTTCCAGGACAGTTGGTTTCGAACATCTGCAGACTACCTCGTATGAAAGTATTGAATATCCTAGATTTGCTTCGAAAAAACGTGGGTTTTCTCGTGTTTTCTGTAGATCTTCCAGTCACAAAACCCGTCCAATGTGCCACAGGAGGGGCCCGAGATTCTGGAGCGCAGTCAGACCGCAGCAGCAGAAGGGCAGCCCCGCGGCTGGTGCATTGCAGTGGTTGGTTCTTCTGTAGCCGAAGGCGGGCGGACCCCCCTGTGAGTCTTGTGAAAATCTGGGGAAACCACGGGAAAACCAGAACATCCCATGGTTATTCCACGGTTTGGAAAGCAACTTCCGCACTAAAATTGCGAATCGAGAGCAAACCCACGAGTTTTTTTTAGAAAGAAACGCCCTGCAGAAACCATAGTTCAGTAGTGTTTAGTAGGGGATTGGAAATATATTGGGGACATTTTGGGACATAGTAGGGGTGCTTGGTATTAGGGGGCTTATATACATTAATCTGTCAATAAACGATTGTTGATTATATATATAATATGTATATATATATATATTATCATATTCCCACTATATCAATCTCTACACCTACATCATGGTAAGAATCACCAACCAACCATCATGAGCAACCATTTATCAATTCTGTCCCCATAGTTGGTTGAATGCCCCCAATGATGGCTAAATCACCATTAAATCACCATTAAATACCCAGCAAATACCCATCAAATACTCATTAAAATTCAATGAGTATTTAATGGGTATTTAATGGTTTTAAATACTCATTAAATCTCCATATATCCATAGCGACACACTCTGGGTTTGTCACTGAATACGGCAAGGATACAACACCTGGCGGAAACGCGGCTGGGCTTGGCTCCTTGGAGAGGCGCCTTGTGACGTAGTGTGCCGGCTTGCCGGCCGTTGGTGCGCTTGGATTTCATGGAGATTCACCAAGCAGAGCAGGAATAACGATACATTGAATATTGAGGTATTTCAAGACATGAAAAGAATTCAAAAGATGATAAAAAATGCGAATTGAGAATGACACATCAATCAATGGGTTGAAGTTTTGTCAGGAAAAAATACAGTGGACAGTGGACAATTTGTTTTTTTGTTCTGAAAAACACAGGTATATTTCTGGATATTTTTGGGAAGGATTGTTTTCCATCCTCCAGCATGAACGGCCGATGGGATGTGGTGGGAGAGACGTTTTGGAACCTTTCAGTGTTTTCCCAACTCCGACCCGGAAAACTGCCCCCCTGGCCATCTTTCAAGCTTGGTAGAGCTCGCCGCCGTCGCATTATCGCCATGACCCAACAGTACCACGAGCACCTGTTGGAAGCTGGTGAGAAACCCAGCAGCAGCGACAGCTGGCCATGGCGGTGGATTCTGCGGGCCTTGGCATTCCTGGTGGCGCTAGCTTTGGCCCTGGGATTCCTGAATGATGGGAAAGCTGCCCCAGGACCATTGAAGTATCTCTACATCTCCTTTCATGGGGATGGCAGTGCCACCACTCCCTTGCCTCAGTACGGCGTGAACCAGATCTTTCGCTTTGACCTCGAAAATCTGGGGGATCCTGCCCAGCCGGTGCTGGGAAAGGGGTCGCCGACCCCACCAAGGATGCTGCGTGACATGCAGATACTGAAGGATGGGACTCTGTTCGTTGCCCAAGGCTTGAAGTTTGACAGTTGCATCTTGCAGTATGGTCCTTGCGACCAAGATGGGGTGAGGCAGGGGGTTACTAAAGTAATCTTTTGTTTTTCTGGATGTTGGGGCAACTGGCAACTGGTCCTGATGTTCACCGATTGGTCGATTTGAAGATAAGATTCCTCCTGGTTTACCCTCTGGTAATTTAACATAACTATAGAAAATCACCATTTTTAATGGGACAATTCACTATAAATGGCCATTTTCAATAGCTATGTTAGTTTACCAGAGGGTAGTGGTCCCCAATGTCTTGACCTGTCAGGCAGTTTCAGAGGGAGTACAGGAGCCCGATTCTGGTGCATCCCTATGCCCTGACCTTGCTAGGTGAGGCATTAACAGCTGCAAAAGTCTTTTTTTCTTGCGGATCTTGGGCTCCAAACTTATGGTTAGGGCTCACAATTGGGTGGTTCCATAAATGGGGTACCCCTAAATGGATGCTTTATAATGGAAAATCCTATTAAAATGGATGATTTAAGGATACCTCCATTTATAGAAACCTCCAATTATTCAAAATGATCATTGAAGTATCTTGAAGCTGCATGCTTTTTTTTTTTCAAGCATGGCGAAGTTTCTGCTTGTCTAAAACTCTTTTAGACACCATTTGGCTGGTGAAAAAATCACCCCAACATGACTTGGGTCAGGCGACACACTCTTCGCCTCCACACAAGACTCCGGCACAGTGGTTGGCTTCAATCTTACTGCTACTTGGCTGTAAAAAACAAAACACGTGAAGGTGTCGCTTAATTTTATGGGCAAAACTGCAACGCCGGTGATTTCAAGATCTGAACACATTGCGTTTTCTCTGCGTTCTCGCCCTGGTTTCCTGCATGATCCCAATTGCCATTTTGGATCCGTTGAAACTACCAACCAGCTTGGTGTCGCTGTTGAAGAACGGGGATTGGAGGAGGCAGTTGTAAAATTTAAGCAATGCTTGATTGACATCAAAATCCTATTCTGATGGGATCTTCATGCGATCAAAGTGAGAATGTTATGATCGGTTATTTAGGTTTGTGTAAAAATAGTATGTCCCTAAAATCCTACGGTTTGAACGATAAACACTGATTTAAATCATCGTCTTAAATATTAGAGCGACATAACATGGTCACACATATATATATATAAAATTATATGTATACACATATAGATACACGTATTGTGCATATGCAGATACGTATCTGTGTATATATATATATATATAAAAGTGTATGTGTACACACACACACATACACAGACACACACACACAGACACACACACACACATCTGAATATATATATACATATATATATACATATATATACATATACATATATATATATATACGTATATATATATATATACATATATATATATATACATATATACATGTATAGTGGATGTCACTTCTCCATTTTCAGACACACCTATTCAGCACCCAGATTTTCGCATGGGAACTGACTGTCCACTGGCACAGTCAGTTCATGTGAACATCGCAACTGGCCAAGGACTGGCCAAGGGCCCAAACATGATGAATCTGGTTCCAGGTCCAAAGAAACATGATCTAGCAATATCAATCAGAGGTAATATGAAAATCTCTCTCTATTAAATATCATACATTATAAGTCCATTATGATTTTATGATCTATGATTGATACCTCTTATAAGCCCATTATAAGCCCATTATGAGCCCATTATGAGCCCATTATGATTGAGATGATCCCAATGGACCAGCGGCGACCAGGAATCCCATGACCTACTTTCATCGGGTGATCGCATCAACTTCAACCTGCAAGGGGTCAGGGGCTTATTTCCGTTGTGGTTTTTGGGAACATGATGTGGAAAATCGGTGAATTGCACCAAGAACCAGCCGCATTTCCATGGGGAAGACGACTCACCGTGGGATGGAATGGGAGAGAATTTCCATGTGGACATCCACAGTTTGTGCAGTTTGTGCCGCGTATGAGCATTCTGTTCAGTGGAGATTCAAGCATTGCTTGAATGAAATGCTAATGATAGATGCCGACAGTGGATGCTGGTGTCACCTAGATTGGCAGGGAAATTTACAGAAACCAGAGGTGTTACAGTATATAACTACCATATGTTACAGCAGTTTTTTGGAATCCGTTCTCCGTGTTATCCCCACAACATTTCTGGGATGTGGAAGACATGCCATTCATTCAGCAACACTGAGGACTTTCGGTACAGGCCAGGGATCACCTATCGGGGCATCGCCAGCTACAAGAGATGCCTCTACCTGTCTGTCACAGAGATGGATGTGGTGCCTTGTACGGATACAAAGTGCCTGCGTTGATGGTGGTAAACCCGAAAAACAGCTCAAAACCCTGTGAATTTGGGACAATTTGGGATCTTTGATTGCTGGGTTTACCACCTTTGTGCCCCTCACATATCATGTGCCATCGCCATTGACTTCCCAGATCAGTTGACGCGGTTGCTCCTCCTGGAGGCAGCGACATTTTTTAAATAATGAGATCACTGAGACGTCACCATGAAGTATGGTTAGCAGGGGGAATGGTCCCTGAATGGCCAGTTTCTGAGTTATCACAATTTATACAGCACAAAGATGTATGGATATGATTGAATATGCTTCACTTAAACGTACACTAGAGTTCAGGCATCTCCGGGATGTGAATTTGCAGTAAACTTTGAACTAATGTGAACAAAAACAATCATAACAATCCATATGTACAGTCTCCAAATCCAGGGACATTTGGAATTGGTCTGTGGCCAGACAACACACAAAATCCAGGTTTTAGAGTGCATCACCAGTTTCAAACATATCCGCCCCCAAAATTCTGATGCTTCCATACAAACAAGGTGTGCCATGGTCAAAATTTGGAGTTTTGGACATTATAGGATCATTATAGACCCACATGGCGCGATGCTTATCAATAGGGATTCAGATAGTCACTTATAAGATTTACTGGTTGGTGGTTTGGAACATGAATTTTATGACTTTCCATTCAGTTGGGAATTTCATCATCCCAACTGACTTTCACTCCATCATTTTTCAGAGGGGTGGCGAAAAACCACCAAGCAGTATGATCATATATCCCATCATATAACCATATATACCCACTATTATTGGTATTATAACCAGTATTATTATATAATCCATATTTAGATATCCCAATTAATATACCTAGGGATTCACCATTCTTCACCATTCATGAACCATTTTCCATGCTGGGATGGATGCGCATTTTTCCATGGCGGAGGTGGCGGTGATCTGCGACTTTGACCGAGTCTCCCGACGGATTCCCGTGCGGCATCCCATCGGTCTCATGGTGGATGAAGAGAAGAAGGAGCTTTACATCGCGTCTCCGGCGAAAGACAAGGAGGGGTTGATGGGTTTGGGGTTACCAGCTTTTGATGCTGGTTGGTGGTTTGGAACATGAGTTTTATTTTTCATAATATATATATATATGTATGTATGTATATATATATATGTATGTATATATATGTATGTATATATATATATATATGTATGTATATATATGTATGTATATATATATATATGTATGTATATATATATTGATATTGTGAATAATACTCCATATAGAGGGGTAGGTATACCACCAACCAGGATGGGTTTTCATGGGCCGTGGGAAACTGAGAACTTGGAGACCAGGACGAGCAAGGAGAAGTCTTGGTGGTCGACTTGTCAAACGATAAGGTGTTGCGAAGGCTGCGACATGACACTTGGCGCTGTTGGTTGATGGTTGGCACAACCGGGTTGTACAAAGTGTTTTTTCCGTAAATGCCAAGCAAAAAAATGAATAGAGCACACAAGAAATCTGCATATTTTGCAGAAAACAATCGCTTCGTTGAACATTGCTCTACACTCCTGCTACAAGAAATGCAGCACTTTTTGAAAGGAATCCTTTGATTTGAATGACAAGTGCTGCTATACATGAACAGCAAACTTCTTTACACAAAGAAATTCTATGTTTTGAATAGGGAGCAATGGTGCGTGTCGTGTGAAAAAAAAAACTGTCTATTTTGCAGCAAAACTGTTACTACTGGATGTTTTGAAGGAACAGTGTTGCTTTGAGGAAATGCAGTAATGACTCTTCTAAGAGACTACACTTTTTGACAAGATCTTTTTGAATCACAACTGTTGATAGAAATGAACAGTGAATCGCTTCACACAAAGGAACGGCACACTTCGTGAAAGGAATATTGCCCATTTTGCAACAGCATTGTGACTTTGAGGAAAGGTTGTACTTTTTGAAGCAACATATTTCTCTTCGAGCAGAATTCTGCATCTAGGAAGAATGCATGGCATATTTTGCAGGAAGATAGCTCGCAGTGTCCGCAAGGAAAACGGGCACTTTTTCCAGGAACGTTGCATGTTGAAAAGAGTACTGCGTTTTTGACATTGTCAAAACATGGTAACATATTTTACATTTTGAAAGGAACATTGCTTTTCGGACACAAACTCATGCTTGCTACATATTTTCCAAAGGCAAAACTTTAGCTTGGGTGGTTTTGGAAAGAAGAGTGCACTTCTTCAAAATATTTTTGTTTTTTTTGAACAGATCTTCCTTCTTTCAAGGGAGAATGCATCTTGGGAAGGCATGGTGCGAAAGTGCAAGAAAACTGATCTTTGGTACCGTACTCTTTGGTAAAGTAAGACAAGCACGATATTGTTCGAAAGAATGCTACACTGCTTTATTGCGTCTGAGGAATGATCTATTGTTGGAAGAAGGATTGCACTTCAAAAGCAAATCAACATCTTTTAAAGAATAGCGGCCCTGCTTTTCTGAGGGAGTCTTGTACCTTCTTACAGCTACTCAAAGTGAGTTAGATACTGGACATACTGCTTCTCCAAAGAACCTTTCTTGAAAGGAATTATATAACACCAAGAATGCCAAAAGCAGACTTCAAGAGTTCCAAGTTTGAAGAGCAGGGAAGAAACAAAGCAAACAACCAAGCCCACAAGTCAATGGGGTCCACTTTTTTGCACAGAGCAATTGCTGCGCACTCCCACGGTCCCAACTGTTCTGTGTTTGCAAAACATCTCCCGAAGTTTGGAAGGGTTTTTCCAATATTTTCCATCCATTACCAAGGAAGGCATGGAGCATCCAACGAACATGGTGTTGCACAAGGACAAAGTGATTGTGGCCTCCCAGACTCAAAAGTCTATCTTGGAATCTCGGAGTGATGGCTTGTGGATCAAAATTCGGCCCAAATTGGATGGTGGAATATCAAACAGGGCCAATCTTTTTCAACTTTTTAGCCATGCCAGACCACCAATTTTTAGATTTTTGACGGTGCTGCTCAGCCCTCACGTGGGAGAATGAAATACGTAGTAGACGCAAGAGCTGTTTACCTTTCAGACTTGTGCATGCATATTTATGCAGCTGACAAGATATGCATATTGTACATACGTACGTACATACATATATAATATAATATAATATAATATAACATAACATAATATAATATAATACAATAACATATAATACGTTTCGGTATATATATATATTTATATGATATGCACACAAGTCTATGTCTCAAACGAAGCCTGCTCCTGCTCGTTGTTGTTGGCATCAACAACCTTAGCGCCTCTTAGGAATTCGATCGCAGCGGAGAATTTTCGAAGGTTTTGATTCAGAACCTTCCCGATGCTCCAGAGCAACATGGCTGTCTGCCAGCTCCTGGTTGGGTGTTTCAAATCAACAGGTTGGGGAGCACTAGAAATAGTGATTAACCACTATTAACCACTATTAACCACTATTAATAACTATTAACCACTATTAATAACTAACTATTAATCACTAAGTCTGAAATATCGATGTCTTTTCGTTCCGTGAAAAAATCTCTTCAGAGACAAGGGAATCTCCCCTTCTGTGGCCTATGCATCTAGCTGCCATGAATGCTGTCACTGCGCAACACGGGCTTGGTGACTTAGTGGTCCTCTGCCAGGAATCAACACACGAGGACTGGTTAAACAATGTGGGATTGCCTGTTGATGGGGGATAGCCGGATAGCTGTCAAATAATTGATCAATTTTACACTTTCGAAAGGGGATGGCTATAGCACCTGCAGTAAAGAACATCTATGGCGCCACCGCCGGCTGCGGCTGCCGTAGAGTTTTGCCGACTCCCCCACTGAGGAACATCATGCTGTCTCCGTGCTGAATTTTGACCTGTTGGGCGGGCTGGACAGGGCTCCAATGCTCCAACACAATGAGTATGGGTCAACATCGTCAACTGTCAACATTCAGGGCTTTGGAACTTTGGGACCCCAAGAAGTTGTATTTGTGAAATGTATTCATACATCAACTCTTGCACTGATGACTTGATCCAACTCCATTTCGAATGAATTTTGGTCAATGTGACGTGTTTTTGGCATCTTTGATCCATACCCATATACAATGGGCGTGCTGCTCGGATAGCACAGGAGGCAAGGAAACCTTGCAACTTGAGCAAATTGTGAGGCTTCCAGGGGAGTCTGCAAATGCAAACTCCCTGTCAATCTAGTTTTGGGGTTGCCATCCGGGAAGCTCTACAACGTATCAACGTATCAAGTTTTGGTCCTTTCATGATTTATCAGTGAAAGTGGCGAAAGCGTGGGTCGTCCAAAATGGGTTACCCCCAAATCCAAACTTTGTCATGATTTTAAGATATTTTGAGTGTCAGTTTGGGATAATTTGGAGATTTTGGACGAAGCCATATTCTTTGGCAGCCTGAATCAGTGATGGTGTTTGTTGAACTATGTCCCGGAAGCGCAGACAAAAACCACAAAAACCTTTGCTTAAGGGGTGTCGGGTGCAACGTTCTGACGGCTCCAGAACCATGGTTTTGTGCCATGGAGATAATGGCAGAGGAGGATTTGACCGCTGGCCTGATTTGAATTTTGAACGGCGGCCACAGCTCTTCAAACGGGGCTGAGAGCGCTGAGAGCTCTCAATCGAGAGAATCCCAGCGTCCAAGCCTGCCCAGCTCCAGACCTTTAGACTAGAGCCACACAGCAAAGAAGAAAACTGATGATCCAGCTGATGTTTTTTCGATGTGCCCAGCTGATTCTTCTGGAGGGACCTGTCTTCATGCCTGAAACAGTCAGAAGGCAAATGCTTCGTGCGAGCCATTGCATCCAATGAAGGAAATAAAGGGTGTTCCACTAGAAAGCTGAATACCTCCACCAGCAAGTGATGGAATTACCATGAATACCAACCACTATAGTAACACACCAAAAGATAGACTAGTAAAATCTGAATCATCTGAATCTAAGATAGATAAGATAGTGATAAATTGAAGCCTTTCAATCTTTTTTGGTGGGGTTTCCTTGATTTTTGACATGCAGGCACTGCACCAAACCTACGGCCATCGGGTGTGGGATCTCAGCGAGCCACAGAAAACTGCTAAAAATAAGAGGATCAACATGGGACAACCAACGTTTTAAATAGATATTGGTTGGTGGTTTGGAACATTTGGATTATTCACCCCGCTTCGCGTGGGGTGGCCGCCCACACCGCAGGTTTATTTCGGTCCGTGAGAGGGGCTAAGGGTGGTTTTCCCCCGTGGGGGCTCCCCAAGCTAAGAATTTTCACTTTCCCCCGTCAAGGCTCCCCAAGCTAGGGAATTTTCACTTTTCCCCCCCGTGGGGGCTCCCCAAGCTAGGGAATTTTCACTTTCCCCCCCCGTGGGGGCTCCCCAAGCTAGGGAATTTTCACTTTTCCCCCCCGTGGGGGCTCCCCAAGCTAGGGAATTTTCACTTTTCCCCCCCGTGGGGGCTCCCCAAGCTAGGGAATTTTCACTTTTCCCCCCCGTGGGGGCTTCCCAAGCTAGGGAATTTTCACTTTTCCCCGCTGTGACAGCTTCCCAAGCTATGGAATTTTCACTTTTCCCTCCTTGGAGGCTCTCCAAGCTGCGGAATTTCAAATAGCTAGACAACGACGCCTAGATAGTCCCCCAAATCCCGTGTTCTTTGAATGTGTTTCCATGTTTTTGCAATGGTTTCCTTCAAAGCACGGTACTTTACACTTTTGTCGCCATAAAACCGGTCGAAAACATCATGTTCGACAATGCTTCCAATTCCCTTATCTCCCCAACCGGTGAAAATACCGCTATTTACAGTGTTTTCTTCAATTTTTCCATGTGCCAATGCCGGTAGCCAACTCCAACATATATATAAGAAATCCTTCCAAAACATTGTTTTTGACAGTGTTTTTCCAATGTTTCCAGTCAAACAGACGGTAATTTACACGTTTTTTGCCATAAAGGCAGTAAATCCTTCCAAAACATTGCTTTTGACAGTGTTTTTGTAATGTTTCCAGTCAAGCATACGGTAATTTACACGTTTTTTGCTATAACGTCAGTCCAAAACACTTGTTTTTGCAGTGTTTTCAATGCTCTGGCATCCAAAAACCCTGCAAAATCTTGCTATGTACAATGTTTTTTTCATTTTTGGCCGTTTTTCCATTGCCGGAAAGCTACCAAAATGACCCAAAATTCCATTTCAATACCCTCTTGCGCTCAGACACCCAAAAATCCTCGAAAAATGTCGAAAACACCACCGTATTCTGGTCTCGGTGCGAAACCGTTTTTGGCCCCCCCCCAGCTAAAGCTGATATAGCGACTGCTATATTAACAAATGTCATTGAGCATTTAGTGTTGCTGTTGCCCCCCAATAAGCACGCCTTCACCGCCAAAGCGGTGTGGGCGGATTTTTCCATATATATTTTTCCATATATTTTTCCACATAATATCCCAAGTGACGAACTCCATCATTTTTCAGATCAAACCACCAAGCAGGATATGATTACTGTTTATAATTGATGCTTAGCAGTTGGGTAAATTCCACGACATCCAGCTCTTTCATTGCTCGAAGTTTTCATATTTGGATCTACCTACCACATGTGGGCGACTGTTCAAAAGAATGTATATAGGACTTTTTGATATTATTGAGGTAAATAGGAAATACGTGGATGATGCAGTTGTATAGTTGCCGGAGTTTCTTGGTTGTGAACTACAGGAATCTTGCGGTATTTCAGTAATTGCCCGCCCAATATATCAAAAGAGTTTGGGGGGTGGAGGTCGTTTGGACAATCACAAGAATTGGTATGTATATAGATATATACCACCACTATATAGATATACAGATATACATATACCCACTATATAGATGTACATATACCCACTATATAGATAGATGGATGGATGGATGGATGGATGGATGGATGGATGGATCGATCGATCGATCGATCGATCGAATTGATTCCATTCCATTCCATTCCATTCCATTCCATTCCATTACATTACATACATAATACATATTATATTTAGAGATATGTAGAGATAGGTAGAGATACGTAGAGATATGTAGAGATATGTAGAGATATGTACTGTAGAGATATGTAGAGATATGTAGAGATATGTAGAGAGAGTTAGACATAATGACATAGACATAGAAATCGTCAAAAGCAGTGGCCCTGCCAGGTTGTGAATGTCTCCCAATGTGGGGCCAACACAGCCATCACCAAGGACTCTGATTCCATTGATAGAAGCGCCAGTCAGAGGTCAGATGTGTTTTTAAACAAAAAACACAAAGAACTGGGATATTATCATCTTTATTTTTACATAAATGATGATATCAGATGTTTTTTTTTTAACGTTTTTTTTTCTTTACAAGAAAAGACTGATTAGGAGAGATTTCAAATCTGTCATGACATGTGAATGGATCACTATCCGTTTGTTTTTGGCCACCTTGATCCATAACACCTCATTCTGACCCACATCCACGTTTGACACGAGCGTGAAGAATTGGTGAGTTATTAAATGGTCCTTGAAATCATTGGATCATTAAAAAATGACCAGTGAGCTAGTTGGTTTATTTATAGTTTACATATAACTCAAATAAATAGGGTTTATTGATGTTTATGATATGTATTTGATTATATTTATATTATATACTATATGTAAAACTACTTATATAATTTAAGACATGATCTTGTGGTATATATACACATAATATATGTCTATATCATTATCTCATTCTATATATACCTATATCTAGATTAGTCTATATGTCTATCGGGTACCCCTTACCCCAATCACTTCAGGAGCGTCTGAGAAGTCACGCAGTGACGCAGCTGAAGCCGGACATTGTGATCATTGCTGCCTGGTGGTATGTCGGTGCGGAGAACTGCCTTGGAGAAGGATGTAAATTGCTGACTGCCTAGAATATAAGAGATAACTAAAACATTGGCGTATGTATATATACATATGATTATATATGTACATATGTACATATGTACATATGTATATATGTATATATGTATATATGTATATATGTATATATGTATACATCCATACATCCGTACATCCATACATACATAGATACATAGATACATAGATACATAGATACATAGATACATAGATACGTAGATAGATAGATACATAGATACATAGATACATAGATACATAGATAGATAGATAGATGGATAGATGGATAGATGGATAGAAGGATAGATGGGTAGATGGATAGATGGATAGATGGATAGATGGATAGATGGATAGATGGATAGATGGATAGATAGATAGACAGATAGGTAGATAGATAGATAGATACATAGATACATAGATACATAGATACATAGATACATAGATAGATAGATGGATAGATAGATATATAGATATATAGATAGATAGATAGATAGATAGATAGATACATACATACATACATACATTGACACATACATACATACTTTGACACATACATACATACATACATCCATCCATGCATGCATGCATACATACATACATCCATGCATACATACATACATACCTACCTACCTACCTACATACATACATACATACATACATCCATGCATACATCCATGCATACATACATACACACCTACCTACCTACCTACCTACCTACCTACCTACCTACCTACATACATACATACATACATACATACGATGGATATATGTAGATCATAGATGTGTTTATGTATATGAACACATTTTCATACTTGAGCCATTTGCGGTGTTTGTCCTGGACCGGGCTAAGGCGTTAAGTCTGGGCAATGAGGCCCTGGGTTGCCTGGGGGGGTTTGGGGCCCAATTTTTTGGGGGCAACCACCTGTTTATAATAGGACGATGGGGTCGAAATGCGCGGACGCATGATACAAGTGGACATTCGAGGTATATAATCTCCAAGTTTTGAGGTAACCAGCTTCGACTCATATCCGATATGGGTGCATTTCCTGATGGGAAATGTCGTCTGTTCCTGAAATTCCGGAGATTTGGATTGCAACCACCAAGGCTTGGAGATAGATGTCCCAATTTGATGCTTTATGATCGTTTTCCCTCTTAAACTTGCTGTGTATAGAGGGTATGCCCGTTGAATCCCTGTTCTTGACGGTGAAATTCCAATGTCTGGGCAACTACCATTATTGGATCTGATTGGAGGAGCGTTCCTGACTTTCTGATAGCCCACTTTTTTCTCCGTATCCCAGAAGTAAAAGACTATGCTTTCCTTTTCATTTCCCCTCAAACCAATCTATTGTTCTTATTGCACCCCATGATATCTCCCATTATCATTTTTTTTTTGCCTTTAGATTTCCCCATTATAATCAGATCCCATTTTTGTCATATCATATCCCTATGTATCCCCATAGTATCCCATTTTTTGTTCCTTAAGTCACCATTTTTGATGGTTAAACCCCTAGTATTAACCCAATAGAATCATTATATCACATCCCCATCTACATCATATCCCATCTTATAATCATATCCCCATTATAATCATATCAGTGCCAAAAAGAACTTGTTCAAGCATCATGTCCCCTATCATGTTCCCATTTCCCATCAGTGGGCTAAACATATCACATCCCCATCTTCATCATATCCCATCTTATAATCCCATCTTATAATCCCACCCCTCTAATATGAACCCCCCTAAATTGTCCCAATTATCTGGGAATCCCCTACTAAACCATGGTTTCTAAGGTTTTTTTTAATATTAGGAAGGGAATTAAATGCTACTTTTAATAGGGAAGATGATGTTTAACCAATGGATTTAGAGGTCCCCGATTTTCAGACAAATCCACATCCCATCAGTGGCTTTCTGTACCCACCATTTCCATAGCAGAAAACTCCCAGGGTTTGGCCCACTGCCCGGCCGCCGAACGTCGCGCCGCGCAGCATCGCTTCGAGCAAGGCGAAGAACATCAAAACATGGGGAACATGAGCGTTTCACCATGGAAAATGGTGATTTCACCACATTTTAATCATTACTTTAACCATGAACAATAGGAAATTGGTGGTTTAAGCGTCAAGTAGTTGAAGAATCAATGCGGTGATTTCAGCAATAAGACTGGGCTTGGGGTTCAAGTCATGGGCAAGGCTTCCTCAAATCGCGCGGATTTTCCCAGATTCTGGGTGTCTCTGAACATGTCGTAAAGCCACCAGAAATTGGTGATTTCAGCAGGGAAAACCATGAACCATCAAGCCACAATTTTCCGACCAAGCCGAATGGATCTCCGTCCCACACGGCGACAGTCTTGCGAGTCAACTGGACATTTCTTTTTGAGTTGCGCCCAAATCTGCCATTTTCGGACAAAACCCAAGTCTAACAGTCTAACCCAACTCTTCGTTGTGAAGTGACCACCAGTTAAGTCCATAATCCTGGGTGATCATCGCCTTGAGGCCTTTTAGACATGATCTCCATGGTTCTAGCGATGGATGCTATGCCCATCTTGGGAGGTGTGGATGGATTTTTCGCGCGGCTCAAGCTGGACATGTGAAAACTACTGTATGAGGGCATCCAAGACAATGTGGTAAACCCAATGCCATCAACCATTTGGGGATGGATTATACCACCGATTTTGGGGATTTACTTGAGGCATCTTGAGGTGGGAGCTGGGCCCATTTCTCAAGGACTCGGCGACTCGTTCTCGGCCAGGCGTGTATCCCAACAACGACTACAATGCAGAGACATACGCCATGCTAAAGGAATGGGTCATCAGGGGACCAGATGGACATAGATCGACCCAGAAATGGTTGATAATTGTGTAGTACTAGACCATCCGCCTTTTTCGGAGGGGTGAGAATTGAATTGCCATAGATATTGCATATTTTGAGCCGGGAGCATTGAGCATTGGATATTATTGGATTGTATCCCCAAAATGGATCAAAATGGGTGAACGCCTGCTTCACTCCAGTATGGCTCGGCACCCCTAAAATCCAATGATTGTAATCGTGCTATGTGCTTTATAGATCCACTAGTAAACCAGTCATGCCATCATTGTTTTCCCCGTCAGCTTATCAACTGGTGCCCTGGGGCAAGGAGACTGCACGCACCATGGCGACTTGGAATGTTCCCATCTTCGAGTGGCTCCCTGTTCTGGATGATGGGCACGGCCGTTGGAAGGAGCCGCAACGGAGGATGGAGTACTATCCTGCCATTCAAAAAGCACTTCCTGCTCTGCTGTTGAAAATGATCACTTTCCATGGCAATATGTATATAAAATACTTATACGTATATATAATACACACACACATATACATATATATATACACATATTTATGCATCTATATATACATATATATATATAATGCAGTTAGGTGAAGTTGCCAGAGGGTACCACAACTGGAGACAATGGCTAGGAATTGAACGTGAAGATGGGTAGATTGATATCTAAGAATCCCAATTCATTGGGACATTGAAACCCAGGGGTACGAAGTGCAGTCACAGTCACAGTGTGTAAAAAAGGCCCCTCACCATCTCCAGATTCGATGGTTTGTATTGATAGATTTGCTTTGGGACTTTGGACTAGTCCATTTGGAGCTGCTTCTCTTCAAAAGACCAACCTACAAGTGGAGGTTTCCTAAAATAGGGGCACCCCCAAATCATCCATTTTAATGGGATTTTCCATTATAAACCAGCCATTTTTGGATATGGAACTCCCGTTTTTTTCTCCGAAGAATGGCCGTGTTTGAAACAAAAAAAGTGCCACAGGAGTCGTTGTATTTTGATCACGCGCATCCAAATACCGAGGCGCAGACACCGCAGTGGGCTTCGCATGGCATCGCATGGATATCCATGTTGAGACGTGCAACATGTATAGAACAGGTGGTTTTTTTAAACATCTTATGCAGGTCAAAGCACCGGTCAGTTTTTTAACACGTATTTAATTGCCTGTGGCAAGCCCGCCGGCCATAGAGAGGTGGCCCCAAGGGAGTTTGATGTGCACTCTAGGTGGAAGCCAGAGAGAGAAGCAGAAGCAGAAGCAGAAGAAGAAGAAGAAGAAGAAGAAGGGAGACGAAGAGAGAGCCGTAAAACGGAAGCAACTTGTGTAGCAAGTGCGTTCCGTGATAACCTATTGACCGGATATCACTTTCGTACAGACCACAGCAAAGTAGCCCGAGGTACTATGTATATATGAGCCTCTGGCTTGAAAGCAGACCGCTGCATGGAGGGGACAAGGTGGAAGTGGAGAGAGGTAGGTGGATGTGCACGCTAGGTGGAAGCCGGAGAGAGAAGCAGAAGATAAGAGAAGAAGAAGTAGTAGAAGAAGAAGAGGAAGAAGAAGAGACGAAGACAGAGCCGTAGATCAGAAGCAGTCTGACTAGCAAATGCTTTCCTGAACAACCCATTGACAGCATACCAAATGAGTACCTGTCGATCAGAGGGGGGAGGGAAAGGGGAGGGGTGGCGGGAAGGGGGGGAGGAACACCTTCCAATCAGGCACGCTGGCAGGCCGGCGGATTTGCGTATATATTACGTATATGCATGTGTATATACATCAGACGCAGTAGGTACACACTATCCACGTCTGGAAGCGTGTATTGTATATACTTTACATAGATACATACACAAATAATATATTTGTATTTGTATATTATGAATCTAGACATGCATGTTTTACATTTTATATACACATTGCAAGCTGCACATTTCTACATATTGCTACACTCAGATACCTCTGCGTATACATATGCAATCATATATAATTATATGTATATGCATATAGTATATAAATACATATATATATATATACATATGTATATATATATATATGTATATATATATGCATATATATGCATATATATGTATATATATGTATATGTTTACATATATATATATACATATTTATATACATACACAAACATATGTCTTGAATCTCTGGGTTACCAACCCATCATGCACGTCCCACCTGCGTGCAGGGGCAACGGCACATGTTCGAATGTATCGACCTCTCGCTGTTCGCGCACGCTGGGGAAGACATTCCTCAACTGGTCCGGCGCAGGCCCGGTCTCGGCATGGAAAATATGGATGCAACACCGAAGAGACTGGCAGGGACCAGCAAAAAATCGATATTGACCAAACATGGTGTACAATGGGTATGATTTCTTTCGGCATGGAGACATCATGTTTGAGTGCACAAAAGGTTCAGTTGAATGGAAGAAATAATCACGAAGCACTGGATCATACTGGATCATACTGGATCAGTCCACATCCGAATATCGGCAGTTTCTCATCCAAAGAAATCCGTTGAATCCAGCTGACTGATCCACATATTTCAAAGCATACTGAGCTGTGCCAATTCGATGTCCGAAAAAGTGTTTCTTCCATGGCAGGCCATTCAGAAGGTACAGTTCCAGTTTCATTTGTGACTACTAGTGGATATTTTTCACCACAGTATACCACAGTTATATAATATACCCCGAATCATACCCACGAATCATACCCCGAATCATACCCCCTAGTCAAACTTCCCGGCTTGGACTTGGACACGGTATTTTGAGACATACCCATATATATATAATATACATAGTTATAAGGCCCCATCTCCGAACTCGTGCCACGGTGAACTCACCATGGTGATTAACCGTGAAAATTACCCATTTTTTTCGCCATGAAAAAAACCTATTTTTTTTAGAGAAGAGTATCCGTATCAACCCTTACTGGTACCAATATTAACATATATTAACCATTATTAGACCATATCAACCCATCTGAAAAACTATATCAACCATGATTTAATCACCTGCATCCTGCCCCGCCGTTCCCGGTCCCCGATTCTCTAGGAGCAGCTTGTCACAACTGGATTCCAGCGAGCGCCAGACCAGCTACTCGTACTTGGACGAGGCGGGCATGACGTGGGGACATGTCCACACTGTCCACCGTGTAGCCCTGGTGAAGAACTGAAGATCGACATAGAGGTCATGAAAAAAAATATGAAAAACCAAAGGACTTTTGTGATCTCAAAATCTTTGGGATTTATGGGTGTATAGCACCCCCCAAACATTTTGCATTTCAGGTTTAGGCCCATGTGACCGTGTGACCGTGTGATGTAGTAATATGCCTTCGGCAGGGTGCGGCTTGGTGCATCCATCACCCTGGGATCTGTTGTGAGATGGGAGTACACCTGGCCCCTGATGGGCAATGATGGGCAGATCTTCCAAAAGCAGGCAGATCTTAGATGTTGGCCGAACATTTGCCACTTGCGAAGTGGAATTTGGTGTAATCTACCCTCTGGTAAACTAACATAACTATGGAAAATCACCATTTTCAATGGGAAGATCCACTATAAATGGCCATTTTCCATAGCTATGTTAAATTACCAGAGGATAAGTAATCTCAGTGTTTTTCTTGGCTTAATCTACTCCGGAGGATTTGGTGTCTTTCCCAGCATCCAAATGGTAAACGCGCCGCCCTGAGGCAGTTCAGGTGGGGGGCCTCAGAATCGTTTGAACTGTTTGTTGTTTCGACCCGAATGGGCTGGGCATGGCATAGGACTTATCAGCAAGTTTTGATCATTCAAGCCTTTTGCGGAAACATCATATATATATATATATATGCATGTACACTGCATGTATCATGTATGTATGTAATGTAATGTAACGTGATGCGATGCGATGCAATGCAATGCAACGCGACGTAACATAATGTAATGTATGCATGCATGCATATGTATTATGTGTGTATATATATATACACATGAACCAGGTCCCCGGATCGCCGCCTCCCCCAACGGTATGGTCCCCCCAGCCACCTCGAAACCTTCACCGCCGACAGCATTTGTACCCTATTTGCAGCCGACAGCATTGTGGAGACAGTACGCTATTTGCAGCATTTGAGAGACGCCACCTCGTTACTGGATTCTGTTTTATATGTCTAGCATATCAATATATATATATATATATCAATCTAGCGCATACTACCCACAACCCGCTTATGTGCTGCCTACAGCGTACCTGACACATGGCTTACCACTCATTGTATGCCTTTATGCTACATATTTGCTTCCTACATACCTATACTCAAAGCGTACCCATGCATACCAAATATAATCCTATATCCTAATGCTTGGATGCAGTATGTACCTACAAAAATATACATATATAGATATATACTGCAACACGACCTCAATACAATACCCAACATTACCCATTTAAAGTTATATACCTATTTGCAGTGTAGATTTTACATTGCTTCATCACCAAATATATTCCTTACACCCTGCATATACTACCTACACACGTTCCATACCGTATCTATATAGGACTCATTACATAGTTTGCCCATATACTATCTGCGTATATACTCCCCTGTAAGTGCTCTACTCTCCATACACTCCCTATAAACTGGACATCAACCACAGCTGCAGAAACACTGCCCAAGTAGGCCTGTTGGGAACCCCCCCAGGCGGTGGGGGAACCGGGGGTTCCCCATCACCATCGAGGCTTCGCAAGCAGCGGAATCCACAGCGCATGGAGAACCCATTGGCCCGCCGGCGTTTGAGGAGATCTGGATTGTTACAAAGAAAATCGGAGTTGTTTTTCCAACATGGGAATCATGGGAATGGCGATGGAAAGATATCTTGCAACGTTAAACATGGAAGCCATGTATTCCCATGTTTTCACAACAGAGGAAGTCAACAAAAAAGGGGATGGAAGCAACCCACATATAGATTTCGTATGGTATAGTGTAGCCAATAGTGCTGGGGGGAAGTTGAGAAGGTGACAGAAGTCTTTTCGCTGGATCAACCGATCAACCTTTATAGTTGGACACACAGATAACCATTCGTGCCTTTACAGAAGATTGTATATACTGGAAACATGTTCTTTCCAACGTTCGTGGGTGCATCCAGGTTGAGCTAAGTCGAGACACCCAAATATAGTTGGTGTTGAGTGAGCTCAGGCTCTGAGGCCAACCAATTTCGGGTCACCTGACTCTGTTTACGGTGAAGCGTAGGGCAGGAAACCATGGCTCTACAGTACCAACAATTTCCATCCAGGGCTTTCCTGCAACATTTTCTTTGTTTTTTTTCCATGATTTTCCCTTGAACCCTTATTTTGTTTTTTTTTTATTTGCCATCATTTCATAGAAAGTAAAAATCCTGCAGATTTTTCGACATTTCTCCAGGATGGCCGCGGCTTCTCCATAGTACTTTGCAGGGGCGCTATCAGCATTCGCAGGAAGACCCAGTGTTTTTTTTTTGAGGTCGAGTGAGCAGTGCCCAAAATGCGACTTGATGGGCTTGCCTGAAAATCTAGGAACAAATCCCTAAATTTGATGGTTGAGCATCCTGTTCTCAACAAAAACTGGCCCTGAATGGGGGGTATCCCCAATTTCCGGACGCAAAAACAGGAATTCTTCTGATGCATGATGGAAAGAACTATAAACCAGCCAGCACGAGATGATGATACTTAAAAAAAGGGGGCAGTGAAGGAGGATGATGCTTTCGCCGGCAGAACCATGGGAGATTCACTAGGTATTCGTTGGCTTCACAGGGTATGTATTGGAATATTTAGGTTTGTCTGGAGGGGGAATTTACTATAGTAAGCATGTGGAGTACAGCCACCAACATATTTTGTATGTGTTTGTATATCTCAAATGGATATCATCCATTTGGGAATTTATATTTCATAGATGTGGGGTTTGTCCGAAACACATCTTCCAAAACAATCGTTTGAATGGAGAAAGCCATGGATGACATTTTGGATTTTGGGCCCGGTCTTTGGGAGATAAATGTAGCAATTGAGGATTTGCCGATATTTTATCATAAGAGATAAGGATCTCAAATTATCTGGTTAGATCAGTTATATATATAATACAATTATATATATATATATAATATCAATTATATTATATATATATACATTTTAAAAATCAACACTCAAATTAATTACAGGGTTAGATCGGTTAGACTAATGAAAGGTTGGAACTCATTTTGAAATGTAACCCTTAGCACTGGACATAAATCGTCGAGCTATCCAAATGATCCTGGACCACTGGATCCTGGGATCTTGAAGCAGCACGTGATGATAGACATATAATTCATATAACTTACATTATCATCTATATTATAATGAGGTTATATTATATCTACTATAGTATATATATAGATAATATAGATAATATCTACACAACTTATATGATATAACTCTACTCTGCTTGCAATGAGGTTGATCATCTCTGCCCCATATATTTAGGGGACACCAGCAACCTGACCCTGAAACAGGCCTCATCCTGACCCTGGCGCTCAGGGAACAAGACAGAGGACGAGTACGTCGTGTCGGCCGAGTGGCAGGTTGGGGTTTGCCCCCAGATGTTGTGACGTCGGATTGAGAGTGGGATGTCATCTCTACCCTCTGGTAATTTAACATAGCTATTGAAAATGACCATTTATAGTGGATTTTCCCATAAAAAATGGTGATTTTCCACAGTTATGTTAGTTTACCAGAGGGTATCCGACCTTCAATGAAATTTCACAGCAAGAATATCAAGAAGGTGGGACGCTCATCTTTTTTCAAAACCTTGAAAGGTTTTCAACATGGCATTCTTTGCATCTGAAAAGCTTTTGGTCAAGGTGACAGATCTTCTAGCCATATGAAGGGTCTGCCCTGGTAATTAAATCTGGCCAGAGATCTTCCATTTCAACGAACCAGGCAATTTTTTGGGTTGTGTTCATATCCCCACTGGTCTTGGATTTTCATTTTCTTGTGGTTGTGGTGAAGTTTCCACCACCGTAAGTAATCTCTGCTCCCTAATACTAAAACACCCCCCCAAATGGTAAACACGGTGATCTATTTTTATTGCTTTTATTTTTAAGGGGTATTTAGTCTTAGGGGCCTACATGTTTGTACTAGTATTAGGGAGCAGAGATTAGTATTAGTTTTAGCATTTGGGTTGCTGCCATCCGGCTTCTGAGTCAGCCAGTCAGCCGGTCAGATGGGACAGGGAGCCAGGAAATAATTAGGACCCTAATAAAAAACATCAGGTGTGATCCTATTGATTTTCAATTACCACAATTAAGAACGCAATTGTAACCCACCAAAAAAACGAAATTGCCAATCCATTCCTATTTTTATTAATTGGGGGAGTTTTAGTAATAGGGAGAAGAGATTATGATGCCACATATATATATATATATATACTGTATATGTATAGACGCAGGCGCATACATAATATTTGTATGTATGTATGCATGTACACAGACTTTGTATACTCATATATTTGCATGTATGTATGCTTGTACACAGACTTTTTTGTTCAAAATATATGTATGTATACATGTACACCGACTTTTCTATGTCATCTATTTGTATGTACGTATGCATGTACATTTTTTTCTTCATATATGATATATGTGTACAAGGTGGTGCCCCATAGTTAGCTAAGTTGGTTTATAACTCCCATAACTATGGTTTATGGCAGATATAACTATAGTTAATGGGGTTTATAAACCAACTTATAACTGGGGGGCACCATCCTGTATGTATGTAATATAATGTGATGTAATGTAGTGATCGGGAAAGCTTCGCCAAGTCAGGCGCTCTCGCGCGCTCTCGTCGCGGCCGGACTGCGCCCGGGCATCTACGTTTCAAGAGACGCGCCTCGAAAGGAACTGGAGGTGAAATGATGGGCCCCTCATAGTAATATACGTATATATATATAATATATCTATATACCTTCTGGTTATTTAACAAGCCATGGAAAATGGCCCATTTATAGATGGTTTACCTATTAAAAATTGTGATTTTCCATGGCTATGTTAAATAACCAGGGGGTATATCTACACGCATATGATATATAATTACATGGGTTTCCACAAATGGGGCCTCCCCTTAAATAGTTGTTTTTTTAATGGAAAATCCTGAGAACTGGGGGTGCCCCCATGACTTAGGATACCTCCATATACAGTATATTTAACGGTATCTAGTGACCTCACCGTGACCGAACCCTGGAATCATGGTTAGGATTCGGGGAATCATCCGCAGACGGCCTTACTTCAGGTGAGTAAACTACTATAATTTATCCAGATAGATGGTGGGAGATGATATTAATATCATATATCATTTAGCTAGGTTCAAGATAGGTGGTAGAGGCCTTAAGTAAGATCCAAACATGTCTGGTACGTACGGCTGGTAGGTTTGGTTTTCTTGGTACGGTTGGCTGGTAGTATTGGTACATCCAAAACGCCCCCCCCTTGACCCCCCCCATCCAAAACGCCCCCCCCTTGACCCCCCCTTAATCTGGTACGGTACGGTGGTACGGTTCACTGGTACGGTTGGTACGGTCGGTACGGTTGGTAAGCGTACCAAACGTACCTTACTAAGCGTACCAAGCGTACCTACCCAAAGCGGACCAAGCGTACCAAGCGCACCAAGCGTACCGTACCAAGCGCACCAAGCGTACCAAGCGTACCAAGCGTAGCGTACCTATCTTATAGCTGGATATCAAGCACCTATCTTGAACTTAGATAATATATCATTGATTCTGGATATATAACGGACGGGTGATATCTATACTATCTCCATCATCATATGATCTAATATTTCCTAACCATGATTGATTCTGGTTATATAATGGATATATTAACATATAACATATACACGTAGAGCGACAGACTGGGAAATGATTCATTTAACATGGTTTCAGATGATTTATATATATATCAAACATGAGAATTTAACCAACAACGATGGTGGTATATATGGGATACAATGGAGATATTTATAGTCACTTCTCTGCGACTTCACTGGAATGGTGATTAGAATTCGGGTAACCATCCCCAAACAGAATTATTGCAATTTATCATCCAGATATAAAGTTTATGGGAGTAATGATGGGTGATTAATCGCTGATCGATTAGCGATTATTCCCATTGATATCCCACTATAATGTAAATGGATTTATGACTACCATTAAGTTGGGTTACTGTAACTAGAGATGCCTTTGCACCACCAACCAGTCAGAGGTGACTTTTCTCTGAAGCCCATCATTGGGTTGTTTCAACAATTTTTACATATTTTTCATGTTCAACAATTGTTACACCACAGTTTGGATGATCATTTTTACTATGCGGCTGCCGGGCCATCCGGGCGGCAAAAGACGTGCCAGTCAGGAATGCTGCCAGAATAATCGGGAACGACAGCCATTGGATTTGCTGGGGGAACGTATTGGGGATCGTTTATACACCCATAACAGCGGTGATGACTTGGGGATGGTTTATGATGTTTACCACAATACTGTAATAGGGACACCCATTCACGAACCAGCATAATGTGACGGGATAGAGGATGATAGAGGTAGTTCTTTTGGGTAAACTTGATGGCGATGTGTCATTGTGAGTCATGTAGACATGAAACTATCGCAAGAGGTTTGCCATCTTTGCTGTCTTTGACAAGTTGGGATATGTTTGCACCAAAAAAAAAGTGTGGTCCGAAAAAGTCTCCAGATGGCTTCCGGAAATTCTGTGGGAGGCTGATCTTGCCACCTTCTGCAGATGCTCTGTACTTACCGTCCTTTCAGCAAGGAAGCGGGCAGGACAGCCGCCTGTCTGCATCGTAGGATCATTCCATGAAATCCCATGAAATCCCATGAAATCCCATGAAATCCGTGCCACCAAGGATGAATGTCTCCCGCATTTGGATCTGCCGTTGTTGTTCAGCGGCCGCGGTTCGTTTTTTTTTTTGAATTTTAAAGACATAGCCGGTGGCTCAGAAATGATGGGGTCGCTAGCAGTTGAGACCTGTGAATGGTTGGTTGACTGGTTGCAATTGAGAGACCCAAAAGGTCCATGCAGAAACCTTTACACGTCCTGGAAACTCCTCAAAGCGAGATGATTTCATGTGATTTCCATGTGAAGCGATATAGCGAACTAATAATTAGCGATAACTTTTGCATGACCGCCTTTGTGTGACCCTTAGTTTTGGTCCCTTCTCAAGTGGTGAGCAAACTCATTTGGATGAGTAGGCCTGAGAAGGCAATGCTTATTTATCATTATACTGGAATCTAAACCAGTGAAATCTTTAGGAAATTATGAACCCATCTGTTCGTTGATTTGCTACTGCTACTGGAACCTTTTTGAGCCATCCACCAGGTGAGAAGTCGGAGTAGTTTCCTGCCTCACCCTTAAGATCTCGGGTCATCTTTTAGCTCAGGGAGCCATCTGTGACGCTGTGAATGCGCACTGGCCATGCCTGGAGGGCCCTGATTTCGAGTTTCTGAATTGGATGAGTAGGCCTGAGAAGGCAATGCTTATTTATCATTATACTGGAATCTAAACCAGTGAAATCTTTGGGAATTTATGAACCCATCTGTTCTTTGATTTGCTACTGCTACTGGAACCTTTTTGAGCCATCCACCAGGTGAGAAGTCGGAGTAGTTTCCTGCCTCACCCTTAAGATCTTGGGTCATCTTTTAGCTCAGGGAGCCATCTGTGACGCTGTGAATGCGCACTGGCCATGCCTGGAGGGCCCTGATTTCGAGTTTCTGAAGAAAAAACACCAGGAATGAGTTGTACATCTCTGGTTGGTGGTTTCAGGTACTTCATGGTATTTCAACTTTCAACATTTGAAAACACAATGTTTTGGATGGGTAACCACCAGTGAGATCTCCGGAATGCTCAACGCTCACGTTTTGCGAGGGACAATCCCGCAAGACGGGTGCTTTTGGATTGCACTCTGGACACGTCTTCCCATCCCTGTCTTGTATCAATGGGAATATCACCAGAAAATATGGCCTTATATGGTACAGTACCTCCATTTTAGGATCCTGAATTTCCCATTGATTGTACGCCTGTGTATGCCTGTGTATGCCATCTTGGTGCTGCTCGCCTGCTAGCTAGCCTGCCTTTCCAATGCTCGGTAGCAGGCCTTTGTATAGGGACAGCGACCACAATCCCCAGGTTAAAGTTCCAAAAGCCGCAGGAATCGCCAACTTGTCCCATATTCGATGGATAGGCACGCCAAACCTGGCACCTCTACTTTGGTGACCATCACATCAGAAACCTCTTAGAAACAGAACGTGTGGTTGAAATCGAGTTTGAAACCAGACAATGAGTTCTACCATGTCCCACCTTGCATTTAAGGTCACAATGAATTATATCAGTGGCTTCGACCCCCAAACTTGGGATTGCACCCGTCATAATTACCCTCTGGTAATTTAACATAGCCATGGAAGCCATGGCCCATAGAAATAGATGGTTTACCTATTAAAAATGGTGATTCTCCAGAGCTATCTTAGTTTACCAGAGGGTAAACCTCCATTTTCCTATAGTTTTCCTATGGTTTTCCCATTCAAACCGGTCTTCCATGGCTATGTTAGTCATAACCAGATGGTACACCCATGATTTTCCCACGGATCCCACGGGCGCAAGGCATATCTCGCACCCCGAAGTCCCAGCGTTTCATCGCGGGGGTCAGGAGGAGCGGGGTCTCCACTTTTCGGGAGCTTCCAATGGAGAGAACATGGAAAAACGTCGTGAAATGCGTAATCCAATGGATTTTATGGGTTATGACACCACTGATTTTATGGGCATAGGGATAGAATGAGATATCGACTAAGCAACTTGATATGTAATATTTAAGTCTGAGATTGAGGTACCCTCGAATATATGGACATTTTCGTACGCGTCGGGCTGGTAGAAGTTCGCGCTTGTGTTTTTGGGGGGTGCATGATCATCATGATCAAATCTCCTGTGTTTTACAGGGTTTTTGTTTTGTTGGAGTTTAGAAGAGCAAAACGAACTAACTTTTTGAAGGCACAAATTGTGCGTCGTTTTGCAATGACATGGCTCGAAGAATATCGTATTTTGATGTATTTTGGTTGTGGCCAAAATGGCCATCAGATTGAGACGTGTAGAAGCCGTGCAGGATACATATACTTATATACATACACTTATATATTCATACAACTATATATATATATATATCTATATCTATATCTATATACATATATATCGTGACAGCTTATACTTCATATAAAAGCACATAAGATCAATAACATGTTGGTACATCAACATCATATAATTTCTAAAACCAATATATAAATGCAGCCACATCAAGTTAGTTACCTATGAAGTCAAATTCATATTAGTCCAACGGATCATAGGTTATTTTCTTGACCCACCTTTGCCATTACATGATGGGGATGTGAACAGCCGACACGGAGAGTGTCCGACGAGCAATGCATGGATTCTCATGTGGCGTCCAGCAAGCAACAGTTGATCATCCAATTTGTTCGATTCTGTTGGGGAACGGTGGTGTATTTGGAACCCAGGAAGTGAAGTTATGAAGGACGTGGGGATGGTTTATGTAAACCCCATGTTTTGCATGACATGGACGCAACAGGTTCGAACGTTATTGCCCCCCCCACCCCACGCCCCACCCAAACCACCAAAGATGCATTTCGTATTGCGGTTTTCTACCAGCCCGACACCTTTTAGGAATGGAATGGAAGTACCACAATTTATTGCAGTACCAAGGTAGATTAGATTGGATGAGATTAGATTAGATTGGAGTAAATGGGATTCGATTTGATGAGATTGCATGTATAGAGATTCATATGAATATAGATAGATACGTGTATATAAATGTGTATATGGGAGTTTCTATAAAATGGGGATACCCCAAAATTTGATGGTTTGCAATGGAAAATCCCAATCTAAAATGGATGATTTAGGGGTACCCCTAGTTTAGGAACCCCCCATATATAATCATATATATATAATAATCTAGTAATTGGAATGTACCATCTTAGATCTCGACCGCGAAAGATATCATCCCAAGAGGAAGCAGTTTTAGGGTCTATGTTAGCTGGAGCGAGGGTAACATGTGGGGGTTTCTAACTAAAATGGGGGTACCCCCAAATCATCCCATCTCAATAGGATTTTCTATTAGAAACCATCCATTTGGGTACCCCTATTTCAGGAAAACCTCCATTTTTTTAACCGGTCACCGGTATATGGGATTCTTTCAAGGTTCTAGTCCCCATGAATGCGGGGATATATGGGGACGAGTCATGCCATTGATATCCCAAGTGTTGCGGATGAACATCGTCGATTCGCGCAAGCACGATCTTGATATGGCCGGGGTAAGCCCTGGTGGGAAGATCATCATGTGAATTTTTGAATCCCCAGTTTTGATGGGGGACGTCATTGAAATTCTTCAAAGGGGAGCGCTTTAGCATTTTGTTGGTGAAATGCAACTTTCACAGGAACATCGCAAGCTTGATAGGAGCATTAGGAGCATCACCAATGTTTGGGCAAATCCCTTTGGGAAACGTAGCACTTGTTGTTGTTTGGAAAATTGAATCAGGAGCAGCAGCTGTACTGCCCGAAGCGGAAAATCCAGTGGGGAACCCGGTCGTCGAACTTCAGGTTTTAAAAATGCTGGATTTCCCATAGATTTACTGTTTTTTTCGGTTGAACAAGCTTCTAAAAGGGATCTTCGATTTTTGGTGGCTGAATTTGCTCATTGTAGTTTATTTTTAAAGTATTATATATACATATATATACACATATGTATATATCTATCTATCTATCTATCTATCTATCTATCTATCTATATTATCAAACCGTTGAATCCACACAGAGATTGCGGGAACCAACTTGGACCTGTGGAGATTCAGCTTCAAGAGGCCTTCACAAGCCGGCTCCAGAAATATCACTGGATTGCCAAAGAACATAACATGCTTTCTAGGGCTTGAACATCCATAAGTTAACTCCACAATATCCATGATATCCATAAGAATCATCCCATAGAATTGGGTTTTCTCGTGATTATGGGTGTAGTATGGGAGTAGTATGGGAGTAGTATGGGAGAGTATGGGAACGGGGGTCCATCATTGGGGGGTCCCGTCATGAATTCCACCAATAACGCCATCACATCCAAGTTGGTAAACATATCAGTGTACAGAAAAAAATCCATCCCCATAGTAGGCCCCCTTGTTTTCTTGGATCCGTTCAAAAATTAGGGTCGCTTATAGAGGGGGTAATTTGAGAACAAGGAGAAAGAACTATGTTTTTCCAAATATTTTTAGATGTAAACACACAATCATTGTGTGTTTCCACGAAACGCTCGAAACATGTCTTCCCGATGTTTTAAACTATATGATATGATATGAATGTACAACCATCAGTACATATAAGCCTCATTACATCAACGACTCACGACCATCAACCTCATCTACTCTCCGGTAATCAAACGTGGCTAGCTGGAAAATCCCCGAACTACAGGGAGCTTTCTAGCTGGGAATATCATCGAACTAAATGGTGGATCTTTCAATTGCCATGTTTGCCATGGAATTTACAGGATTTTATAGGGACCCCCCTGCTGGTACGCCTATTCCCATGGTCGCTTCCCATACTGTTCTTGGGGTTTCTATGGGTTTCTTAAATTATGGACTCCATATTATAACAATATATTATAATATATATATATATACGTATATATATATATATACACTAATATAATATATATAACAATATATTATAATATATATATAATAATATCATATAAATATAATATAATATAATGTAATGCAATATAATATAATATAATATAATATAATATAATAGTATATAATATATAATATATATAACATGTATAATAATATATTATAATATATATATTATATATTAGATATATTAGATATATTAGATATATTATAGATTATATATATATATATATGATATACTATATCTAATATATATATAATGAATATGTATATATAATGAATATATATATATATATATAGACTGAATATATATATATATAATGATTATATATAACATACATATATAATATTTGATATTTATAATGTAATATATATACATATATATATATGTATATCTATATCATAAATATATATAAAATAGTAAATAAATAAATAAAATAAATAAATAAATACATAGATAAATAAATAAATATATTTATATAATAGTATATGTAATATAATGCGAATAGAGTGTAGGCTACGGATCAAGTATAATATCACAACTAAACACTCTGTGATCCAGCACCAAAGGGGGCAATCCGAACTGGCCTCTTTGGCTCAAGACCCACTGCAGCACTGGAGAAAAGATCAGCAATGCGGAAGCAGCTGCCCGTGTGACGTCGTCGAACTGGAACATTTATCCTCAACATCAACCATTGGAACATAATCGGGTAGGCAATCCCCGATTCGCAGGTTATCAGCCGTAGGACTCCTACGGAGCCTACGAGCGGGGAGCCGCGGGCCTTACAGATGACTGAACAGGATAGCAGCGATAATGCATTTTCTTTCTCTGGACATGCCGTTGCACCAGCTGCCGGCACGCAGTCAAATTCTTCACAGAGTATCGACACTGGTGGAAGCGATGCCTCAGAACTGAGAACAAGCCAACCCAGGCGACATCTGGTTGCTCCTAGAGGGAGACAAATTTCGACAATGCAAGCAATTGAAGATAGGGACAGCACACCTGGAAAGAGAAGATCATCTGCACGACAATTGTCGCCTCCGATGACTCCAAGGACTAAGGCAAAGACTACGTCGTCGAATCCGCCTTCACCGATTCAGGACGCTACTCCATCAGGGACAGGATCTTATCAGCAAGTGAATGCCCCGTCAAGTGGTAGCGACATCTTCACTGCCTATCAGAGTGAATTAACTGAGTACAAAACATCACTGGAAAGGGCCACTGAAGAAGAATCTGTACTTCAGGCAAGATTGAGTGAGACGACAGCATATGCCTATCAACAATTTAATTTCCTGGAAAGCACCACTCATCAAGAGATGATGTCGATGACCGAACAACTCCAGATGCTGAACTTCGAGTTACAGGCTGCACAACAGGAAGATGAAGGTGCGACCTACAGGATCGAAGAGTTGGAAAGGTATCAGACTATGTCGAATGAAGCTGCATCTCATTTGGAATTCAAATATTCACGACTACGTTCGGAATTCGATGAACAAATGGGACAAGCAAACGCAATTATGGTACATGTGGGAACTGACGCGAATGCTCACATCAATCAACTCAGACTGGAACTGGAAAACGCAGAGATGAATGCCAAGCAAGAAGCTCTAGCAGTCGGCTATGCTAATGACCAAACATGTGCTTTGCAGATCGAGATGCTCGAGGTTGCCAATCAGAACCAGACGATGAAGCACACCATGGCCATGAATGTCAGGCGACTGGAAACTGAGTTAGATGCTGCTGACATGAAGAGGGACGAGATCATGAAGGAGTTCCGTAGTAACATAAGATCTGAACATGACCGTTATGCAGAATGTGAACATCACTTAGCTTTGGAAGAATCACAGCTTCGATTACAGGTGATCCACAGTGAGAACTTACAATCTCGACTAGCGATTTCTGAGAACAGGGTTTCTGAAGAATCTCTAGCTGAATCAGGTGGCATGCGGGACATGAGGATAATGGGACTACGTTCTGCACTACACATGAAACAAAGTCTTTTAGATCGAATGCAACAGCAACTGACTGAATCGAAGAATCAGTATCATGAACTTTCCTGTCAACAAGCCAGAAGATCTTCACCGAGCAGATCACCGCATGGAGGACCTCTATACGAGATGTACATGCAAGCCGTGCGTGAACGTGACAGCTTGAAAGAATCCAAGGCCGAAGTTGACAAGTTGTACTTGCAGAATAGATCTGAACTCATTGACACTGAGGACCTGCTCAAAGTCTTCCAGCGAAACTTTGATGAAACTGGTAAGAAATATCAAGATGCTCTGAACAAGATCGATCACATGAGCAACAATCCGAATGTGACGAGTACCTTGTTTGACAGTTTGCACAATGAACTCAATGACAGGGATACAGCTATTGCTCGCCTTCATACTGAACTTGAAGCCCAAAAGGACTCTCTTGAGCGTGCTCACAGGGATGCAGGTAAGTCCATCAAGATGTTGAACGACAGAAGACTCGTGATCAAAGGTGCGACTGACTATTCCATTCCTGAAAGCCATTTGACCGAGATGCATCAATTGGCCAATGAGCGTTACGCTGAGGTAGAAGAAATGTCGAGCACCATTGCTGCCCTGAAGTTGGAAAACCAAGCTCATTCTTCTTCATCAATGAATAGACCGACTACATTACATGGGTACCCCAGTAATGCCATGCCTCGGAATGAATGTGAAGAGAAGTGTGCTAAACTGAAAGCAGAGTTGGACGAGATGAAGCAAGAGAAGAACAATGAAGTTCGAAATCTTCAAGATGAGTTGAAGAAGATGGAAGATCGGAAAGATTACTACAAGAACAATTTCTCTCAAGCTGAAGATCGTGCCAATGATGAAGAGCAGGAATACCGAGCAGAAGCTGAAGCCTTCGAGAAGCTCAGGAACGAGTACAACACCAATGTCAGGAGTTGGAGAACCTTGAAAGGGATAGATCCAAGTCATCCGTATCTCTAAGAGAAGCCGAAAAGATCAGCCTCCAACCCTGGCCTAAGACCACTGAACTTTCATCCTGGAAGGGAAGTGTCGTTCATGAAGTTTGCGTTGCAAGTGGAGATCGAAACTATGAAGATTGGAAAGCGTGGCTTGCTCCGTGTCTTGCAGATCAACCTGACTTGGAGACGCTGGCCAAAGCTCCTGATGTAAGATTCCAATCCATTGATGCCAAGCTCTCCAATGCCTTGAGGAAAGTCATTGACAATGCTGGGGACAAGTCCATGCAAGTGAAGTATGACATGTCCATGAAGAACCAATTGTATGTGAGAAGTGGGGACTTCATCAAGGGACGAGAACTATTTGCAATGATATTGATTAGCTTCAAGTCACCTGACCACACTGAAGTTCTCTACAATGCCCATCATTTATATATGTTCAACTACTATGGAGACGATCAACTTGAGGCATTCTACAACAAGTGGCTTGACATCGTATACAATATGAAACATGATGATCTGCCTTCCAACAATTCCCTGCGTGACACATTGTTCCGGAAGATTGAACATTCGAAACTTATGGCCTTCGATATCAACCGATACAAAACCTTTGATGAAGGGCATCATGAGAAGACCTATGCTTACCTAACTGGTATGATCAAAGGATGCATAGCAAGAGGAAAGCAAGAACGACTGTTGAAGGATAGAGAACGTGCAGTGAAACTGTCATTGTCCTCTACCAAGACGACACCTGCCCTGGAAGATGCTGACAAACCTGCTGCTCCCGTCAAGACCAAGAAGGAGAATGAAGCAGCTGCATCGTCTACAGGTGATCCTCCCAAACGGCCTAAAGCGAAAGCGAAGAGTGAAGCTGCATCAGTACTTCCAACACCTTCTCCGAAATCTCATGCCGACAAGAACAACAAGAAAGGCAAAGGTGGGAAGGGAAGATCATCTTCACCCGTTGACAAGAAGAAGATTTTCTGTAACTACTTCTTCAATAAAGGAGGATGCAACAAAGGTGACAAATGTCTTTACAGTCATTCTCAGAAGGTCTATGATGCCAAGATGAAAGGTAAGAAAGGCAGAAGCGGAAGTCGAGATTCATCAAGAGGGAAAGGTAGAGGAAGTTCATCTTCAGCTGGACCCAAAAAGAAGGTATGTTGGAATTGGCAAGAAGGTACCTGCAAGTTCGGAAACAAATGTAAATTCCTACATGCAGATAAATCGCCTTCAGCATCCTCAGAGAGAACCAGCAAGAAAACACCAAAGAAGAAGGCGACTCCCATTACCATTGATTCCTTCTTTGATAGCGACAATGAAGATTCCATGGATTATACCTCACCGAGGATAGCCAGTGCAAAGAAGTCTTCTGATGATCGCAGGATCTCATTTGATCTGGAACCTGAGGTGCACGAGATCGCCATTGAGGACTACCAGGAGGGACTACCCAAACGTATGTATCGTGACCCCAACAAGCAATATGTTTTCTGGAAAGTCGATGATTTGACCGACGATCAGTCCAAGTCCGACAACACCCTCGGTTCAGTCCGAGCACGGGCCAAGGCTATCATCATGGACAGATGTGGACTCCATCGTTTTGTTGATGAAGTTAGAATCATTATTGGCCCCAAGTTCGACATGTTGATCAAACTGGACAATGATCGTGATGACTTGACTTTTATTGAAGAGCTTGTTGAACACGAAGTTGGAAACTCCCTCATGAAGTCCAAGAACATAATGTGCATTTCACTACCAGTGCAAGCCAAAGATCGTAGATTCATCCTGGATTCTGGCAGCGGGCATGATCTGATTTCTGCAAGGAAAGCCGAAAGGATGAACTTGAAGCAGCGAACTTGTGATCCTATCATGTTCCACACAGCCAACGGTTCAACTGCTACTCAGACAGAAGCAGAGATTGACCTGGGAACCTTTGATGTGACCTCTCATGCCTATGTACTGGACGACACTCCGTCCGTGATGTCTCTTGGGAAACGATGCATGGAAGAAGGATATTCCTTTGTATGGCCATCTGGTCAAATGCCTTTCATGATTACGAAGAATGGAGAACGCATCGATTTGACAATCCATGACAACATCCCCTACGTTGATCTTGGAACTTACGAATGCACTCCTCATGAATGTCATCATGCATCAAAGATCCATGACCTATTGATACATCCTCAAATCGGAGTCAATGATTTCAACGACATTGATGATGTTGGTCAACCCTCACGAAGAGTACATCTCGATGGAGAAAGTGGTCTTGAGACATCAACTGAGGATCACAACTGTTCCCGATATGTCAAGAAGCTCAAGGTGAAGAAGAAGAAAAGAGCAATGAACCGGCAGAAACATTCAGCAACCCCAGGAGAAGAAGAAGAAGAACCACCTGAGGGCGGCGAGTACGAACCAGGAACTCCGATTGACGAGCCTCCTGGAGACGAGACTGACTTTGAAGATGATGGTCATGGTGCTCCTGAAGATGCCGCTGAAGGTGATGAAGATGACATCGAGATCGATGTTGTTGAAGGTGAATCTAGGGTTGCCAAAAGAGGAACACTCAAGAGAGAAGCTAATAGCCTGAATCACAAGTTGACCCACAGATACAAGAATCCATATTGCGACTCATGCATTCGAGCAAAGATGAAGCATTTCAAGACTCGTCGTGGTGCATACAAGAGGGAACTCAAGAAGTTTGGCGACCTCATTACCTTTGATGCGGTGGACACATCCAAAGTCCATGATGACGTGTTGGTCCTCGAGAAGGAAGTGTTGGTTGTCAGAGACTGTTATACAGGAATCATTGGTGCTTATCCATCTGATCGAATGACCAAAGATGATGTAGTTAGAGCAGTGAAACAGTTCATCGGCGCCAAAAAGGTCAGACAGGCTTACTCTGATCATGCTCCTCAATTCATTGAAGCCATGAATGAGATGAAGATACCAATTGATCATTCGTTGCCTGGAAGACCTCAAACCAACTCAATTGCCGAAAGAACGAACCAATTTATTCTCACAGCTACTTCTACATGTCTTTTGGAAGCTGGATTACCACCTTGTTTCTGGAGAACAGCAATCCTTTGTGTATGTCATCTACTCAATGTGGAACCCAACGATGATGAATTGAGCGCTTGGTGCAAACTCCATGGATCTGAATTTGCTGGCAAACTCATTCCCTATGGTGCTCGTGTGAACTACAAGCCTCCGAAGACCAGAGAAGCGGGACAACTTCACAAGTTTGGGCCTGATTCTATTCCAGGAGTGTTTGCAGGGTATCACATTGGTCCAGGGATGCATTGGTCAAGACAATACAAAGTATGGCCTCTGAGTGAATTCGTACATCAAAATCTTGGTGATGATGCTAGCAAACCTGAACACCGTCTTCTCAAACCTCATTTGACTGAAAAGGTCGAGATGGTCACTCCATTGACATTTCCATGCAAGCAGGAATATGAGAGGGTGAACACCACATTGGAAGGGATGAAAGAAAGAGAAATCCTCGATGGCGATCCCTCCAAAGTGCCTCATGGAGATGACGAAGAACATGACCATGATGAAGATGATGATGAGCTTGATGACGGAGACGACGGTGGACCTGGACCAAGTGGTGGAAAAGTCTCAAAGAAGCCTCTTGATGACCCTGAGGATATCTTCGACAAAGACAAAGATCCAGAAGAGATGACCCTCCAGGAATTGATCGACGCCCAACCAGACCATTGGAAGAAGGGCAAAGCTGGAGATGGGAAGGTATACCTCAATGACGATGGTGAGAAGGTCAAGTTGAACGTCAAGGGTTACCCATACAAGATTGGAGATGATGGTAGACGAATGTTCAGGACGTCATTGCGTCCCAAAGGAACCTATTCTCCTGAAGAATGGCGCAAACTCTCTCAATCTGACCGGAATACCATCCTCAAAGCCGAGAAGAAGAAGTTGGAGAAGAAAGAGGCCGATGACAAAGCCAAAAGATTGGTCGAAGAAAAGAAGAAGAAGGCAACGAAGAAGGAGAAGAAAGATTCAAAGAAAGACAAGGACGAGCCAAAGTCCAAGGACGATGAAGGTGGTGATGAAAGTAAGAAGGATGACTCTCATTCAAAGTCAAAGAAATCCGATGCAGGTGTTGGTGAAGTTGTGAAGAACAAAATTACCTTACCTATCACATGTACAAGTACTTATCTTGATTTATACGACATAGTCGATGATGACGATGTACATGGAAGACGATATATTGATTGTCGAAAAGTGAAGAGGAATGCTGATGCTAGTCCATGTTCCGATGCTTCTACTGACGTCCCGGACGACGAGGAATATCTCACTGAATGGGATGAATGGTCGGAGGTCGAGAAAGGACGTGGCCCAAAAGCATCGTGGAGTGGTGAAGTTTGGAGCACATTGTCAGGTGAGATTTCGAGGTTTTCCATGGCTACGCCAGGAGAGTCGACAATGATCAAAAATGGCAAATGTGTGAACGTCAAGAACGTGAAGAACATAGCCACTGATGATGATGAATACATTCCATTCCCAACTATGCCGTGTACTTCTGCATCAAATCAAAGTCACCGAACCAAGATATCATCAGAAGGTCTTGGAAGCAAACTTTTCAATGCAATGGTTTCACGACCTGTGGGCAGAGCCGAGATTGAGTCTAACCCAAAGGCCAAAGAGGCAATGCTCAAGGAGTGGAAAGGCCTTCGTGATCAAGAGGTATTTGACTTTACAATGGTTCGTGAATACGACGATGTTGTTGCAGAGGCCAAGAAGAACAAAAGGAAGTACACATGGCCAGGGTCCATGGCATATGCGTGGAGAAGAACTACCAGCTGTCAGAAGACAATCCTGGACGAAAATTCAAGGGAAGAGGCGTTCTGCTAGGAAATCAGGTGAAGAATCAGCATTGGGAGGCAGCATTCTTCCAAGACTTGGGAAATTCCCCTGCTTCCTTTGAAGCCTCACGATGGGCAGATTTTTACGGATGTCTTCCTGGGCACTCCGTCAAGTTGGCAGATGCGATTCAGGCTTACATCCAGGCTAAGTTGAAGGGACCTTTGTGTTGGGTGGAGTTACCCACTGATGCATGGCCTCCGGAGATACAGTATTGGAAGTTCCGTCGCCCTGTCGTAAGACTCGACAAAGCCCTGTATGGACATCCCGATTCAGGCACGATGTGGGAACAACATTGTGACAAGAAAGTTCAAGGAATTGGTTTTAAGCCCATTGGAGAGGAATGGCCTTCTATGTATTTTCATGATGAGCTCAAATTGCTGTTGGTAATCTATGTGGATGATCTTAAGCTTGCTGGGCCCTCCGAAAATCTGGCCAAAGGTTGGGATATGCTGCGCACTGTTCTGCGCATTGAACCCGAAACCGATCTGGGACTTTACTTAGGATGTGTTTTATCCCAAGGTGAGACCCAATTGCATAACGGTAAGAAAGTCAAGACCATAACTTATAACATGGAAGGATTGTTAAAGTTATCGGTGGAAAAGTATCTTGACATCATTGGCAAGGACACAAAATTGAAAAAGGTATCAACGCCAAGCCTTCCAGAGGAAACGAAAAGCAGCCCGTATCGAGCTCCTTCCGATGGAAAACGCAAAGTTGAGTGTCCTTGGTGTGCACATTCCTTCGATCCAGATATGCCTGCTCTCTCTGAGACTGGCAACTCATGTCCTGGCCAAGACAGTGAGACGCTGAGCCGTGGGAATCTAGCTCCGCATGCAGCTAGTGTGCTTATGAAGCTGCTTTATGCAGCCCGCATTGCGCGGTTTGACCTGTTGAGATCCATCAATGCATTAGCACGTAATGTGACTAAATGGACGAAGGATGATGACGCCCGTCTTCATCACCTAATGTGTTATGTTAATTCCACATTGTCCCTCAAAATGATAGGATGGGTCGGAGACAAAATTGAAGATTTATCATTAGGACTATTTGCAGATGCGGATTTCGCTGGATGTGCCCAATCCTTGAGATCAACTTCAGGATCGCACTTACAAGTCCAAGGTAAGTTCACAAGATTCCCACTTGCTGGTGGAAGTAAGCGACAAGGGGGTGTTAGTCATTCTACCCCCGAAGCTGAAATTGTGGCTGCAGATACTGCACTTAGGACTCTAGGAATCCCCGCATTAAGTCTGTGGAAAGTCTTAGCCAAAGTTTTTCCTCAACTCCTGTTCCTGACGATAATCAAGGTATGATTGGTGTTGTCAGATCAGGACGGAATCCAACCATGCGTCATTTGGAGCGCACACATGGTATTTCCATTGCCTCCATGCATGAACATTTTCAAAAGGATCATTTTGTATTGATCTACGAAATTACAGCCAAAATGGCAGCCGATATCCATACTAAAGGATTCAAGAATCCCATGGCATGGAAGAAAGCTTGTATGCTAATCAACTTGTTGGAACCTCAGGACTTGCAGAGTAAAGAAGTCTTAGACATGTTGCAGCCAAGCACCGATGTCGACATGACTACTCGACAAGTTTTCCAATCCAAAACCGAGGATATCCCAAACTTCCCATACACGGAAACCCCTATTTTGCCAAAAGAAGTGTATAGGAAGGGTTTGACTAGTAAAGAGAAGCTACAATACTTGCCAGGTATGGATCCCATTTTTGTCGTCAAGCAACCGGTGTTTTATCGTCCTAGGCCGCCCGGCCTGATTGTGCCGCCAGATGTATTGAGATCCACATGGGTTCTTCTCAATGGTAACTGGACAAAGGTCGAACACCGTGCATCTCCACCCGAGCAGGCCATCAGATTTGATAAGTGGGTTGAACGAGCGTGTTTTCAGTATCATTCGCCTAACAAGCAGCCGTTGATCCCGGACACTGTTTCACAATCCGTTTCAACGACCTCAACCCACCGGGTGATGTCGTCAAAGCACGTGCATGCCCCGCCTGCCCACTCGAGATCACTACGTGACTCGTGTGCGTCAACACAACATGACCGTGTACAGCATCTGACCGATTCACCAATGCTGATGTTCTCGGTTGATGCCTTGTTTTTAGATGCACAGACATCGCCGTCTCAACACCCGAAATCCATTCACCAGTGCCTTCAGCCAGCCACACGTGTGATCAATACGCTTATGCGCCTTGTTCATGGGGGGAGTGAGGGTGAAGGATGTAGTGAGGGTGAAGGAAAGGGACACCTACAGTCCACTTCAACACCTGGCCTATGTCATTCGCATCCGGAATTGGACATCAATGATAACATTCCGTTTGAAAAATCCACCCGAAAATCCCAAGTGTTAGGTAAGAAAAATGAAGACCATTGGCAGTGGGATGGGAAAGAGACATTGATCCGAATTCACAAAACGCCAAGAAGGCAAAACTTTGTACCGCAGGATTGCGAAGACTGTCCTTGTGACCCTAGGATCATATGTGATGAGAGGGAAACTGAACAAAAGTTCAAAACCAATACTCGAGTGATCAAAGACATATGGAGATTCAAGGGCGACAATCATGAATCAACGAACAAGTTGAATGAATTTTGGACTGGAAAATCGACATTCAAGGTGCTCGCCAATGCTGAAGTGATCGATGGAGGTAAGAACTGTAAAGTGAGTCAGGGAGTAATCACGCTATGCACCAATCGCAATGACGTGAAAACTATTCCCATCACTGATGTTTTTGTCCCCTACCAATATCACGTTGAAGTAGGCAAACATGAGGTTGACCATCCTACAGTGTCGGTAATCCTTTGGAGAGAAAAGAAAAACAGAACTTTGGAATTTCAATTTTCCAAATCACCTTGTGACATGATGACGTCAAAGTATGCGAAGTTTTCCCTTGCAATCAATTTGATCGAAGTTCCTCAAGCAGTCCCATGCTTCGTCTTGTTATGTTCGGAAGAGAGAAACTGGTTTACATTCTTGCAGAACAAAATGAAAGACGAAATGAAGTTTCATGTCGTGCCAATCACTGAAGATGACGACATGCTCTCTCCGTACGGAATCAGTAAAGCAAGGCGATGCCTTCGGACCAAACTTGATTCAGTGTTCTTTGCAGGTCCATGTACAGGCGGTTCACCTTGGAACCGAATCAACCGATGGGTGAGCGAAGCAACAACACAACTCATCGAAGCAAAGAAGCAGATATTCTGGGCGATGTGGGAAGTGTTTGCATCAGTGCTAAGTGAACTTATCAACATGGGATCACCAGCCTTGCTTGAGTTGCCTAGAGGTTGTGACTACTGGAAGGACCGTAGAATGACAGAACTTGTAGAAGGAACCGTATCTCATGAGCACAAATTTGATGGATGCATGTATGGCTTGAAATCACAATTCCAAGAGACTCCCAAACCAATCAAGAAACCATGGAAGATTGTCTCATGGGGGGTGTCTTTTCCGAAGCTTCATAGAAGATGCGATCGCCGTCATGACCATGCAGAGTGTGCCGGTAGGGAAACTCGCATTACTCAAGTTTACACTAAATGGATAGCCATGATAATCATGAATGGAATCAATGATCATGTAATCAGGAATAGTCCATTTGTGAACGTCAGAGTGATGAAACGTTGGAAGCCGCTTGCATGTGATGAACAACTGAAATCTGAAATGTCTCGTGATTCCGAGAATGTCCGCAGTCACCCAATCAAGTCGGTGGCAACATCCGTTTGTGCTACTCGAGAGCTCGACGCCATTGACCATTCGTTCGAGCGATCGCTACTGCACTGGTGCTTTTCGAGATTGACATCAACTTCGGTTCTTTCATCGTGGCACTTTTCATTTTCGTGTCTACTGCTTTCTGAATTCGACTCCGCCTGGTTGTTACGAGACCTACGGTTCGTACAACTATTTTCGCTGTTCGAACAGTTGTCACGAGACCTACGGTCCGTGCGACTTTATTCTGTACAAAGCGGGATGGCCGATACACAGGATCTGAACTCAGTAGGGCAATTTGCCGGAAGCCGAATCACCGTTGCATTACGGGTGCTGAAGGGATTGTCCGAAGGGTCCATTGCAGCCAAGACTCCATCACCATTCCGAGATACCCGAGGTTCGAATTTTCGACTGATCTCAGATGAGGACACAGCCAACCAGTGGATTAGGTTTGGTATGCCGCCTGCAGTTGTCTACTCAGCATACTTTGCAAACTCCAGACACACCAGTGAAGCCACTGCACAAGCCCTGGAGGTAGCCTACAAGTTGTTGCAGAGAGCGCAGGACATCGAGAAGGGGTGTTCAGGATGGGAGTTTTTGTCAAAGGGATCGAGATTCGTGAAGGTCTTTGCAAGCAGATGCCCATTCGAAGATGCGACTGTGGGACGCTTCATGGACAAGGAGATCTATGACAGACTCGATGAGCTTTGGATCGTATTGTCCAAAGGACATTTTCCCGAACCTTTTGATGATCAAGCCACTGCAGCCGAAACTGAGGCGAAGATCCGAAGCATGAAGCAAATCTATCGAGGAACACCATCATTCAACACAGATCCGAGTGCCACATCATGGTTAGCTGTGACAAGGACAGCCGAGTACTTCAAAGTCATGGACGAGTTGACCAAGGTAAATCCGAAGTCTCCATCTGACAATGACAGCTATCGAAAAGCAATGAAGCACATGATTGAAATCCAGATGAGGCACCTAGGACATGCACTGAGGTATCACAATGAGCAGAACCCATCAGATCAGATCATCTTGCAGGATGTGATGAAGGATGTAATTGCTTTTGAAACCAATCAGCCGAAAGGGAGGAGTGCAGCCCAGAACCATTTCTTGTGTTTGTTAGCCCTCGGCACGACACTTGAGAGACACAAGACCAGCGCCCGAGGAGATGGAAACTTGCCAAGAGTAGCAGAATTGTCCGAACTACAGTTCTCGATCCTCAAGGCCTTTGACATTCCTTTGGGAATCCTGATTGGGCATGGATACAACGTCTCAATTGCCGACGAAGGGGCCAGATATACCGAGAAAGAGAAACGTCATGCTTGCCATAGTTCCCTCAAAGATTTTACAACATCATTGACCGATACTCAAGCTGGAACAGGTGGCAACATGCACAATTTCGATGACTGGGACATCCCCCTGAACTTCAAAGATGGACGAAGACCCGACGAAGTTGACTTCTGGAACAATGAGGAGCCTTCATGGGTGAATGATGACACATCAACTGGACCCAGTGCCCAGAGTACATCCGCTCCTACGGAGGGATCACAGCCAAAGGCATCACAACAATCATCAAGTTCAAGCGTACAACCGAAGAAGATGCCAAGATCATCAACTGGCGGAGCCTCGTCTTCGTCGACCCATGCAGCTTTCCGATCTGGACCCGGAGCAACATCTCAAGGTCATGCTGAACCAGAAAGAGATAAGGATTGGATTCCAACTGAAGACTGGATGAAGAGGAGGAAACCTTCAACCGTGGAAGTGCGACTCCATGCTGCCGAGGACTATACTCGTGAGGAACAGCGAATTGCATTCCTACGCTCTGGCAAGGATTTTGTACTTTCAATCGTAGAGGGCCCTCACACCACTCACAAGTATGGATCCAACTTGATCTGGAAACAGTATTTGAGGAGATTGACATTTCATGCTGCCTTGTCATTCAACATGCTGACAGAAGGTCAACTTGATTCCCACATGATTAATGAGAATGACTACGAATGGCTTAAGCTCTACCACTACATCATCACGACCACAGAGTTTGTCAGGTGCAAGGGATATCCAGTGACGGAGGTCCTAGCCATGTTGACATTGGGCATTGAAGAGACCGTGGAGGGCGAGATTCGAGCCAAGCTCAAGAAATTGGGAAACAAGATTGGACAGTTCATCATCGGGGATCCTTGGTTAGACAAATGGGATGAATTGGGAGGACAAGTGAGAAACAACAAAGCTCTCATCTTGACGGATTTGACTTACCAAACGAGATCTAGTTCGAGAATCGTCAATGACATCGAGGCTGGACTTAACAACATGGGTCTTTCATCCATCAAGGTGTACCAACTTCCATATGAGTCTCTGGAGAAACCCGAGGACTTCTTGAAACTGGCAACGAATGCATTGACATTCCTACGATCCAACGCAAATGCATTTTCAAGTGCCACTGTTCACATTTGGATCTCTTTTGCAGCACTTTTCAGAGGACAAACTCGCATACTGATGCCAAATGCAGACTTCGTCACCAAATTGGCGGAGATCATCACTGAGATCAGCCAAGCAGCTCATCTTCCAATTTTCGTCAACATTCTGAGAGATGCCCGGTTTCTTGGGTCACAATCTTCAATTGTATCCATGGCCGAGGAGCTTGCAAGAATCTTGAAGGAAAAGGGCATTATTCACTCCACCAATGAAAGATTCTGGAAACAGATATATGCTTGTGGACGTGAACCTTTTTATTGGAAAGAAGGTGAAGGCAAGGAAGTCATTTGGGCTATGCTTGAAAAGTCATTGATGCGACAGAAAGTCTTCTTACATTGTGCAATGGATCATGATACAGTCCATGACCTGAATGAAGAATGTGTCCATGTGAAGAACACCGGATTTGACATTGAAACCATCAAACGATGCACAGAACATCCACGAGTTATTCCCAGCATTCGTGCTGGAGAAGTCACAGATGCTCAAGCTGGATCAGCAAACATCATTGGAGGAATGAAACACATGAAGGATGCGGTCCAGAGGAGAGCATGGTCAGACATCCGACGAGGAGTATTCACCCCGGAGCCCCTGACAGATGTGGATGAGCATTGGGTCGAAGTAACCGAAGATTCCGAATTGATGTGCGATGTGTGCAAAGGATTTCACAAGAATGATTCGAGATTGAATACCTGCACTGAGAACCGCACAAGATGCCTGAATTGCGCAAGCAACTGGACAAGAGCGGCGATCTACGGTACTGATGACATTGGGATGGATGAATTTTCACAGGATGCAAGAGTAGCTGCAAGATTGCTCAACATCTACAATGAGTGCGTTGACTGGAGAGAGATGGAAGCCGAGAAGGACCTCCGTGGATTCCTGGTCACTGCGACACTTGCAATGCTTTCAGGATACAGGACTACAAGCGATGTGCTCAAGCAGGTATCACATCGAGGTGCCATCCGAATGCCTGCATACATGGTGAAAGGGAAATGCAGACGAGACCTGTTACCCCAGTTCACTGTACAACGCGAAACTCGGACAGAGGATTGCGGAGGCGGAATGCACCGAATGCGATGGTTTTACAGACTGCTTTGGGATGGTGGAAACGTCGCTTATCATGACTACATGAAGACCGTGCTGACCAAGGAGGAGATCGAATCAATGATCAATCCAACTGCAACAGCTGAGTATGTCGGCGACATTTTCGAATTCTGGCTTGGAATGCTTGATCTGGGTATTCAATTCCCTACTATGTTCGCTGGATGGGGGGCAAACCTTGACAGTTGCCTCGCAGGACTGGAAGAGTCGTTTTGGCTATTCAGCAGTTCATGTCGACCTACCGACACCATCAACACAAAGCGAAACCGATCCAGGAAAGCATACATCCCGCCGGTCGAGAATGACATGGTGATTACAATCTTGAAAGAAGCAGGATTTTTTGACCTACTCATGCAGAAGAAGATCACCAGAATGCCGGTGCTCCCAGAAGCCAACTACGATGACCACCCTGAAATGATTGAGGTCTCATCAAGCGATGAAGAGGTGGATGAAGTCGATGAACCTGATGAGGAGACCACGACGCCTACGGCGCGGGGCCCTCGAGCAGAACAAACTTCAGGAGAAACCGATGCCGGAGCTGGTGACATCGAGATTGAGGAGGAGGAAGATGGCATGGGGGGACAACCTTCAGAAGCGAAGAAGCGCCGAACCGAGGTGCGTGACATCCGTGATCGTTTTGAGAAGCTGATTTCAGATGCATTGGATGTTCAATATTGTTTCATTTGTGGTGGAAGACATGGCATTGACGAATGTACTACACCAGATGATGAGAACATGAAGGACACCATATGGCGCATGAGGTTGATCATGGATCAGAAGTCCAAATCCCCATCATCATCCGAAAGATCCAAAGCTGCAACCAGAGGCAGAAAAGACAAGCTCCCAAAGAACGTCATGCCACGAGGAAAGCGTTGGGGAAGAACCAGATTCACTGAGAAAGAGGAAGTGACCAAGTGCTTCTACAGTCAGTCAGCCTTTATGTACGACATTGGTGATCGTGAAGAAGGAGGACAATACTTAGTGAATGGTGTCGAAGTCAACCCAATTAGCCGAGGTGTGAAGAATCGTCATGAGCTTGACTTGCTGATTGAGCGTGCGGCTGAGGAATCCCCGCCTGTTTTGCCGACCATTGAAGAGCTGAACGCTTGGAACCCCCTTGATCATGATGCTTATGTAAAATGGCTTATTGAAGAAAGAAAACAACGTGGAGACAACTGGAACTTCAAGTACATCCAACCATTTACACATGGCCACAACATTGGTACACTTCAACTTGCTCGCATTAATGGAGAAGAATATCTTGGAATGGGCTGGTGTAAAGTGCATCGATATGGCGAGAATGAGTGGATGGGCAACAAGTGGGAAAATCCGCCATGGATGGTCGAATTATCAAAAAGATTCAATGCAGCGCTACGCCACTCCGTGGGTTGCGTCAGAGACAGTCGAAATCACCGTGGACTACCATGCGACGAGGCAGGTTGGGTCAATGTTGAGTCGATCTTGAAGTACGATGCCATTTGGAAAGACCAACATACTTTGGCTGGAACGACCTACGTCAACTACCCGATACTTGTTGAGAGGTGGAACAACTTCCAGAGAGTGATCTTCACTGAGTACAAGCAAACGAAGAGAATCCGAGCACAAGTGCTAGGACTCAAGGTCACGAAAGGTGAGTTGGAACACATCATGAACAACTTCAATGATGGATTGACCTCTAGACTTGATCGACAAACACTGAGGTTGGAGATCGGCACAGCAGATCGAGAGATTTGGCTTTGGCCGGTGGCAATCCGTGCCCCTATGGCGCATTCAAGAGTTCAAGGCGGTGTGCACATTGAAGACAAGAAGACTTCATATCAGATGAACCCTGGAGTAGGATACACTCTTGGAGGAGGATTTCATTGCACCACATTTGACAACATCGCTCAAATCTTCAGAGAAGGACTACGTCCAGGAGGAGGAGGCGACCGCATCAATACGTTCTTCGTGCCATTCGCGCCGTGGGATGTGAGAAGTCAAATGGTGCTGAGATTCAGGAAGATTGATCAAACTGATCTTGTCTACATCTACATCACGTATGATTCCATCGCCAAGTTCTCCCCTCGATTATCAGCAGACGGACACATTTTGGTCCAAGAAACAATTCCATCCGAATCATTCGATGCAGTTTGGTATTACGACTGGAGAGAAAAGGACTACTACCGTCTCATGATCACGAAGGGAAGAGATCAACTTGTTCTTTCTGTGCAAGGGGCAAAGAGGGTGGCCACCATTGAACGATTTGACAAGCTCATTGGAAACATTGTGCCTGAAGATTCATCACCCGATCTAGACGAACTTCGAAAACTTGTCGATATCAGGACCGGTCACTTCAGTCATACTCACAGATTGTTCCCTGGACATCCGGATTGGAATGATGCAATTTCATTATTGGCAGTCACTCATCACCCTAGCAAAGAGGACCATCGACTATGCCCCGCATGTCTGATGGAGACCCCTGCGCCATTATCGATTTGTGTGATGTGCAAAGGATTTTTGGTGAGTCATGGATGGAGGAAACGAATCAAGATCACCGTGGCTACAGTACCAAGTGCCGAATCGCATCATCGAGAAGAAGATCTCAAAGACCATGTCAGGAAAGCATGGGAGGAGGTGAAGATCGATTTGACAGGTGATGATGATGACGACGAGGTGATGCCAGATGATGATGATGTCACCATGAAGAGTCCAGAACAAGAAACTCAACCAGAAGAAGGAGATGATGATCAAGCCTCGAAGAAGGGCGACATCAATGATGAGAAAAGAGACTTCAGAGAACAAGATGAGGTCGACAAATTTCTCAATCAAGAAGGAAAACCGACCGATGTGAACGATGATGAAGAGATAGCGGTCGATGAAATCAACATTGAAGAGTACGAGGCTGGAGAAGCTCGTGATGCAGTGATTGAGTACCCCAAGTGGATGCAGCGGATTGAGTTTGGATCAAAGGTCCTGCCGATCGAACCTTGCACAATTGGAGATGCTCAGCCAGAATTCATCAAGATCCTCCTGTTGCAGATTGGATTACATATCGTCAGGATCTACAGACTATTCCAACGGAACTTCTGTGGAGACATCGAGACGGCATGGAAACATTTTCAACAGAACCAGAAATTCAGGATGGACCTGGACTCAAGAACACCTTACCTGGGCGAGGATGAAAATGGTGAACTCATTGAACCAACTGCACAACAGATGAAAGAGCTCTACAAAGAGATCGGCCGACCAAATCAAAAGGACGACATCGGAGAAGAGGGATTCGTCAATGCATACTATGGGGCAGTGGTACTCAAAAGACTTCTCATATATACCCTTGAATGTGGCTACACGTATGATGACTTGCAAAACATATTCTTTGATGAGGAGATGGAGAAGCTGTCGAAACGTGACACCACAATGGATGAGATGAGAAAGACCACAGCGGCCCGCGACGCCCTTGACCGACAAGACGTCATGGTCAGAAGAATCATTGCAGGTGCATATAGGGTAAATGCTGTTTATTTCTTCAGGAACGTTGACTTTCAAGACACAATCACACTGAATCCAGTTGACATTGTGTGTGCTCTTCGTCCACCACTTCGAAGAATATCACTTTTACACCTGATCCTTCAGAATGGCCGACAATTGCCGCGACCTCTACTCCAAAAGCTATATGATGCGATCGATGACTACAATCACATCAAGCAACGGGAAGATCAACGACCAAGGTGGGGCATCCACTTGTCTGAAGCTCACATACTTGCGATTGCTGATACCCCGACTCCTGCTGATCGTGAACGTGCCAATCCAGCCGCTGGCAAATCGAAAGCAGCCCCGAAAGCTGCACCAGCACTGGGAAGAGTATCGAAAGCGAAAGCATCATCGTCAGCGACATGGAGAACAGTTGAAACCGCTCCTCCGCCAAAACAAGCTCCAGTGACCCCGCCAAAGAAGGGTGGAAAAGACCAAGGAAAAGGTGGAAAATCTTATTCACACCGTGGCGGAGACTGGAACCAACAGGGATACTATGGATGGGGATATAGATGATTAAGCGATCTGACCTCTGCATAGGTCCTGATTGAACCTGGCGATGCGAGGATGCAATCATTGCTCGAGATTTACCTCTACTTCATTTTGAATGATTTCTGAGAGGACTCTGAGCCGGCTAATTTAGAACCACACATTTTTTTTTGAACATCATTGCATGAAACGCTGAGTTTCTACAGCGGTCTACGTCTCAACCGACGAAGGGACGGGAAGGTAAACTTCTAGTTCCATAGTCAACTTTGTGTTTTGATTTCTTTAATTCACATGCTTGAGTGAGATTCCATGCTGGCTACGCCACATCGGATGAACCTCAATGCTAGACACCGACTACGTCGTGTCTACATGCACGTGAACAGAACCCTAATCTTTTGGTAGAGATAGTAGCAAGCCGCCATGTAGATATGAAGTTCTGAAACGGACTTTAGCTCTCCATAATTCAACAAATGAATAGCTGCAAATATAGTGGATCAATTCGAGGGACACTCCTTTGCGCGTAGCCAACAAAGTTGGCTATGCGTGGGGGGTGCGAATAGAGTGTAAGCTACGGACCAAAGTACAATATCACATAATTCATCACTCTAAGACCCACAGCCAAAGGGTATGACAATCGCCCTTTTGGCTCAAGACCCACTGCAGCAACAGAGAAAAGGAACGCCATGCGGAAGCTGTCGTCTTTGTGAAGTCATTACTGGAACAACAAACATCAACATCAATTACTGGAATATAATCGGACAGGCAATCCCCGATTCGCAATCTATCTATCTATCTATCTACCTATCTATCTATCTATCTATCTATCTATCTATCTATCTAATCTATCTATCTATCTATCTATCTATCTATCTATCTAATCTATCTATTTATCTATCTATTTATCTATCTATCTATCTATCTATCTTATCTATCTTATCTATCTTATCTATTTTATCTACTAATCTATCTAATCCATCTAATCTATCTAATCTATCTAATCTATCTATCTATCTATCTATTCTATTCTCTTCTATTCTATCTATTCTATCTATCTACCTATCTATCTACCTATCTAGCTATCTATCTATCTATCTACCTATCTATCTATCTATCTATCTCTCCATCTATCTAGCGATCAAACTGTCTCTATCTATTTGTCTATCTGTCTATCTGTCTATCTGTCCATCTATCTATCTAGCGATCTATCTATCCATCTATCTATCTATCTGTCTAGCCATCTATCTATATCTGTCTATCTCTCCGTCTGTCTATCGTCTATCATCTGTCTAATCTGCGATCTATCTATCTCTATCTATCTGTCTAGCCATCTTTCTATCTATCTCAAACCTGTCTATCTTTCTATCTATCTACCTGTCTCTCTATCTATTTGCCTACCTGTCTATTTGTCTATTTATCTATCTACCTATCTATCTACCTATCTATCTATCTATCTGTCTGTCTGTCTGTCTATCTGTCCATCAATCTATCTATCCATCTATCTATCTATCTATCTATTTATCTAGCTGTTTCTCTACCTATTTGTCTACCTGTCTATCTGTTTGTCTATATGTCTCATCTATCTATCTATCTATCTACCTACCTATCTACCTACCTACCTACCTAATCTATCTATCTATCTATCCATCTATCTATCTATCTAATCTATTCTATTCTATTCTATTCGATTCGAGTTGATTCTATTCTATTCTAATTCTATTCTATTCTAATCTTTTCTTTTCTTTTCTATTCTATTCTGTTCCATTCTATTCTATTCTATTCTATTCTACTCTACTCTACTCTATTCTATTCTATTCTATTCTATCTATTCTATCTATTCAATCTATTCAATCTATTCAATCAATCTATCTATCTTATCTATCTTATCTATCTTATCTATCTGATCTATCTGATCTACCTGATCTATCTGATCAACCTAACCTATCTAACCTATCTAATCTATCTAATCTATCTAATCTATCCAATCTATCTAATCTATCTAATCTATCTAATCTATCTAATCTATCCAATCTAGCTAATCTATCTAACCTATCTATAATCTATCTAATCTATCTAATCTATCTAATCTATTTCTAACCCATCCAACCTATCTATAATCTATCTAATCTATCTAATCTATTTCTAACCCATCCAACCTATCTATAATCTATCTAATCTATCTAATCTATCTAATCTATCTAATCTATCTAATCTATCTAATCTATCTAATCTATTTCTAACCTATCCAACCTATCTAATCTATCTAATCTATCTAATCTACCTAATCTATCTAATCTATCTAATCTATCTAATCCATCTAATCTATCTAATCTATCTAATCTATCTAACCTATTTAATTTTTCTAATCTATCTAATCGATCTAATCTATCTAATCTATCTAATCTATCTAATCTATTTCTAACCTATCCAACCTATCTAATCTATCTAATCTATCTAATCTATCTAATCCATCTAATCTATCTAATCTATCTAATCTATCTAATCTATCTAATCCATCTAATCTATCTAATCTATCTAATCTATCTAATCTATTTAATTTTTCTAATCTATCTAATCTATCTAATCTATCTAATCTATCTAATCTATCTAACCTATCTAATCTATCTAATCTATCTAATCTATCTAATCTATCTAATCTATCTAATCTATCTATCTATCTACCTACCTACCTAGCTATCTGTCTGTCTGTCTGTCTCTATCTATCTATCTGTCTGTCTGTCTGTCTATCTATCTGTCTATCTGTCTATCTGTCTATCTGTCTATCTGTCTATCTATCTACCTATCTACCTATCTACCTATCTACCTATCTACCTATCTACCTATCTATCTATCTATCTATCTATCTATCTATATTTATCTATCTATCTGCAAGATCAAAACCGAAGAAATTCTGCGAGACTTCCTTAATTTTTCCACATAACAACGTCCAAAACGAAACAATTCTGCGAGACTTCTTCATTTTTGGACCTTGGCAACCTCTAAAACGAAGCAATTCTGCGAGACTTCTTCAATTTTTGAATTTGACAACATCAAAAACAAACAATTCTGCGAGACTTCCTTCAAAAATGGAAAGGTGAGTGCAACACTGACAGCCTCGTGCCATTGCGTTTTGCGATTTTTCCACTCCACCTGTCTAAAGTACTGCGCCTGCCACGAAAATTTGATGCCAGGGCGTACGAAGTGCTGCACCTGTCACGGAAAATCATCTTAGCAAACCTACAGATCTGATGCTCCAAAATGCAACCTCTCTCAGGAAATCAGCGCCGTGACCTCCTAACATCTCTCATGAACATGTCTTTTGTACTGTGCCTGCCACGGAAAATGCATCTATGCAGATCCTCTTCAAATGTCCCACGCCTGCCACGGGGAACGACATCTCAGCGTCCAAAAGTGGTCCGAACCCCTGGTGTTTTTATCATTTTGACATCGAAATGTGCTTTGCGCCACAACGGCGTACACTTTTTCGACATCTCAACTTCCAAAAGTGGTTCGAGAATGGTGTGTTTTGTACATTTTGACTTCGAAATGTGCTTCGCGCCACAACGGCGTGCACTTTTTCGACATCTCAACTTCCAAAAGTGGTCCGAAGGTGGTGTGTTTTGTACATGTTGACTTCGAAATGTGCTTCGCGCCAAAACGGCGTGCACTTTTTCGACATTACTTCCAAAAGTGGTCCGAAGCTGAGGTGTTTTGTACATTTTGACTTGGAAATGTGCTTCGTGCCACAACGGCGTGCAATTCTTCATCTCTCATCTGGCCAGCTAACTCCGCACCCGCCGCTTTAGCGAGCCTACTTTTCGACCCCCGGAGCCACAAATCATTGGAAAAACACAGTGTTTCGCGACTTTCCTACCTTTTCGCGCATCTGCATCTTCTTTCTTCTTGCTCTTTCTCTTCTACTCTTCTCTCTTCTAATCTTTCTCTTCTCTCTGCCTCTGCCCTGCTCTGCTTTTCATCTGTCCATATTGTCGGAAGTTTGACTTCTAAACTTCCTTTGCTTGTTATTATTATTATTATTATCATGGCGGCGCCAATATTTTTTGTGGAATGGGTGACTCAGCCAGGTCAAGGACAAAACCATCACTGAGATGGTGGACCGCAAATTTTTGCATGGGGAAGACCTTCCCCCCGCAGATGCTTGGAGAAGTTCTTTGAAGATCAACAAGTTTGGCTGGGGAAATTTTCAATTTTTTCCAGTGTTTGTTTGGTTTCAAACTTTGGAGACATGTTTTCACAGGGCTCCAAGCCTGGCGACAGCAAAGCCAGGATGGGATTGAGGAAAAAACGAGCAATTGGCTGTTGCTCACTTTCATGTGTGGGATTTTCATCCAAGTATCCCAGAATTTCAATAAACTTGGTTCGAGGGAATTTTGATGGGACCAAACCCATGATGAGTTTCCCGAAAGCAGCAACCCAATGAAAGTTTGATTGCAGCTGGATTCAGGATAGCAGTGAGACAATGACGCTCATGCCATGGGGATGCTATGAGAATGCGAAGCAGGCATGGCCCTTGGAAAATGGGTTTCGGAGCAAAACCAGGGAGGAACCAACAAGAACATGGCGATATAAGAACCAAACATGCAGGCTTGGTACCATCATCGCAGAACTGATGGAAGGATGTTGAAGATTAGGAAACTTCAGCAACCTATTTACCATGGCAAACAATATATATATATATATGCATATTCCGAAGAAAACTATGTAAGAAAATCTGGGATTTCAACCAGGCTCAAGATGCTGTGGAAGAGTCGGCGCCCCGGTGGCACTATGACTGGCTGGAGCCCCACCATTGTTGCTCAAAAAATATTCATTTGGAGGTTTCCTACCCCAATTCATCCATTTTACTAGGATTTTCCATTAAACCATCCGTTTCTTGTTGGAGTTCAACTTTAATTTGTGCTGCTTCAATGCGTCTGATTTTGCCGGTTGCAGCTGTCAATGACCCTGGTGGTTTGGGTGGTTTGGAATCGCAGGATTGCTCACCCAGGCATCGGACCCGGGGTTCACCTTAGTTCTATCTGGACTAAGCCACTAAGCCTACTTGCCGCAAAGCTGGTGTTTTTTGTGGTCATAGTGGTTATGGGTTGAGCAAAATGGCCCAATGGCCCAATGGGGCTGGCAGGTGCAGTTCGAAGTAGGAAGATGTCCTATCAAGGAGCTTTCCACGAGTCAGAAGGGTAGTGAGGGCAAGATCCTCGGCTTGGCATTCAGCCTGGCACGCGATCTGTCTCTGGGATCCCACATGACTGGTAAATGGTAGCTGATGCTTTTGTTGGCGTTTTACCCACAATAGTCATAAGATGTCGGAATTTAAAACAGCAAGAAAAGGATATCATTCTGGGATATTCTGGCTAAGGCTGGCTGAATAAGAATTGACTGTGCATTGTAGAGATCTTGAGCGGTTGATGAGTCGATGAGCCTAATGATCGTAGGTTCCAAGCTTCTCACATCATCCCCAGTTCTTGAACGCATCACAATCATGGGTGGAAAACCCTGTGATGAGTGGGGTCAAGTCATGCTGATTTTTTCACAAGTACCAAGCTGAACCCTGTTGGATTTGTGTCTGTATACACATACATGCACAGATGCACACAGACCGACAGGCAGGCAGGCAGGCAGGGAGGCAGGCAGGCAGGCAGGCAGGCAGACAGGCAGGCAGGCAGGCAGGCAGGCACATAGGCAGGCAGACACATAGGCAGGCAGACACATAGGCATACAGACATACAGACAGACAGACAGACAGACATACACACTTACACACATACACATATAATTACACACATAAAGACATACAGACATACAGACATACATCCATAAATCCATACATCCATACATCCATACATCCATACATCCATGCATTCATGCATCCATACATCCATACAACATCCATACATCATGCATACATCATGCATACATACATGCATACATGCATACGTACAAACAAAGTTACATAGATACAAAGATACATAGAGACATAGAGACATAGATACATAGGTACATACATACCAATACATACATACCAATACATACATACCAACACATACATACCAGCATACATGCATACATGCATACATACCAACAGACATACATACATACATACGAACATACGAACATACGACGAACATACGAACATACGAACATACGAACATACATACATACCTACATACATACCTACATACATACCTACATACATACGTACGTACGTACGTACATACGTACATACGTACATACGTACATACGTACATACATACAGAAATACATGCATTACATTACATTACATTACCTTACATTACACTACACTACACTACATTACATTACATTACATTGCATGCATACATGCATACATGCATACATGCATCCACGCATCCATGCATGCATACATCACGCATACATCACGCATACATCACGCATACATCACACATACATCACGCATACATCACGCATACATCTCGCATGCATCATGCATACATCATGCATACATCACGCATACATCATGCATACATCATGCATACATCATGCATACATCATGCATACATCATGCATACATCATGCATACATCATGCATACATCATGCATACATGCACACATCCATCCATCCATGCATCCATCCATGCATCCATGCATTCATCCAACCATGCATCCATGCATGCATGCGTACATGCGTACATGAGTATATGCGTACATACGTACGTACGTAAATGCATAACATATACATTTATCTACGATATATACATTTATCTACGATATATATATATAATATATATATACATACACGTAAATTAACAATTTCTGCATGTGCAACACGAATCATGCGCATAGCTGCTGGTTTTTCCCTGGCAACCAAGGGTTCCTGGGTTCTCAAAAATAACATGGCTAGATTACCATCAAACCATGGCTACTGCTCAGTTGCCCCTCTTGGATGGTCATTGAAACCTGTTTTGTCCCCCATTGACCACCAAACCACAAAACCTGTTTTGTCTCTCGGTGTTTTCCTGCGTGTCAAGATGTTTTTTTATTCACTCTGAAAAAGGTTGACGTATCAACATGAATTTTTGGTAGGTGCCGGTCCCCATTTTCTTCCAGTTCGCAGAAGAACTCTGCCCCCCGACATCGTCCCAAGTCAGGATCACTTTCCTCTCGATGTTTTCATCTGATTCGGGTGCGATGGGCGGTCTGAACAAAGCCAAATACGTCATCGACGCCAAGGTTGCAGTTCAGTGACCATACAACTGATTGGACAATGGGCTTCATAACCTACCCGGCTTATTGGGGATTATGAACCCATGAAAAGAAAGGAATGACATTGGTTCATCTATGAAGTAATTACAATAAATATCGACATAGTGACATAGTCTCACCACAATAGCTACTGTGAATTTGAATTAACCAGAGCGTTTTCTTAACTGCTGGTTCAATCTCAGGACATGCTCAAGTCAAGCGTCACCGTGACTAAGTGGCTGAGCAAAGGACCGAACAACGCGGCTGGGGGTCCGATGTGGCTGATTTTCGGGGATGGCGAAGTCAGGCCAAGCTTTTGTCCTCACGTTTTAAAGCTGAGTCTGGACCCATTTTTGTTCATTTGTGTTGGAATATCAGAGAAATCTTTAGTGAATAATGTGGGTAAAAGAAAATAAACCAGCCATTTGGGAATGGTTGGAATCCCACCTATTAAAATATGGTGATTTGGGAATATCTAAAATGCATTTAATTTTGGGTCCCTCAAGATTCCAAAAATTCTTAAGGTTTTTGGGTCGGCTTCCAAGCGGCTCATTGGGCCAGGATATAGCTGGTGGACGGGAAAAAAGTCAACTGGTGCATGGAACTCAGTTTCATTCATCCCGATTTATGGCAATTCGGAAGCGAGGTTCATGATTCATTTATGGATTTTGTCATTTTGTTGGTTTTTTTGAAGCTGATCATCTGAATGGGGTCATGCGGAAGACAAAAAAGGGTCTTATTTGGGCTTTGAGCCAAGATTTTGATACCCATGGCACGCGAATGTTTGGGTCGCTAGAAACAGCGCCCCTGTCTGGGTGGTTTTGGCACGCGACCAAACATGCTGAGAGAACGCTCCTGTTAGACACACGACAGCAAAGACCTGGTTTCGCTTCATTCAGAAGCTTACACGCATACATGCACATCCATGTGCAAACACATCTACAGTTATTCACATGTATACTCGGACTCATTTGAACACACGCGCGTGCACAAATATATCTATGTAGATTGACATAGTCATAGTCCTACACACGTAAATCCTTTATATAAAAGAAAGGCAAGCCCCCGCCCCCGGCCCCAACCCTTTCTGTTGGACACATTTTCCATCTCCACCACCGAACCCAACCCCACCCTGCCCCACACCCTCCTCACCATGCTTTGGCGGGTTGAATTCCCACTATTGTTGCCATTGGTAATAATGGGGTGGTGCGGTGGCCAAAATCCCCATTTGTTATCATACACCCGTGGTTGCCTTTAAACTTCCTTGTCTTGTTCATATCCTACATCTGGGTCTGTCGGAACATACGGCACCGCTGAATCCATGGCCCACCTTTTCAAAACAAGCACCGTTGCTGGCAAGGTCTCCCAGTAAGAGTTTCTCAGGTTGTCTAATCTCAGGTTGTCTAATTCAGTGGAAAAAGTTGGGCATAGCTCAGAAATATCTAGGGTCCGCAACATTCGTCATTTGAGTCATTTGTATTCGTTTGTCGTATTTACTCATCCCAACATGCGGGTCGAAATTCGTTAAATGAAGACTTACTAAATCATTACTTCACAATTAGTAAAAGAGTTTGGGGAGGATACAATGATAGTCAACGACACAACATCTCAATTTTGCACCCAGACCAAGCATTTGTTACTGAAGCACTCTGAGGTCAAGCAGCTCCATGAATATGATAATGAGAATATCGAAACCATGATGGAGCGCACGACGGTGCTGATCGGGGCGAGCCTGAACAGTTGAACGTCCAGTCGTTTGTGGGTTGGTTTGGCAACCAGCCATAGACAAGTTGGAACAGTTGGAACCTAGAGATTCCGTCGAAAACATGGGAAAACATCATCGAACTACCAGCCTGGAAATAATTACTATTGGGTATCTTTTTGGGACATTTTGTAAGGAAAAATCAGAGGAACAGCCAATACTGAGCAGGAAAACTGCCGAAGGCAAGGGCAATTTTAGGGCGGCTATGGCGGGTGACCTTTGGGGTCTTAGAGGCTACACCTTTTGGGCTATCACACCACCAAAAGCCATCTCAAAAAGGGATGTCAGTCTTCCCCCAGAGACATATAGGGACGCTGTGGTTGGTGTTGATTCTTGGTGGCATTTGGGGTAGCCAGAAAGTTTCAAGCAAGGTGTTGTTCGAGATGGTCAATGTACAGTTCTTCCGTTTCCCCAAAGGCCCAGGAGTGAAACCATCTCAAAACATTGCAACGGGGCCTGCAACTTGCATGCCTTGTAGGGTTGTATTCGTTTCAAGGTTCACTTTTTTCCCTGATAACATCGCACATTTGCAGTGTCACCCGTTTCTGGTGATAACCCCCTATGTAATGTTTTGATCGGATTTTGTCTCGATTTTTTGTGGCTCGCTGGCTTTGAATGATGGCGCCATGTGGATATGTTCGAAAATGACATACCTCTAAAACGAAGAGTTCGTGTCGCACCGTCTCACCCCATGGTGTCTCTTCTCACTTTCCCTATCTGTCGCCACTGGTGGGGCCCATCCCGACTTCACCAAGCCATACCAAGGATCTCCAAGCTTTGGCTTGTCTTCGAAGCGGCCGGGAACACCGAAGACCTAGAGATCAAGTCAGCCCTTTGCTGGCAGAAATTCGCCACCAGAGTTTGGAGGATTTGATGCACCAAAACGATGTGGATTAGTCTGAAACCAAAACCATCCAAAACCCAAAGAAAGGGGGTATTCCCCCCATGAGAAACCCATCTCTGGGCAAACCATGAGAAACCCATCTGGTTTCTACAATCTTTTACTCAGTGTTGTTGTAACGATCGGTCCGACTAAGCCAATTGGATGAGTTAGAAACCTCGGCGAGTTTCGGCACCATCTGCGGCAAGATGATTGGTTGACCACCATTTTTTGGGATGGGTCGAAAGCTGGAAATTGTACCATCCCCAATTGCATACTGGTATGATCAATCCCATCCTCCATAGATCAAACACCCACATTCTATGATCCCTGAATTTATTCCCTACATCCACCATGGTTTCTGCCGGGGTGTTTGAGGGCTGATTCGTGGGGATGATGGGGAGCCATGTCCATATGGACTGCCGAGGTGTGCGCCAAAGAAGTACTTGACCAAATCTTTGAAGTGGGTGGTCTCATGCCCAAGGCTTCAGAGGGTTTTTTGCGGAAAGATGGATCCAAAAAGTGCCATTTCCAAGCAGAAAACAAACCAAGTTGAAGAACCTTTTGTTTTGCTTGGACAAAAACCATCATGGCCATTTTCACCATGTTTTTGGACATGTTGTGACATTTTCACCCAACCGCCACAATGTTTTTTCTCCATCCCACCAAACACCACCAGTTTTTTTGCATATTTTCCCCGTCACATTGCGGGACTGCCAATCCAGCAAGATGTGAAAATCAGCTACGAATGGATGTAAAACTGGAATTTTTGCTTGACATTTTAGAGTGAGGGCACATGTACAGACTACAGAGATATATACATACATATACATACAGATACATACACATACACATACACATATACATATACATATACACATACACATACACATACACATATACATATACATATACATACAGATACATACACATACATAAACATACATACGCATACATACATATACATATATTGATCTGGTAGTAGGGGTTCAACAGGAGGATCCCTTACCCAAACTCAACCAGATCTCCCTCCAACACGCACGAAGTTGCGGTAGGGTTCGTCAGTCTTTTCCACCAAGTTGTCGCCAAGCGGAAAGTCCGCCAGCAGCCTTCAGCGGCTTCAAGGGCGCCCTAAGAGCCCAGGCAACGGGCAGTGAAAGCTTAAATGAAAGTGCACATGCATGTCCCATGTGCAACAGGATGCAATGTTAGCTGGCATCGACGCAGGCCGGAAAATGAAAAAAAACAATGATGTGAAAAAGGCCAAAAGTGTCACCTGTACTTGCACAGCTTTCAACTTCTACGAGGTGGAACTCACAATTGTTCCCACCGGCAAATCTGGCACGGAACTCATTACCACCCTCAGAGGTTGTAGTTCACCTTCCACAACTCGCACAGTTGCCAGTTGAGCTCGCAGGGCTTGAGCTTCGGTCTGCAGAGCGCCGCACATAGCTTTGTATGGGACACCCGGAGCAAAGTGTCCTCCAGGACTTGGATCAACTCTGTTCGGCGCTGACGGCTGATGCCATTCCAATCTCCAGCTGAGATCGGCACCTGGGCTGCTTGCTCTTCGCCATTCAGCACCCTGTCGATTTCGGACTGGGTCCGGTAGTCCTCGATGGCCGGGCTCCACCACATCGTCGGGCCAAACGTCATAGCCCTCGCCCACCAGGAAAGAAATCTCCCCAGCCGTGAAGCGTCGACAGTCGGTCATCGCTCTCGTTCTGGGCGTTGGAGGCGCCTGCACCTCTCCCTCAGCCGTCTTGACGGGCTCAGCCAAAGCCATGAGACCATGTACTTCTCGGCGTCCAGCACGCTTGCCCAGGGTATACGCAAACACCAGGACAACTGCCAGGAAAAAGAAAAATCCAATGATTTTGTCGAAGCTGAGGAAGATCACAAGCTCAAACTCAAAAGCGTTCACAGGCACGATCTCGTTGGCAAGAGTCATGCCCACTCCAGGCTGTCAATTGCAGCGGCCAAGGTCTGACCTTCTGCACTGAGTGAGCTCCTGCAAATCCGAGTCAATTTCCGTGATGACCAGTCGACCACAGTGAGGGGCAAGGGCTTGCTGCCACCGATCAAGTGAGCCAGCCACCTTGAGAAGAACCATCAGGTCTTGTGCTCCAAGATGCATCGCTGTAGATCCCAAACCGGATCTCATCGAGGCGTCCATGACCACGGAAGACCAGGTGAATGTCAGAGGTCTCTTTCGCGTACCTCAGAGTTTTGTTCACCTCCAAGAGCTCAGCAACGGTTGCACTGGAAGAAGCAGCCTGAGCCAGAGACACTGACGCTGCCAAATGCGGCTGCGTCTGGTTGGCAGGCCATGCCCGTCCACCCAACAGACCACGGAGCTGGCTCTGTTCCTTCGGGGTTGCTTTCTCGTTGGGCGTGTCTTCCTGGCTTTCTCGATGTTGAGGGGCTTGATCTGGTGGATGTACTTCTGCAGGTCAAAGGTGACGGTGGCAGAGTCCAGGGCTTGTGTCATCTGACACCCACAGAACGTTTGCTTGTCGCCATAGTCGGCACTGCCAAACTTGAAGCGATGCAGGAGGACATGCAGTCTCTCCGCATAGCAAGTTGGTTCACCATGGGGCTCCCGTGCGTCTTCTTTGCAGCGCACGCCCTCACCTGCAGTCAGGATGTCATCCACGTGGATGCAGAAGACACCGTCCACCACGTAGTTGTTGCCCTCGTGCTCGAACACCTCAAAGGAGGGTCACCATCCGCTGCCAGTCTGACTGACATGTAGATGCAGCCATCCAGCTCGTGCTTCCACAGCTTGACCTCTTGGATCAGAGCACGATCGGTTGTTTCGTTCCACTGCCGGGGTGCTCTGACATCACCAAAGGCAGGCTTCGTCATCTGCATCACCTGATGTTCTTGAAGTCCCATCATCTCATCCAAAAGACGACGCATGTCAGCTGAGGGCTCACCATAGACGGACCATAGATCTCCACCTCCTCGGTGATGTAGTCCGACTGCAAAAACGCAGACTTCACATCCATGGTGGGGAGCTTCCATCTTTTGACACAAGACAGTGTCACCATCAGGTACTTGCCAAGCCTTGACACCGTCGGTGACTCCGTGTCCAGCTTGCTCTCGATGACGTCCTTGTGCTTGAATCCTTGCAGGATGACTCGAGCATGTCGCTTGTTCTCCTTGTAGCGCAAGAGAAATCGCATTGGCACAATGGTTCCAGGAGGGCAATCCGTCCTCTTGAAGGGTCGCCAGGCATCGTTCTCATGCCATGGAACCACAAGGCCTTGCGCTTGGCCTCTGTGAAGGCCCTTTTCTCATCGGCAGACAGCCGACTCTCCACGACCGCCATCATGACGTCCTCTTCGGCAACCTCCACCATGCGCAGTTCCTCTGTTCGAGGCTGTTTGGGCTTCGGCTGACCATCGTCAGCTCGAGGAGGCACCAAAGTCACAGCAGGTCGGGATGCCTGTGCGGCAGCACTTGTGGGCAGCTGATGTCCCAGGCAATCCATCCAGGCGTCGGTTGTGCTCATTGGAGAGGAAGCTGGCAGCTCGAACTGCTTGTTCGTAGAAGCGCTTGTCACGGGCTCGAACGCTCACATCATCAGGAGCAACTGGTGGTTCATCATCTTGTTTGTCGATCACCCCGTGTGAAGAGTTCATGATGCCCGGATGTTGTTCTTCCAACTTTCGCTTGATCTCCTTCTGGATGTCAGTCATGCCGTCAGTGTGGTCGTCGAGGTCTTTGTCCTTGTTGGCCACCATTTCATCCAGATGGGTCTTGTCAGTGATTTTGGATTCCGATTCCGTTTTCTCACTGTCGGGATAATCAACCCAGAAGTCAATGAGAGGTTGAGGCAGCTTGGCTTTCGGCCGAGCTTTGGTCTTGTCTGGGGGAGCTGATTCAGCAGCAGTGGCCGCCATGGTCGCCGTAGCAGTAGGTGCGGGCGGTTCATTTGCAGTTGGTGTCGATGGTTCAGGAGGTTCATGTGGAGGGGCCTCACCAGGTGCGCAAGCGGCTGCTCCAGTCCCCCCGAGCTGAGGAAAACCGTCAGGATATTGAGCCTTGCCGGCAATGTCAATATCCCTCACTGGACGTCGCACTGGCTTCAGAGCTTCCAAAAGTCGCTCTTGCAAAGGTTTCTGCACGCTCTGAAGGTAGCCAGGCTTGCTCTGACGCTCGTAGCGCTCAGGGACAGTCTCGAAGCGCAGCTGTTGCCTTGTGGCTCCCACCAGTGAGCTCCCATGAACGATCCAATAGACCATGGTTTTGCGGTCCATTGAAGCTTCCACAGACACCACCATCTCGAATCCACGCCGCCTGAAAGGGTCGAGCTTGCAAGTTTGTGGTTTACAGTAGTAGACGTAGTCTCCCACCATGAGCTCGTCCTCCTCCACGCGTGACCGGGCCAAAGCGGCTCATCAAACCGCCAAGTCAAATTTGGCAGAGTGGAAGGCTTGTGCAGCCTTCTGTTTGACCTCCATGACCTGCGCTCAGCAGAGTCCGACAAAGTGTTCGGGTCCAGGTTCGTCAGAGTTGCCTCCTTCGGAGGGAACGTAGCCAAATGCCAAAGTGGCAGGCGTAGCACCTTTCACCGAAGACAAACGGTTTCTCTGATGGCAGGTCACCAATTGGTTAAGATGGCCTGTTCAAAGTTCAGTTTCACCATGTCTCGATGGAAGATCTCAAGCATGCGTCGTCGGACTGCATGGTTTCTTTCCAAGATTCCATGCCTGCACCTCGAAGGATCAGGTCCAAAAACATTCCATGGGTGGACGCCCAGTCAGCAAAGCGTACACCTTGATGAGTGAGGACCAAAGGCATCCAGTCGCAGCACTTTCGGGAAGCCAAAAGATCGACTCCAGGCTGATTCAAAGAGGGCTATCTCCATGTCGGCAGACTCCTCCTTGATCTCCATGTCAATCTCGTAGCGGCAGCGACTGAGCTCCTCCATGATGGTGAAGACCGCACGTTGTTTTCCATCCCATTTCACGTAGAAGGTGTCGATGGCCACGGAGTGGTTGAAGTGTGGGGCTGTGTGCAAGGTCGCCGCACGCACATTCTTGGATTGTGCCCTGGCCAAACAGGTGGGGCACTTGTACTTCCGGGCCACCTGGACAAATTCATTGGGAAGGTGTCGTGCCTTCACCGCCGGCACCAGCTTGGATCCATCGGGATGCCCAAGTTGTCGATGTAGGTTGGCCACCGGCTTCGAGATCTCGTGGCCACCAAGGTACTGCATCTCCTCAGTTGATTTCTCGGCGACCTCCAGGGTCATCAGTTCAGCTTGTCCTCGTCTCTTCCATGCCAACTCCATTGCAGAGTAGATGGCATTGCGGAACCGTTGGCAAAGTTCAGGCTCGTATGCTTCTGCATCTTCTTGAGGACAGCACCACGTCCCATCATTTGAACATGGGCACCTCTAGGGCATTCGCAACGCAAGTTCACCGCCTCGCAGATGGTTCTCGAGCTTGATCGAAACCTTGTGGGCTTTCTCACGTAGAGTTCGTCCTATAAGGGCTTGCCTTCAGCTTTGTGCGGCAGCGATCCAGGACAGTTTCAAAGTAGCCCTTCATGAGTCCAGAGTTGCGGTTTCGAATGAAGCTGCTTCTGCAGGGTTCTCGAAAGTTGTGTCGTAGATGAGGCGCTTGCCGTCGACGTGGATGTTCTTGCAGAAGACCAAGTGGGTCTCCTCTTCCAAGTTTCACAAGTCCTTGCGCAACTCCCGTCTCCCTGGTGTTCTGTAGTTCATGTTTTGCATTGGTGACCAGAGACGACATTCCGGAGTCACCATGATCATGATGTGACGGGGTTCTTCTTGTTCAGCAAGACGTCGAAAAGCGGCTTGCCGCTCCTTCATCTCAAAGTTCCAAGTTGGCAGAGAAAACTGCCCAACCTCCACATCATGGTATGCTCGTTGAAGGTACTTGCTCAGGTTCCCTTCATCCACATAGACTTCCCAAAACTTGAGCTTGCGCTCGTGTTGTTGGCTCTTCATGCTTGCAGCGAAGACAAACTCCTCCGCTTCCTTCTCAGACACCTCGACTTCGAGATCAGCTTTAAAGTCAGGGACCTCAGCGGTGATCACAGAATCCACGAAGGTCTCAGCCGTGACGTCGATGTTGTGGAGCTCGTCAAAGCTCAAGACGTCTTCAAGGTCGTCGTAGATGTTGATCATGTAGTGCCCGTTGGCTGTGAAAGCTGGCTTCACGTGCACGTCTCCGATCATCACAGTTCTCCCTCCATAGTCCACCACAACCTGCCAAGATTCAAGATCTGGGCGAGCCAAGAGCAAAGGTGTGTGTCCAGGAAGGACATGCACAGAGAGTTGACGCCAGGTCTTGCCAACGCAGACCGGGATGATGGCTCTGAAGAGCGATCTCACCATGGCACCATCTCCAAACCTGAAATCCTTTGTTTCCTTGTCGATTTCGGCCTCCATGTTCCTCAGGTTGAGGTACTCCACGATTCTGTTCCAGCCAGCTTCACCACAAACTGTGCGAGTGGCTCCACTGTCCATGATCGCCCAACCAGCAGCCTGAGAGACGAAGTTGGATGCTCTCGTGAGAGGTGTGGTCAACAGGGATCTGGTTCACCTCGCTGACATATAGGTTTCCTCCACCATCGATACCTCATCAGGGACCTCTTTGATGCCGTTGGCTGGAAGTCGATAGCGCTTGAATCGTGGTCCATGTTGGGCCGTACTTCCACTGGTTGTGGACTTCGCAGATGCCGTCGTTGAAGAAGTCGTTGTAGAATCACCTGCACGCCGACGTCCAAAAACGTAACGTCGGGCACCAGGCAAAGGGTGTCCTTTTCCAGAAGATTTGCCTTTTCCTCCAGTGCTCTTTCCACGGCCTTTTCCTTTGGCTTTGCCTTTTCACCAGAGGCTTTTCCACGCCCCTTGGACGCACCACCATTGTCGTCCATGCCGATGGCAACCACAGGGTAAAAGCCTCGGCTGAGGGCAAGTTCCCGCATCTTCTTCCTAGAGTGGGTGTCTGCATCCTCCATTGCAAGTGAAGCTTCATCAAGCTCTTGCGGAACGTCCTCATCAGCTTCACCCGTGTACTCCACCTCGTCAATGGTGTCGTCATAGTCAGGGTCAAAGCCATAGGCGTAGCCGTCATCCTCCTGGTAGTAGACATCGTCATGGCCATAGTCCTCAAAGTCCTCGTGCTCGGCATCCATGTAGTGAATCTCGCCTTTGAGGATGGAGTCCTTGGCGTTCGGCTTGCTGTTCCCGCCAAACATTCGGATCAAAGCGCTGGAGACCCGGTCGACTGACATGTCTCCATCGCACATCGCTTTGACCTGGTGGACGTGGGTCCACCGCGGCACTCCAGACCTTTGAAACAGATGCCAGCCCGCAAGAAGGGGTGGGATATCCACCTGGAGCTCCTTCAGCTTTCGAAGCATCGATTGATGCCTCACCAAGGAGGCCTGTAGTTCTTCACCTCGTTCTCGGGCAAACTTGTCGAAGAACTCTTGGCACCGCTCAGGAAGCTCTACTACTTCTTCATGTTGAAAGGGCCTGTCCAAGATGACCAGCAAGGGTTTGAAAGGATCATCGCTCAGCTCCATGTCACCGTAGTCCAATCCTGCAGTTGCATCCCAAGCCACATCTTGTAGTGGAGAAAGGACAAGATAGGCTCCTTCCAAAGCTACTCCTTGACCTCGTCTTCTACATTGTCTGCTAAACAGGTCAAGTCTCCTTCTGTAGGATCTGTATGTCGACCGGTTAACCCAACAGCTGATGGAGCTGCTTTGGCCAAGCCCGAGTCCAAACCACGATTGAACTCGCTTTGCCCTTGTACTCCATTTGCTGTGGCTCCACCATTCTGAAGGCCATTGTTCGCACCAGCAGATCCACCTGGTACTGCAGCTCCTCCAGGGTTGTTGGCACCGTCAGATGCTTGCCCACCAACCATCGTTGCCACCGAAGTCCAAGGCAAGGGTGATGAACAAGTTCAGCACAAAGTACCTGCGGCAGCCCAGATTGGGCTCCACTACCAATATCGATCTGGTAGTAGGGGTTCAGCAGGAGGATCCCTTACCCAAACTCAACCAGATCTCCCTCCAACACGCAAGAAGTTGCGGTAGGGTTCGTCAATCTTTTCCACCAAGTTGTCGCCAAGCGGTAAGTCCGCCAGCAGCCTTCAGCGGCTTCAAGGGCGCCCTAAGAGCCCAGGCAACGGGCAGTGAAAGGTTAAATAAAAGGGCACATGCATGTCCCATGTGCAACAGGATGCAATGTTAGCAGGCATCGACAAGATACATACATATACACACCCACACATACATACACACCCATACACATACATACACACACATACACATACATACACAGACAAATACAGACATACACAGACATATACAGACATACACAGACATACGCAGACATACACAGTCATACACAGACATACACAGACATACGCATACATACACAAACAAATACATACACATACACATACATATACATATACATATACACATACATATACATACATAAATACATAAATACATACATACATGCATACATACATACATACAGACATACATACATACATACATACATACATACATACATACATACATACATACATACATACATACATACACACATACATACATACATACATACATACATACATACATACATACACACACAAATACACACACACACACATACATACACATACACATACATACACGCATACATACACATACAAACACATACAAACACATACACACACATACACACACATACACACACACATACGCATACATACATACATACATACATACATACATACATACATACATGCATGCATGCATGCATACATGCATACATACACACATACATACATGCATGCATGCATGCATGCATACATACACACACATACACATACACATCTACAGATACATAGACACACATACACACACACACACACGCACATACACAGATATATATATATATATACACATACACCCATACACATTTTCACACACACACACATACATACATACATACATACGTACGTACGTATGTACGTACGTACATACATACATACATACATCTTACATCCATGCATGCATGCATACATACATACATGCATACATACATACATACATACATACATACATACATACATACACATACACACACACACATACACACACATACATGCACATACATACTCAGACATACAAAGACACACACACATACAGACATACAGACAGACATACGTACATACAGACGTACATACAGACGTACATGCAGGCGTACATACAGACGTGCATACAGGCATACACACACAAACACACACACATACACACATACATACACACTTGCTCAGAACAGTCATTGCGAATTCTGATTTGAAATGCGTCGGACGTGCAAAAAACACTCCAATTAAACCTGACACGAAGAATGAAAAGTAACTAATATATATATATATACAGGTATAATCACAGTAGACATTGACCGTATAAAACAACAGCGATAAGATATATGTCCCCCCCAGCTGCGGCTTATATGCGCCCAGGGGCGGGACTATATATATATATACATATATATATATAATGCAGGTACAGGTTCATGCGTCCATGAACCCATCCACCACATCTTCCGTAGCTTCGTTGGGCAACATAGGAAGATGGGCTGTTGCCCCCCTGCACAAAATCGAAGTTTTACACCTATACAGATGGCACACACACACACACACGCCCCACCGCAGCAGGGCAGATGAAATGAACATGAAAGTGAGATGACAATGAAAGTGAAATGAAATTTACTTAACCAGAACGCGAAAAGGGGAACGCAAAAGAAGAGGGACCGAGAGAACACCAACACAACACACCTGGCCCGGAACGGGCAAACCCTGGAAAGGCAAGAAAAAAGAAAGAAAAGCGGAGGCCGACGGACGACGGAACAAGACCAGCGGAGGGGGGGGAAGGACGGAAGCGCCTGAACCAACCTAACACGGCGAAAACCTACGCCTACCTTGGCACGCGAAGGACCAAACCTACCTGAAGAGGGGAGAACGCAAGAACACATGAGAAAAGGGACCCGTGGGGGATTAGTTGATGAAGATGCATCCACATGAACGTGCAGATTCCCCTTGTTAGGCTCTACGGCCCAGATTCGAGTCAACCCTATGGACGGCTTAAGTTGTCAACCCCTGAATTACGTGCACAATTGAACCTCACCAACGACCAAAAAAGAAAAAAGCACCATACCTGCAAGCATGTCCTTTTGCCTGATCATGTGAGCATGCCTGACATGTGGTCTATCTCTTGAGCAGCACTCAAAAAGGAAGTTGTTGTCGTGGCTTCCAGCTATGCAAAGGCTACAGGTGGCTGAGGAATCAAGAGGCCAGGCACAGCGGCACACTGTTCAACACTCATTCGACCGACGTGTGAGACACGAAAAATGGCCAGCTGTTGCACTTTACTTAAATGAATTACTAATTCAAAAGTGTAAATTCAGACATCAGGTCGTTGCTTCCACACTTTGCTTAGACAAGCATTCCCCGAAGGGTTCATGCCACCTTGACGAATCCAGCATGAATCACACACTTGCTCAGAACAGTCATTGCGAATTCTGATGTGACATGCATCGGACGTGCAAAAAACACTCCAATTAAACCTGACACGAAGAATGAAAAGTAACTTATATATATATATACAGGTATAATCACAGTAGACATTGACCGTATAAAACAACAGCGATAAGATATATGTTCCCCCCAGCTGCGGCTTATATGCGCCCAGGGGCGGGACATATATATATATATATATAATGCAGGTACAGGTTCATGCGTCCATGAACCCATCCACCAAATCTTCCGTAGCTTCGTTGGGCAACATAGGAAGATGGGCTGTTGCCCCCCTGCACAATATCGAAGTTTTACATCTATACAGATGGTACACACACACACACTTACACACATACATACATACATACATACATACATACATACATACATACATACATCCATCCATGCATGCATGCATGCATACATACACACATACATACACATACTCATACACATACACATACATACATACATACATACATACATACATACATACATACATACATACATACATACATACATACATACACACACACATACATACATACATACATACATACATACATACATACATACATACATACATACAAACATACAAACATACAGACCTACGTACAAAGATATATACATACATCCATACATACATTCATACATACACACATACATACATACATACATACATACATTTAGACATACATACGTACATTCAGACAGACAGACAGACGGACGGACGGACGGACGGACAGACAGACATACATACATACACACCTATGTGATTACAACAAAAATGAACATGACAATAATGATGATAAGTCGTGATAATACTATATTTTGAGTAATGGCAATACTGATCATGTGCGTATATCGCTAAAAAATACATGTGTCTATGTACATGTAAAAATCGCATATTTCCTGATTAGCCAACATGTAGGCTCGCTGGCACAGATTGTCATTTTAGTCTTGGAATTTCAGTCCTCCCACGATGTGAGGGTAATCAAGGACCCGACCCATACGTCTAAACACCCACACATGATAGACGCACTTGGTATCCTAGTGGAATAGGATGTTGATCCCGTTGGCAATACTTCAATACTGTAGGTGGCCGTCATTTTCCACACGGGGATCAGGATCAGAAGTTGAGAGGCTCTGTGGCAGATCAAATGGAGCATTACATAGTTTTGGGTCAACATCAGGTAGTCCAACATTTCTGGCCCCAAGGGTTTTAGATTTTGACCCATGCGAAAACCTTCGCACCGTCCGCCTGTGCCAGGTATCCCAGAACCTGGCCATGCGCCCTGATCTTGTGAAAGACGACTTCATTCGCAACAAGCTGAAGGAGCGCTGGTGCGCTGATTCGCCGTTTGACACAGCGTTGGTTTGACCAGCTGGAACACCGTGGGTCCTTCCAGGAAGACTTGGAAGGTATCCCCAAGAGGCTGACACCAGCCGCTGTTTGGGAGACTTCTCTGGAGGCTGAAGGTAAGAGGCATTCTTAGGACAAGAAGGTCAAAGTTTCGCGTGTTTTTTGAGTTTCTTGGTGGGGTGAAAGATTGAGCAATTGAAGAATTGTTTGTCAGATCCGTTCGAACTGGTCAAAGGGACAATCTAGGGGAAACCCAGATTTCATGGTAAAACACAAGTTTTCCTGCATAGTTTTTGTCGAATAAACTACTCATTGCTCTGATAAGGCTGGGCACAGTTCCGACATTGAAAACGTTGTGTGCACGGCAGGAGACGCAGAATGCAAACCCTTCCAGAGACATGAAAGGAACGATGCAATATTTGTACCTCGGTCATGTGTTTTATCGACAGGACTGAAGGAACATCCACTTGCGGAATTTGCAGAGAATAGAAGTAGTAGAAGTCGCCCGTTGATGAGGGACATGTAGAAAAAACAAACCCAATCAATTTGTACCACCAGTTAAACACTTGAACATGTGTGATGATTCTTGACTGTCGCACCGGTCACACAATCATCTCCGTTCCAAGGTCACTGCACGATCCGCTTGTATTCCTTCCGGGTATCCGCAAAAAGGTCCGTCTGATGGAACTGTTGGAATACGAGAAGGCGCCGGATCTCGGATCTCCATTTTTTCCTGTGAGGACAGGCTGGTGAATCATCCCGGGTTCTTCGGACCAAATGTTTGGTCCCCAAAAGTCCCAATCCATGACTTTCTGTGAATTGGAGGGATAACAATACTTGTCGGAACTGGCAAACTTTCTTTTAATCACGAAAGCTAGCTGTGCTAGCTGAAGTTGCTCTTGCTTTAGCAAAGAATAGGCAGGCACCCGGACCGTTGGAAGCCCTGAAACTTTCGAGTTCGACCCCCCCGGTGGCAGGGAATAATTGATATAATGCGATTGTGGTCCTTGAAGGTATATTGCAAACAACATGAAACGTCCTATGCCTTGATCATTCCAACACAACAAAGATTTACAGCACACATGTTGTATAAAATAAGTTTGAGCAAGAACTTGTGAACGCAGGCTGCAATCTTAACTATGTGTTTTGGGCTACCTGTATGGGTTTCTTACTCCCGTGAAAGGGTTGCATGATTTTGCTTCCATCTCCAGGCTTGCGTTCCTGGGCGCTGCTTTTCTCCCAGTACACTCTCCTAGGATGCTGTGGGTGGTCAGGGCCGCGTGTGATTCTACACTTGTCTCCCACTTGCGTCTCACTGTCTCCAAGTAACAAGTACACTATGGATGCTCCGGGCTGCATGGTTCCACGCTTTTCTCGCCCACTTCTGCCACTTCTCTCCACCTGTCTCGCAGTGTGCTGTGGGTGCTTTGGGCCGCATGATTCTGCTTGTCTCCGACTTTTCTCCGACTTGTTTGCCATTCCTTGGAAGCGCTGGGTCGCATGGTGCTACAGCTGTTTCCAATTTATCTCCCAGTATGCTATAGGTGCTCTGGGCCACATGAACCTACACTTCTCTCTCATATACGCTCAAGGCTTGAATCTAAACTTGCTTCCCTTGTCTCCCACTTGTCCCCCCCACTGCCTCTAAGTACGCCGTGGATGCTCTGGGCCGCATAATTCTGCACTTGTATCGCACTTGTCTGTGGATGCTTTGGGCCGCATGATTCTGCGCTTGTACCCCGCTTGTCTCCCACTTGTTTCTGACTGTGGGTGCTCTGGGCCACATGATGCTGCACTTGTCTTCCCCTTCTCTCCCACACTTGTCTCTAGGTTGCCCACCGTTTGACTCCCACTGTCTCGAAGTACGCTGTGGGTGCTCTGGGCCGCATGAGTCTACACTTGTCTCCTCTGCAGTGGGCGCTTTGAGCAAATCTCCATCTCCCGGGCTCTGCGCTGGATCAACTGTCTCCAAGTTGGCTGCCTGGTTCTCCGCTTTCGTAGAAAGGTGTGGATGCCTTCGACCTCCTGATTCTAGACTTATCTCCCACACGTGGAAGGGTCTTCTCTCAATTCCCCTTCTTCCCTTTTATATGTCAATTTCGTGCCTTGTGCCAATTGCTGCTGCTGCTGCATTGGGTGGGCTGGTTCTTCAAGAGAGGTTGGGCAAGGTTCTCTCAGCTATTGTCTTGCCATGGGCATTCTTCTTCTTTTCGTTGCCTGTGCTTGCTGCAGTGGGCAGGGAGCCTTTGAAGGACAACGGTGGGTTGTTTCTGTCTCCACTGGCAGCCATCACATTCTAATTGATGCATCGCCTCCAAGTAGATTTGGCACTAGCATTTACTGTAGAAAGGCCTATCTCTTGCATTAGCGAATATGTTCAGAGGGTACTCGACCAAATCATGCAGAACAAATTGTGAATGCTTTTTTTTGGTGGTAAGAATTTCAGCGATCAGATTCCAATCCCCTGTTTTGCTTGGTTTGCACGGTGAAGGACGCCTGATCTCATGCGCACGCAAGGAAAAATTCGAGCATGTAGCAATTTCGCGCCTGCCAGGCAGGTGAGGGTCTCTAGATTTTAACAAAACGGTGCTACTTTTCCGCCTACTCAAATGAAAAATGCACGGACCCGGAGACTATATATATATAGCTCCAGCTGTCTGGCGCGCACGCGCCCGAACACTCTTGCGAGCACAGCGCAGGCTGGACACGTGCGGATCCGAACCCTATCTCGAGCTCCGGGTCACGCTGGGCACGTATGGACCCGAACATCCACCAGAAAGAAGGCCAGAATAGATGCCAAGTAGAATGCCTGAGTTTAAATGCCAAAAAGACTGTCAGACAACATGTCAGAATATATGTCAGATAGAATGCCAGAAAGAATGTCTGATGTCAGATAAAAAATCCGAATATAGGAGAGACAGAATGCCAGAAACAATGTCAGATAGAACGTCCTAGTATTTACAACAGAGATTGCCAAATAGAATGTGAAAGTAAATGTCAGACAGAATGCCAGAAAGAATGTCCGATAAAATGACAGAATGTATATATATATATGTGTGTGTCACATAGAATGAATGTCAGATAGAATGTCAAATAGAATTTCATGGTTCATGCCAGAAAGAAAGTCAAATAGAGCGTCAGAATATATAAATATATCTGCCATATATAATTCCAGATGATATGCCAGAAACTGTGTCACAATAGCTAGTCGGGTGGCATCATTCGAAGTCGAAATGGTTCATGTACTTCCCTTCGTTTCACAAAAGGTTGTCGAAACAAAACACTACATACATAATATATATATATATATAGATGATGATGATGATGATGATGATGATGGTGATGATGATGATGATGACGATGACGATGACGATGACGATGATGATGATGATGATGATGACAATATGCCGGTGATTGTTGGCTGACGAGAGTCTATAGTCTATGCAACACATGTTTGATCAGTTTTCTTACCCTGGATTGCATCATGATTACACCAAAGGGCATCCAATGACAGGACTGTGAGGTTTGTTGGCTTAGAAGATCTATCTCGCCCGCCATGCAATGGGATTCCACCTCCACATGGTCCTAATGTCGGCTAGGACCTAAAATTTGAGATCGTGGAAATTGAACGGTTCTACGCACCCCAAAAAAATGCAATTTTCCATCCCAAAGATGCAACGCAGACCAGTCTTCCATAAGGTCCCAATACCCATAAGGACATACAGTTTCTTAGGCCCTAGTGAAGAAAATGTTTTACACACCAACAACGCAGATTCAAGAGTGCAAGACAACCCCTTCTTTTCAGCCCAGATGGTCCAATATCCAATTAAAATTTTCATATACTTTCTAGGCCCAAATGGAAAATGAATAGTTTTACATGTGACAAATGTCTGTCTTCGACCCAACGATGACCAATCCAAGAAACAACAATGTTTTCTTAAAATTGTGAGGTCTTCCGTTTACCACGCACAACTGGCGCTCGCATTTTTTCGTAATATCTTGCAGTTGTGTGGACGTTTTTTGTTCACCCGGTACAAATTGTGTTTGTGCCTGCAAAAAAATGTAAGATCGGAATGATTGAAACCACATTTTGGTACGAACTCGCCAAAACTCGCAAAATTGAAACACATGAGAAGAAATGACAAGTTATGGAAAAATGAGGAAATGAAAAATTATGGGAACATGATGAAACAATACTATCTTTAATGAGACAACCGAAACGATATGAACAAAAAATTACAAGCAGAGAAAATAAAACCATAGTTTGTTTTATTGTGTTTCTTGTGTTTCCCGAGGGTCACAACCCCTTGGATCACACAGTGAAGACTGTACGATGTAGAAAATGGCTGTAAAACAAGTATTCGCGAGAGCGTGTCCCAAAACACCAATGCCAGACATTTATTTTTTGGCGCAATTATTATTTTTTGTTTTGTTTTTCAGTTTGGCGCACTTTTCCTTGTTATTTGCTCTTTTGGAACTAAAATATGTAATTTGCTCCATTTTGGACCTAAAATCTCGCATTCGCACGCTATTCGCAGCATTTTGGAGCAAAAAAATCGTTTTTAGACGGTACTTGCAGCATTTTGGACCTTGGACGTCTTCTTGTCTGAAAAAAACGCAGCATCTTGGAGCCAGCATTTGCACGCTATTGTTTGCATCATGTTTACAATAATTTGAAATCTCATATTCGCATGGTATTAGTTTCATTTTGGTGCAACAATATGGAATTTGCATGGTATTGCTACAAAATGAAAGCTGTTCTAACTGTTATCTAATTGTTTTCTACCTTGATGATAGCACAACAGCAGCAACATATTGGCACTTTTTAGGATTTCTTTAGGGCTGGTTTCGTGCTTAGTTGGGGTGGGTTTTGGGTTTAAGGGTTGGTTTAGACTCTATTTGGTGATGGTTTGAGGCTTATTGCAGGTTGGTATAAAAATCATTGAAGGGTTGGTTTGGGTTTTATTTAGGGTCTGTTTAGGGTTTATTAAGGATTGGTTTGGGAGTTTTGGGGTTTATTTAGGGTTGGTTTAGAGTCTACTTGGGTTAGTCTAGGATTTATTTAGGGTTGGCTTAGGGTCTATTTTAAGTTTGTTTAGGGGGTTGTTTAAGAATTAAGAATAGAATGTGTGCATATAAATACCTATAAGTCTATATCTATATGATTATGTATCTACAAGTGTGCAGGCTTGGTTTCAATTAATAAACGTGGCAAGGAATGACAATGCCTATTCTCACACGCAGTCCTGGTAGGTTGAGTATTTGAATATTAATATCATATAACATATATATCTATATGTGATATATATATATAAATATATATATACATATATATATATATACATATATATACATATATATATACATATATATATACATATATATATCTATATGTGATACATATATATATATATATCTATCTATATGTGATACATATATATATATGTGATACAGAGTAGTGTATTGAAACGTGTGCAACCTTGGATTCAAATAGTGACAAATAGTGAAGCGGGAAGGTTGAATTTTGATAGTTTCTGCTACATGTATCTTTTATGCACTTCTGCTGAAACTTAAGGTGTTTTTCAAGATTGAACATGAACTGTCATAAAAATTGCAAATAAACTACATGTAAGCTGCACAGAAACTACATGCAAACTGCGTAGAAACTACATATAAACTGCAAATACACTACATATAGAAGATGTCCGGCATCAGTCGAAAATACTTGATTAAAACAAATGATCTCAAAAATAAGGCTGGGCAGGTTCCATGAGAAACAGTTCATGTGTTGAATCTGTTCACCAAATAAGTATGTCTATTTGATTTATGTTCTGCAACCGTTTCGTGCCTGTCAGAAGTTTACTTCTGAACTTGTATGCACTCTTTTGTGCGAGAAATGGAAACCTCTTCCAACAAGTGTCAAAACTAACCCTTTTTTATGTCTTAAAAACCATATTTCAGGACACTTGTCGAAATTTGTTTTCCAACTACATCTATGTGATTCTTGTTTCACGACTGTTGCATGACTGTCAGAAATTTACTTGTGAGTTGATACGCATGCTTTTGTGAGAGGACTTGAAGCCTATGTCAACAAGTGTCCTAACTAGCCCTTTTTAAAGTTCTGAAAACCATATTTCAGGACACTTGTTGAAATTTGTTCTCCACGTACATCTCCATGATTAATGTTTCACAACGGTTGCGTGACTGTCAAAAGGCTACTTGTGAGCTTATATGCCTTCTTTTGTGAGAGGACTTGAAACCTGTTTCAACAACTGTCCTGCCTACCCCTTTTTTATGTCCTAAAACTGTATTTCAGGACACTTGTTCTTGATTTGTGTTTCACAACCGTTGCACGACTGTCAAACGTGTACTTGTGAGATTATATGCATGCTGTTGTGAAAGGAATTGAACCTCTTTATACGCAGCGCCCTTCTGAAACTACAGAAACCCAGAAAACCTACAAACAGAAAATTGAAAGAAAAAACAACATCTCTTCTTATTAGGGTCCTTTTTGGACCCCTCCACTGGTATTTTTACTTTGACTTTGAGTTTTTACCGGGCTGGAAAGGCCACCAGACCAAAACGGAAAACCTCCGAACTTTAATCATTCGGAGGATTTCCGCTTGCGTTCCGGACCCATTTACCAACTTGGGAAAGACTTCTCCGGGATTCATGATGTAATTTTCCATTTAATTCTCCATTTAATTCATTTAATTCCTGGGCCCCCCAGATTCCAGAAACAGGTTTCCATTTAATCTATGTCATTCATTTAATTCATTTACGTCATTATATTAATTAGATGAATTAAATAGAATTTCCATTTAATTCATCTAAAACATTAAACTAATTCAATGAATTAAATGAATCAAATAGATTTTCCATGTAATTCATTTAATTCATTAAATAAATTAAATGAATTAACAAATTGTCCATTTAATTCATTTAATTCATTATATTAAGTAAATGAATTAAATGAATTGAATGAATTCAAGAGATTTTCCATTTAATTCATTTAATTCATTTAATTCATTTAATTCATTTAATTCCTGGGGTCCCCAGATTCCAGAAACAGTTTTCTATTTAATATATCTAATTAATTCAATTCATTTAGTTCATTAAACTAATTAAATGAATTCAATGAATTTAATGAAATAAAAAGATGTTCCATTTAATTCATTTGACTAATTTAATTCATTTAATCAGTTTAGTGAATAAAATGAAATAAATGAAGTAAACCGATTTTCCATTTAATTCATTCAAGTCATTTAATTCCTGGGGTCCCCAGATTCCAGAAATAGTTTTCCATTTAATTCATTTAATTTCTGGGGCACCCAGATTTGAAACAGTTTTCCATTTAATTCATTTAATTCATTTAATTCATTTAATTTATCAACCTAATTAAATGAATTAAATGAATTAAAAGAACCCGTCTAATTCATTTCAGTCATTAACTTAATCAAATGTATTAAATGAATTAAATGGAACATCTTTTTAATTCATTATATTCATTCAATTCATTTAATTAATTTAATTAATTTAATGAATTACATGAATTAAATGGAAAATCAATTTAATTTATTTAATTCATTTAAGTAGTTTTATGAATTAAATGAATTAAATAAATTAAATGGAAAACTGTTTCTGGAATCTGGGGACCCTAGGAATGAAATGAATTAATTGAATCAAATGGAAAATCTTTTTAATTTATTTAGTCGATTTAATTAATTGAATGAATTGAATGAATTAAATGGAACATCTGTTGAATTCATTTAATTGATTTAATTCATTAAATTAATAAAGTGAATTAAATGAATTAAATGGAACATCTATTTAATTCATTTAATTCATTTAACTAGTTTAATTAGTTCAATGAATTAAATGAATTAAATAAATTAAATGGAACACTGCTTCTGGAATCTGGGGACCCCAGGAATTAAATGAATTAAATGAATTAAACGGAACATATATTTAATTCATTTAATTCATTTACTTCATGTGATTAGTTCAATGAATTAAATGAATTAAACGGAAAATCTATTCGATTCATTTAATTCATATAACTCATTAAACTAATTAAATGACTTAAATGAATCAAATGGAACATCATTTTTTTAATTTAATTCATTTAAGTAGTTTTATGAATTAAATGAATTAAATGAATTAACTAAATTAAATGGAAAACTGTTTCTGGAACCTGGGGACCCCAGGAATTAAATGAATTAAATGAATTAAATGAATTAAATGAATTAAATGAATTAAATGGAAAATCGATTTAATTCATTTAATTCATTGAATTCATGAAACCAATTAACTGAATTAACCAAAATAAATGGAAACCTGTTTCTGGAATCTGGGGGCCCCAGGAATTAATTGAATTAAATGAATTAAATGGAGCATTTATTTAATTCATTTAATTCATTTAATTAGTTTAATGAATTAAATGAATTAAATCGAAAATCTATTAAATTCATTTAATTCATTTAATTAGCTTAATGAACTAAATGAATTAAGTAAATTAAATGGAAAACTGTTTCTGGAAGCTGGGGACCCCAGGAATTTAATGAATTAAATGAATTAACTGGAAAATCTGTTTAATTCGTTCAATTCATTTTATTAATTTCACTAGTTTTATGAATTAAATGAATTAAATGAATTAAATGGAAGTATATTTAATTCATTGAATTCATTCAATTTATTTAACTAATTAAATGAATTAAATGAACTACATGGATTTTTTTTAAAATTCATTTTATTCATTTGATTATTTAAATGAATTAAATGAATATAATGAATCAAATAAACAAAATGGAAAACTGTTTCTGGAATCTGGGGATCCCAGGAATTAAATGAATTAGATGGAAAATCTATTTAATTCATTTAATTCATTTAATTCATCTAATTCATTAAACATATTGAAGGAATTAAATGAATTAAATGGAAAACCCATGTCATTAGAGAAAGGGAACAATTCCCCGTCTGGTAGAGGGTCATCCTCCTCATCGTTGCTCAGCATCCTCATCCCCTGGTCCCGCTGGGCCATTGGTTTCCTGCAAGTATAGGGTCGTCCTCTTCAGTATTTCATCTTCAGGACGTCATGTTCAGCAAACTAACCAACAACTCTTTAAACATAATCATCGGAAACTTGCCGGCTTCCAAATGATCACAATTATTTTCCTACTCCTCCTCGTCATCATCATCATCATCAGCATCAGCATCAGCATCAGCATCAGCATCATCATCGTCATCGTCATCATCATCATCCTCCTCCTCATCCTCATCCTCATCCTCATCCTCATCCTCATCCTCATCCTCATCCTCCATCCCCATCTCCATCCTCATCCTCATCCTCATCCTCATCCTCATCATCATCATCATCCTCATCATTCGCAGCATCCACATCATCATCATCATCATCAACATCATCATCCTCATCATTATCCTTATCATCATCATACATACGTTGCATTGTCTTGAACATCTTTATGCAGATTCAGGCTTCCATTTGGGGGGGGGGTAATTTTTGATAATGCGTTTCTTTTGCTTACAGCACTTGGCGAGAGACGATTAGTGCATTGGGGGTTTTCCCTTGCTGGACCCAATAGATTTTGCAACCCTACAACAGCCCTGCTCATCATCCTCATTTTCATCTTCATTCACATCCTCAGCATCCTGATCATCCTCATCATCCCCATCATCCTCATCATCCTCATCATCCTCTTCGTCTTCATCATCGTCCTCATCAACTCATTCTTGTTATCATTACTTTCGTCTTCATCAGTTTCCTTCATCGTTCTAGTCAGCAACCTCATCAACATCAAACAATTGGCACTGTTTGTGACTTGCAGCAACTCCAAAAAACCGCGTGAGACCGTTGCCGCATTCCGACTTCACCTTGTGAATCCCCCTTCACGATTACCACACTACCCCAGCCCTGCTAGCTTTCGTACCTCCCCCCTGGCCTCAAGTCGGGTACGACTAGCCACGTTCGTGGCAACAAATTCCATCGGAGGTAAAATTGAGTTACACCATTTCAAGAAATGGGAATGGGTCAAAACCTATTATTGCATATTCTTCCCATATTTGGGAGAATAAACATCCATTAACCAGGTCTTTTGTGGTTTCCCCAGGCAATTTGGTGGGTCAGGTTGGTCCCCAAACTGTTCAGAAAAACCAAAGATGAAGTGGTGCGGAGCCACAACTCAACAAGAACGACAAAACTGTGGTTGCAATCATGAATCCTTGACCCCTGGGAGGCTTGAAACCTCCATGATTTTTTCTGGTACACCAAGTCTTTGCTGTTTTCATCCCTATCAGTTGTGAATATATTGTTGGTAAAGACTTTAATTCTTGCTGGTCAACACCCAAATCTAGCAGGTAAAAAAAACCATGAACAAAAACCGGATTCTTACCGCTTTGATCCCAATCTTGTTGGTCAGAAGATTTTTTTCCCCCTGAAAATGGTTGATCATGATTTTCCCAGCTAAAATATACCACGATTCATTGATTGGAAGAGATTCCCTATTTTCAGAGAAGATCACATAGCATATTGTTGATCATATAGTCCGACTATATTCCCACCATATCCCATATCGACCATATCGCCATAAAATGTTTGGTTTTGAATTTCCATTTTTTTTTGGATCCCCCCGAAAATGGTTGGCCGACAGCCAGGCCTTGAGTGCAGGCTCTGTTGGACAGGTGGACCTTTTTACCTTGAAGGAGGTGGCTCGGTGTTTTTTTTGGAAGGGAAGATTTCTATAGGTGCTGACGCCCGGTTCTTTTTTGCGGTAAAATCTTCGGTCGACCACGAGGGTTGCTTCCGCGCAGTTGTTTTCGAGATTTGGTGGACATTTGACCGGGGGCCTCTTTGTATGAAGGGTGGACAACGCACGGAATTCCTGTAGATTTCCGCTGAAACCAATCCGTTGAATGATCCTATGAAGTCTTGAAAATAGGCAAACTTGGAATAGAATCTCAAACTACTTTGCTAGTTTGACCCATGGCCCATGAAGGATTGTCCAAAAATGGAGGGAATACCCAAACAGTATCCAACCATGCAATCAGAACATGGGGAACATGATGACAACGCAATGGAACCATAATATGGTCACATTTCATCCAAGCCGCATTTTGTTGGTCGCAGTACCATGATCTGATCAAACGTGATGATCGTGATGGGTGAAACTAGGCTGTTCTTTCTCAATTGTGCCTTTCCAAACATGTTTTCCGGCACACGACTAAGATGTGGCTTTCGATTCCATGATTTCAAGGCATCAATCTTGCAATGTCGCAGTTGGGATCTTCTCTCCATTCCTGAGGACATCTCAGAGGAATGGAAGACGTCCTTCAAAAAGTTGCTCCCTGCTGGTCATGGCGACACAGTCATTGTGAAAACCGTTTTCGAGGTACCTTGGACCTTGGAACACGGCAGGTCCAAGTGTTGACGGATAGTGACGACTAGTGGGCTGAATGTGAAACCAGGGATGCGGAGAATTCTGGGGGGTCAAAGTTGTTTGGGTCCCTGCAGTTCCCCTATTTCATGGTCTTCTAAAGGAGTGGAATTCTGCAATAAGCTTGGACGTGCCGAAGTTAAAAACCACAAGCCGCCACAATGGCAGAAAGGTACAGAGAGCGCTGCAGCAATAGCGACCACAAGAAAACCCGCCAACGCAGTCACGAGAACAAGAGCAGCAATAGCAGCAACAAGAAACATCACTCAACACAGCCAATACCAAAGCATCATATACTGTAAATGATGAACTGGAATCAAAATCGCCATCAAGGGGTGAGATCAACTCAAGGTTGCAACCATCTCGTAAAGATGAGCATCAGGGATAGGAGCTGTATCAACAGCAGGAATATGAGAAAAGCAAGAACAGTTTGCAGGAGCAATGATACCAAGACGAAGAAAAAAACAAGTAGGAGAGAGAAGAAGGAGAAGGAGGAGAAGAAGAAACCAAACACACGATGCATCCGTGGTGCCGGTAATGCCGTGTGGTAAATCCAAAAAACCACGCAGCATCGACGACTTGCCAGAAATGGCTTGCCCAATGGGAGCCGCAGAAATGGGACCGGGCAGATCAAATCGGGGCGCCAGAGTTGATTCGATGCTAGAGGAACATGTTGTGAAACAGGGCTTCAAGGCTGGTTATATATTTTGCTTCCAAAAGCATTTCGAACTGGGCCAACTAATAGGTACCTCTTAATACCTCTTATATAATTCCATCATACTTAGCTTAAGGAAAACCTACAGGAACATCATGCAGGGTGCAGGAACGATTGGATTCCTGTATATAATTGTTCCCTCATATAATCCGTGGTTGTTTGTCAGATCCTCAGGTTTGTTGGTCAATCCGTTGATGCCATAGCGAACAATTTCCACAGTGAAGAAAAGGACAATCAGTAAAATCCATTTCTACAAATGAATGGCAAATTCGAAACAATCATGGCTTTTGGATGTTTTTTGGGAACACCTGTACTATGAAATGGTTGAGTTTTGTATGGCCAACAGTAACAACTGGACCTTGCTTCGGACAAAAATTCAGGAGACGGAAAGAGCCTATGAGAACGACTGGGCTTTGCTGGAGTTATTTTTTACGAACTGCGGCGACAACTGTGCGACTTGGACGTGTTTGTTTCGGAAAGGTTCAATTTACGACAGAGCCAAGTTACCCTCTGGTAATTTAACATAGCTATTGAAAATGACCATTTATAGTGGATTTACCCATTGAAAATGGTGATTTTCCATAGTTATGTTAGTTTACCAGAGGGTATATAGTGTTACTGTAGCCGAGTACTGGGGGGGTTACATTTTCTGGGCAACTATTCTAGTAGGATTTATGTGTCTATCTTCGGGGTGCTACATACGGTAGTAAGCCAGCAAAGGTCACCAACATCTGCCTGGAAAGATTTTGATGTGTGACCAGTGAATATAGAACAAGTATTCCAAAGTGATCAAAGTTCAGAATTGTTGATCTGGGAAGCTGTTAAAAGGGGACTTGAGTTGTGAATTTGAGGTCATTGTAGTCGGCTGCTGGATCTGGTGAATTTGGCTCCAAAAATGGGAGTGAGTTTCAGACACACCCAATGGTGGCGATGTCAAATCCCACCAGACATGATGATATTTATGGCCTATGGCCTTATTGTTTTATGCTTTGTTTTTGGTCCTGTAGGCCACTGGGTGTTTAATGGTTCAGGCAGAACATAGGGTGGGTTTGACAATCTTGATGAAAGACACGATTGGATGGGTTCAGATCAAAACGCATATGACAAAAAGACAAGCCTTCCATTCGGTCCAACATGGTGCGGGATGTGCAGCCGCCATAGCCGCCATTTGTTGGTTCAATCTCTGACGTGTGCTTTGTTGACCCTTTCACACAGTATTTTCAGTTGGTGAACCCCCCAGTTTTGGTTTCCGGTTCAGTCCCCATTTTCGGTGTGTTGGGCAAGTCTAACTTTTGAAGAGTGAAGCTTCACAGATGAGGACGCGAAAATGCGGGTCATGTGGAAGATCCTGGAACCAATGAAGAAATCCATCTTCGATGAGTCTCTCAGATGGCAGCTTAAGGGGCAGCTGGAAGCCTGAGGACTACAGCCTGAGAAGCTCTGATTCCACCAAGGTTTGACCTCAGGGATGAGGCAACCTTCACTGCCAAGGGGCTGCCTGGCCACTGGGGGATTTGGGGCTACAGGATGGGGCCCCATAGTTAGCTAAGTTGGTTTGTAGCTATAATAACCATAGTGTATGATACTTCTAATTATGTTTAGATGGGATTATAAACCAACTTGTAACTAGGGAGCCCTTCCTATATACCATGGCAATATATTTGGCCAAACATGAGGTTTTGTAGGATTTCTGTCCCGATTTGACTGGCCATTGATAAGGAACATGGTGATAAACCATGGTTGAACAATTTGGGGTAGCTTAGATTCAGACAAAGCCACATTGCGCTATCACAAAAACGGATAAAAACGGTAGGTTTGAAGCAGATGCGGGAGGTTATTGGACAATTTCCTGTTATTTGCCCTATATATCCTTTGTATTTTTTTGCTTGTTTTAGTACCTTATACATTGAACCATGAAACCGACGGGTTCTCAACATCAACCAAGTGATGCCTCAGTTGAACAAGGGCCGTGTCCAACATTCATTTGGGCAATTCTTCTACAACTTCGCAACAACGCAGCGACCACACCACCATCAATGGGCAGTAAGTGAGGCTGCAGCGCCTGGAGGGAAGCCCAAAACAGGTTTACTTCAATATTCGGAATCATTTGGGGATAGGTCATTCCTGGAATACTGTAATACATTTTTTTGGGTCAAAATGCGTGTAACAGCTATTGTCATGTAAATTACCGTGGATTCCATGGGTCTTGAACCATAGCCCATAGCCATTGATTTCCCTCCAAGGAAGGCAATGCTGGCGGAATTCACGGAGGCCATTCAAGAAGGTCAGGGGTGAAAAAGTGAAGGGACAGGGGTCGGAATTGAAGACCCCTCTAAGCTTTGATAGCAATCATCATTTATCAAGTATATCCCCATAATTCCAGGGACCTGCCTAGCAGGGGTCAGCTGATCAAAGGAAGTAACCCTTCAAGAACTTCGAGTTATTTCGAGTTTTCTAGTGATGTACATGGCTTCCCTCAGCGAAAACGGATTAAACAAAGAAGAGGTAGCCCAAAGCTGGGCTGAGAAAAGAGGTAGCTCAGAGAATTTTATTGGGTCAACTTCAGAGGTAGAAGGGCCCAGAGGTAGCCAGGTCGCCCAGTTTGCAAGAGTTCCAGTAGGACGAGGTCAGGTCGACCGCGTTCTCCAGGTGGGCCAGTCATTTTTTTTTGCCAGGTGAATATGAGCCGATGCTCAAACCTGGAGATCTTGTACTCACAACTCCCAATGCTGTGACTTGGCCGTAGCTGGGATGGGTTTGATGCTGGAGGCATCAACTGCACACATGGGTTTCAGCACCCAACGGCTGAGGATTTCATATGTTTTTACATGTTTTTACCATCCAAAATGTCGATGTAAGTAGCAAAACTGAGTACTTAAAGCAGGACAATGTGGATATGACCCACCAAATCTAGAAGTTCCCTGCGCATTTTGCGCTCTCTTGCCCTTCTGCGGTTTGACTCATTTTCGTGAAAATATGTGAACATACATATGTTGGGGTCTCCATACTTTCAAACATTCTTAAACTTTCCGCATGCCAAACGGTCTATTGATGGCAGGGAAGGTGGTACCAAAATCTTGGGGATGAGCTATTGATGGGTGAGATCTGCATTCTGAACCTCAGGGTACCCCACTTCATCCTGCTGCCAGATTGCCACTACCTCCAAGTACTTCTTGATCCAGCATCGACCCCAGAGACGCTACAAAGAGTACCGCATGGAGACGCCAAAACATGATCGGAATTCCAAGATCGACAGCTGAGAAAACCGCAATTCTGCCCTCGCTGTGAACCGATCTTCTTCATGATGTGTCGCCTCAAGAGACATAGAATTTGTGGGTTCCTGACTTTGAGACAATTCGGCCCCATACATTCGAGATCATGAAAAAGGATCAATACCAAACCTGGCCAACAACGGCGGTCTCCAAAGTCTTAATGCTGGCCATTTTCATAGCAACCACATGAAAAGGATAGACACGTAAAATCCAATCCTAATTTTGGTGTACAGTAAATCACTCAAATCTATCATTTTGGTCAAACTGTGTAGGAGTAAACTCGCGAGGTTTTTGGGTTTAGCTCAACTCACATGTGTTTGTTTCAACATGTTTCCCCTCAAATTGAATTTCGGACAATAGGACTCTTTAACAAACACAGATTTTTCAGGGTTTCCGCATCATTTTCAGAGGCACATCGCTTCGAACCTCGGCGATTTTTGAGGTCCATCGCTTCTGGAACTCCCTTGAAGAATTTCTTGGAAGACAGTCGCTGGGCAGATTTTTCGGCTGCAAAAGATGATCGACGAGTAGGTTGTGACCATAGTATGTGATAGACATCGCGCAAACACATACTGTGTATATACTGTATACTGTATACTGTGTATATATATATATATATATAGATAGTATATAATTATAAGTATATTGTAGAGCGATGCCTGTAGGGGTCGGGGGAGGGAGAGAGTGTGGGGGATTTCATCTGAACTTGCGGACATGACATGCTGCGAGCTGCATCTTCGTTGTCGTCAGCGTCATTGTCGTCGTCGTCGTCGTCGTCGTCGTCGTTGTTGTTGTTGTTGTTGCTTCTGGTCCTCCTTCTCGTTCTCGTTCTCGTTCTTGTTCGTGTTGTCGTTGTCGTTGTCGTTGTCCTTGTTGTCGTCCTTGTCGTCATTGTCGTCGTTGTCGTCGTTGTCGTTGTTGTCGTCGTCTTCGTCGTCGTCGGCGGCGTCGTCGTCGTCGTCGTTGTTGTTATTGTTGTTATAGCTGTTGCTGCTTGGTCCTGTTGTCGTTGTCGTTGCTATCTTTGTAGTTATTCTATTCTATCCTATTATATTATATTTTGTTATATTTTATTATACTATACATGTATACATATCATATGACGAGATACATCTCAGGATGCAATGATACATGCACAGTGCACACGTAAGCAATTCATCAATAGCAATTTATCAATAACCTAACCGTTCTGAGGTGGCAGTCAGATCGAGCAATTGGTGGATTGGAAACAGAAAATCTACTCGGCCATCTTGATGCTACATGGCTCATTTGATCGTTGAGAAATTGGGTCACTGCGGGAGATAGACATCTGGGAAAAGACATGGAAGATCCATGAGAGATTTATGGATGATTAAACCGTTGAGAGATCGAGTTATCCTGGGAGAATCTAGGGATAAGGGGAGATCATGGGAGAATTTGTTGTAAAACCTGCTTGAAGTTTGATTTTCACTTTTTTTAAGTTTGGTGTGACGAATGGCAAAAGGATCCAAATCCAAAAACACAGAAAATCCGGCCACGTTGCATTGGCCATCGGTGGCAGGGAGGAAGCTGTGATCGAAGCGATGCGTACTGTATGGAAAACATTTCCCTTTCAAAATGGGGAGCCGTTAGGAGCTACAGATTGAGTTTTCCAAGGCCATGGGACATCTGCAGTCTTTGTCAATGGTGAAATCTAAGGTCTAGGCTGCATTTGGTAAGTTGGAAGACTTTCCTGTGATGGGCGATTCTCAGGGTGGGATGGTAACTGGTCTCATGGATTCTTGTTGACATGCAACATGGGAATACCTTCAGCCTTCAGCCAACCAGTAGAAGCGTATGGGGCACGACCACCGACGGAGCCACTTCTCGGGGTCGCTGCCTTTCCCCGCCTCAGGGTCTATGGGCACATGGTGGTGAAGCATGGTTTCTTTCAGTCAGACCCTCACAATGGCAATTGGTTCCTTGGCAGATGTCAAATCCCGGCTTCACATGCCATTGACCCATACCATACCATACCATCATCCAACTTGAATGAACTTTGGGGGATACTCTACTCGCAGATGATTATACATACATAGACGACACAAACGGATATGGATATGTAATGGTTTGTCTGAAAATAGGGAACGCCGAAATCCGCTGGTTTATCATCATTTTCCTTTTTGAAAACAACCATTTGGGGTATACATAGATCATTTTCGGACAGAACCATATGTTGCTATGTTGCCGTTGATGTTGAAGGAACCATTTGGAGCTATGGACGGTCAATATCCCTTCTGAATAACCATGTAGATCCTCTCAAAATATGGCTGTGTCTGGACATGGTGTATACTCCCCCGGCATTTTACGTGGCAAAGCCAATGTCCTAAGCCATTTCCAAGTCAGCACTATGGCTGGAGACCATCCCAAATGGATCCAGTGTTTCCAGGATACGTCGGTGACATTTGCCTAAGATATTTCCATGTCTTCTCCAGATTTCCCAACTCGGCATCAAAGGGACTTTGCTGTGAGATCGTTGGATGTGACGCAAGCCAAGGTTTTGGGAGCCCAACAGCAAGACCGTGACGCTCATCGATTGGGGCGGCGTGGGCGACTTGGTCGGGGTCTCAGGGGTAGCGTTGGGTGAATCTGCAGCTTTGTCTGAAAAATTAGAGGAAAAGCCTCTGGTTTATGATTCTCCCCATGAAATAGCAACTGTTGAAATATCCAAAAGCAGACAGACCCTCTGGTGAACCTATTCTTGATTAACATCTGAAGTTTTAACAACACACCCAAGATGACTAGGGTTTACTTACCAAGGACGGTGTGAGCCATTTCTTGAGTCAAGAACTCGTGGGTACTTCAGACCTCGCGGCCGAAATGAGGGCCCAGACACGCACTGCAAGCTGGCCAACCTCTATTCCCACTTGGGCAAGCTCACGGAGGCCATGAGTGACCGAAGCCTAGCCGATCTCACTATATGAATGATGACAAGTCATATGTATAAGATATATAAGTATAAGGAAGATTGCCCAGAGCACTTATTTCTGAGTTGGGAATGACCAAAACATGCCGAGGATGGGTTTCTTCTAATCAAAGGTGTTCCAATCTATGAGTATGGAACAGTGATTCCAAAGTGCTTAGCAAATGTGTTGATTTCAGGGGAAAAGGACTGGACTCCATGAGTTGGAACGCCGAGTCACTCGCCTGAATCAATCATGGAAATGGAAACTGACCCCTTAGCAGGCTTAGCAGGTTGCTATTTCCGTTGAAAGGGGCAAAGTTCCACTGAAGTGCTTGTTTATAGAGCCTATTCCCCCGCATCCGTTTTGGCTGTTTCAATCCCATTCTCGGCCCGGGTGTACTATGATAGCCAGGCCTGGAGCGACTGCGAAGCTGTAGAACTCCAAACTGTAGAACTCAAGGGGATACAAGAGGTATCCGGCACCTATCATCGTGCAGGAGATCGTGGCTTCCGATCGGCTTTGATCTGGGTTCCAAAAAGCTATTCAATTGGGAAAGGATGATCATCCGGTGAAATTGGGGATTTTTAATGTTCTTCGTTTTTAAAGTGGTTCAAAATCATCAAAACCATGGAACCCGACATATTTAAAAAGCAATGGTATATGGGGTTGTACCAACAAAGAACAGATTTTTAGGTGGGTCAAACATAAGTAAGATATGACATGGAGTCGGACCAACCAGACCTGGGGTTTCATCGGAAAAGAAATTCATTCCACAGATTCCAGAAGAATTGGCTGAAACAAATCAGGGCTTGACCGACAAGAAATGGTGGTTTGACGAACACACCTTGATATTTGAGCTACCAAGAATTGCGCCTTTCAATCGACAAACACTTGGGGATTTAATCAATCAAGCAACATATACCTCTAACCAACCGAAATCGGCGATCTTTTTTTCTTCTTCTCCGGGCATACTAGGATGATTTTTCATCGGCAAAATCGAAATGGGTCTGAAATTAGGGGTTTCCCATTCCATCTCGTGGTTCACTTGAAAGATGGCCATCCCATTGTACTATTGACATGTGACGATCTCCATCGAAGCCAGTTGCGGGGTCGCCCAAACATTGCAAGGATTCTCGATCTATCAAGCCACTGAGAATCAGACGGCGGGGTGATTTTTTGGCGCGGCCACATGGTACATAGTCATGATCGACCTACACTGCAGCTGATGGTAAACTCAAAGCCTGTGTAAATCAGAATGCCACAAAAAACGCGCACACCTTGGCTATGAATTGCTATAACCATTGGTGTCTAAATCCCCAGTGATGTTTCAGTGATGTTTGCCACCTGCTGCGACAAGTGAAACGACCAGGCGCTGTTTTATGGCCGAACTTATGGGATCTCGTACTTCAACGAAGCGTTGGGTCTCAGGCAAAGACAGCGGTTCACCAGAATCCATGAGCCAATGCATCTACCCTCTGGTTATTTAACATAGCCATGGAAAATCACCATTTTTTATAGGTAAACCATCTATAAATGGGCCATTATCCATGGCTATGTTAAATAACCAGAGGGTACATGTATCATATGCAATCATCATGCATTGGATTGACACTTGCACACATACAAAATCATACAAATACAAACAAGTACACACATGGGGTAGGTATACAGATAGGCAGACACATGGGTAGAGATATACGTACTGTATACACAAATACACTCATGCATGCAACGCATAAATACATAAATTCATAGGTATATTGACACATCGATGAATGGATGGATCGATGATGGATCATCGGTAGATGGGTGGATTTTGTGATCCACCCATCCATCCACCCGTTCATAGATAGATATACAGATAAATAGGTACATAGGTACGTTGGTAGATTGGATGGTTGAATATGTGGATGGATGGATGGATAGAAAGAAAGCGGGAGAGAAATAAGGACACACGCAAAGAGGGAAAGAAACAAATATCTAAAAAAAATGAAACAAGAAAGTCAGAACTCGGTTTGCAGCTGTATTTACTGTATTTTGGATCTGCCACGCGGTCACCCACTCATCTCAGCTGAATTTTGGGTTCAGGCTCTTCTACAATGATGACGGAAAGTGGAACGTGGTGCGAGAACACCCGGGCACCCAGGAGACTTGTCGTTACAGCCGTCCAGACAAATGGGCGATGAAGAATTATGGATGTGCTCGAATATCTTCACATCTACATATACAATATTATAAGATTAAAAGATTATAAGATTATATTATATATACAATTATATATATATATATATACAAACGCATCCCAGTGGGTTACTGGTTCATATTTCCAAGCCATTATCCCACGTAAAATCATATTGAATCTCCTCAAAGCACTGCTTACCCTCTAGTCTTCCAACACTTTGCTATGGCAAAAGAAGCATTTTTTTATAGGTATTTCATTATAAATCAACTAGACATGGACCATTTTCATCCATTTTCCATATTGCCAGAGGTAAAAAAAAGTGTCCATCCATTGTTGGTCACTCTCCTTTTGTGTCTGCCAGGCCCTAACTGAAACCGTGGCCGAGACTTGGCAAGAAGTGCCAGAACTGAGTTGAAGACAACTGTGAAAACAATTGTTCAATGGATTGGTTTAAGGGAAAATTTACAGGAAAGCCCCATATTTAATGGGAAAATCTATGGTTTCCTGTAAATTTTCCCTTAAACCAATCCATTGAATTGTTGTTCACCAGATTTTTTTTGATCTGCCGCTGGCTCAAAATTTCTGGACAACATATAGTATAAATAGGCACTGCAGTGCAGGGTTTCATTCCACTCGAACTTGACTCGAACGATCAATGTCGTTTGCCCAAAAGTCGCGCTATACTCGTAGAGTCAAGGCACCTGGCAATGAACGTCCGAATTTGGGAACATCTTTCCCATGGGAATCCATTTTCCTGGGGGATTGTTCATTGCCAGGTTGACAGGAAAGGGTGGAGTCAAGATTGGGTGCGGAAAAATGGGCTGGTTTGATAGAATGAATAACCGAATTTGTGGTTCCGATTCCTTTAAAATTCGACCTACACACCCGCGCACACACCCGTGTCGAGTCAATCATGGGGGCACAGAAACTTTAACTAACAATACCAGCGAATTGACCAGATTTTATTTGTCCAACAACCAATTGGAAGTTCACTAGGCAGGGTGGGGCTGTCCAGTGATCTAACCTGGCGATTGGAAATCCTCTGAGTATCTATGTGGTTTTCCCGAGAGCGCCTGCGAAGGGTTCTTCGTAAAAAAGCAGCCGTTATACTAGATCTTCACACCTTCACACCTGCAGATCTAGATCTTCACACTCTCACATCTGCCGATCTACATCTTCACACCTTCACATCTGCTGATCTAGATCTTCACACCCTCACATCTGCAGATCTAGATATTCACACCTTCACACCTGCAGATCTAGATCTTCACACCTTCACATCTGCCGATCTACATCTTCACACCTTCACATCTGCTGATCTACATCTTCACACCTTCACACCTGCAGATCTAGATCTTCGCACCTTCACACCTGCAGATCTAGATCTTCACACCTTCACACCTGCATATCTAGATCTTCACACCCTCACATCTGCAGATCTAGATCTTCACACCCTCACATCTGCAGATCTAGATCTTCACACCCTCACATCTGCAGATCTAGATCTTCACACCTTCACACCTGCAGATCTAGATCTTCACACCCTCACATCTGCAGATCTAGATCTTCACACCTCACATCTGCAGATCTACATCTTCACACCCTCACACCTGCAGATCTAGATCTTCACACCTCACACCTGCAGATCTAGATCTTCACACCTTCACATCTGCAGATCTCTTCTCGCTCTTCTTCTATTCTCTCTTAAGGCGGGGGCGGTGCCGCCGGAGCGCCACGAAACGCAACCCTTTCGCACGAAATGGACGTTGGACGTCCAAAACCTAGGTAAAATTGCGATTTTGAAGCGTCGCCGGCAACCCTTTCGCACGAAATGGACGTTGGACGCCAAAAACTGAGGAAAAATTGCAACTTTAATTGGTCGCGCGCAACCCTTTCGCACGAAATGGACGTTGGACGTCAAAAACTGAGGAAAAATTGCAACTTTTATTGGTCGCGCGCAACCCTTTCGCACGAAATGGACGTTGGACGTTAAAAACTGAGGAAAAATTGCGACTTTGAAGCGTCCCGCGCAACCCTTTCGCACGAAATGGACGTTGGACGTCAAAAACTGAGGAAAAATTGCGACTTTGAGTTGTCAATCGCAACCCTTTCGCACGAAATGGACGTTGGACGTCAAAAACTGAGGAAAAATTGCAACTTTGAGGTGTCGCGCGCAACCCTTTCGCACGAAATGGACGTTGGACGTTAAAAACTGAGGAAAAATTGCGACTTTGAAGTGTCCCGCGCAACCCTTACGCACGAAATGGACGTTGGACGTCAAAAACTGAGGAAAAATTGCGACTGTGAGTTGTCAATCGCAACCCTTACGCACGAAATGGACGTTGGACTTCAAAAACTGAGGAAAAATTGCGATTTTACTTGGTCAATCGTAACGCTTTCGTCTGTGTAAAAGTGTCTGTGTGTAAAAGCGTCTGTGTGTAAAAGTGTCTGTGTGTAAAAGTGCCGGGTGTAAAAGCGGTTGTGTGTAAAAGCGTCTGTGTGTAAAAGGGTCTGTGTGTAAAAGCGTCTGTGTGTAAAAGCGTCTGTGTGTAAAATCGTCTGTGTGTAAAAGCGTCTGTGTGTAAAAGCGTCTGTGTGTAAAAGCGCCTGTGTAAAAGCCTCTGTGTGTGAAAATGTTGTGTGTAAAAGTGTCTGTGTGTAAAAGGGTCTATGTGTAAAAGCGTCTGTGTGTAAAAGGGTCTGTGTGTAAAAGCGCCTGTGTGTAAAAGCCTCTGTGTGTGAAAGTGTTGTGTGTAAAAGTGTCTGTGTGTAAAAGCGTCTGTGTGTAAAAGCGTCTGTGTGTAAAAGCTTCTGTGTGTAACAGCGTCTGTGTGTAAAATCGTCTGTGTGTAAAAGCGTCTGTGTGTAAAAGCGTCTGTGTGTAAAAGCGCCTGTGTAAAAGCCTCTGTGTGTGAAAATGTTGTGTGGAAAAGTGTCTGTGTGGAAAAGGGTCTGTGTGTAAAAGCGTCTGTGTGTAAAAGGGTCTGTGTGTAAAAGCGCCTGTGTGTAAAAGCCTCTGTGTGTAAAAGTGTTGTGTGTAAAAGTGTCTGTGTGTAAAAGCGTCTGTGTGTAAAAGCGTCTGTGTGTAAAAGCTTCTGTGTGTAAAAGCGTCTGTGTGTAAAGGAGTCTCTGTGTAAAAGCTTCTGTGTGTAAAAGCGTCTGTGTGTAAAAGCGTCTGTGTGTAAAGGAGTCTGTGTGTAAAAGCTTCTGTGTGTAAAAGCCTCTGTGTGTGAAAGCGTTTGTGTGTAAAAGTGTCTGTGTGTAAAAGCGTCTGTGTGTAAAAGCGTCTGTGTGTAAAAGCGTCTGTGTGTAAAAGCTTCTGTGTGTAAAAGCCTCTGTGTGTAAAAGCGTCTGTGTGTAAAAGCGTCTGTGTGTAAAAGCGTCTGTGTGTAAAAGTGTCTCTGTGTAAAAGTGTCTGTGTGTAAAAGCGTCTGTGTGTAAAAGCCTCTGTGTGTAAAAGCGTCTGTGTGTAAAAGTGTCTGTGTGTAAAAGCGCCTGTGTGTAAAAGCTTCTGTGTGTAAAAGCCTCTGTGTAAAAGCTTCTGTGTATAAAAGCCTCTGTGTGTAAAAGCTTCTGTGTGTAAAAGCATCTGTGTGTGAAAGTGTTGTGTGTAAAAGCGTCTGTGTGTAAAAGGGTCTGTGTGTAAACGGGTCTGTGTGTAAAAGTTTCCGTGTGTAAAAGCCTCTGTGTGTGAAAGTGTGTGTGCGTGTGTAAAACGCATCTGCGTGTAAAAGTGTCTGCGTGTAGAAGCGTCTGTGTGTAAAACCGTCTGTGTGTGTGTAAAAGCTTTTGTGTGTAAAAGTGTCTGTGAGATCTCGAGAATTACATTGTGACAATGTCAGTGTTTGTTGACGATGCAGTGGATCTATGTGATTTATGGCACAAAAAAAATATGTGATCTTTGCATTGAAATGCATGAGCAGTGGACAAAAAAATACTACGGGAATCATTGTACTGTTCAATTTTGTACCGTTCAATTTTGTTTTGTTCTCCAGCATGTCATGGCATTGTTTTGAACTCAAGCGAACAGATATGCATGTCTCGGAATTTTCTGAATGCAACATGTTTGGTTGAAGTCACGCACCCGTGACGTTTGTGGACGTTTTGTGGTCTCTGTTTCATTTGCTGACGGGAATGTCTGTGCGAATGGTGCATGCGACCGCGTCATTCGCGTCGTCCGCTGCCGTGGAAATTTGGTTGCAGAGGCATTGCGAGATGATGCAAGATGGTGTTGCCGAGCTGCTGAGTTTTTTGTTTTTGAGCTTTGTTAAACTTTTTTTTTGTTGATGCGTTCAGCCTTTAGTTTGCAGGTCTCTGCGACAGTGGTTCTTTGCCATGTCAAACTCATGAGTGGTGGTCTCAGTTTGGAAGTCAGCGAACAAATCCTTTGCAGTGGATTGTGCAACTCTGCAGCGACAAGCATAGTTTACCTCTTTACCTCTTTCCTTGGCTCAGATGTGAACGTCGAGACAAGATGCATTGTGTACAGAGTGAACATCCAGATTCTTATATGTACGCTGAATGTTCGTGAAACAAGTGACGATTGGCAAACAGGTATCTTGAACATTTCTTGGACTTCTCGAGGTTTCTGTGGGGGCTGTCCGTGAGATCTCGAGAATTGCATTGTGACAATGTCAGTGTTTGTTTACGATGCAGTGGATCTATGTAAGTATAGCACGAAAAAAATATATGTAATGTTTTCATTGAAATGCATGAGCAGTGGACAAAAAATACTACGGGAATCATTGTACCGTACAATTTTGTGGTCGCTGTTTCATTTGCTGAAGTGGATGTCTGTGCGAATGGAGCATGCGACCGCGTCATCCTCGTCGTCCGATGGCGTGGAAATTCGGTTGCAGGAGCTGCGTAGCAGTGCTGTGACCAGGGGTCGTGAATGGCTCCAGGATGCCCTGGCAAACATTTCAGTCATGGAGCTTCGCAAAATGGCGCATGCTCGAAATGTTGGCCGTGGACCGGACAACAAGAGGCTTGCGGTTGGAGAGCTGCGCGCTCAATTGCTGGATGTCTTGGCACCACGCATGCAGGTCCGGTGGGGCAGAATAGGATTGTGACGAAAGTTGCGTGTTTGTCACATGTTGTAGGATGATGGCGGTTTTGTGGTGGCAGTGTGTCGGATGCTGCAGGTGGAAGAGGCATCGGCTGCCAAATTGGAAGAACTTCGCCTTGGGGCTGTTTCACAGGGCAGGGAGTGGCTCAGTCGTTCTTTGGACGAAATGCGAAAAGAGGAGCTTCGAGTCCTGGCTACTGCGGGTGGTGTGGAGACACGATCCGGCAAGGCTTGGCTGCCTGTAGGAGAGCTGCGCAACTCGTTGATGAAAGTCTTGGAACCCTCCACGGAGGTTGGGTTCAACCACAAAATGTGTTGTGACATGAGTTGTTTTTGTGACCGAGTTTGAATGTTTGTCACATGGTGCGATGTTGTAGAAAGATGGCGGTTTTGTGGTGGCAGTGTGTCGGATGCCGCAGGTGGAAGAGGCATCGGCTGCCAAATTGGAAGAACTTCGCCTTGGGGCTGTTTCACAGGGCAAGGAGTGGCTCAGTCGTTCTTTGTCGGAAATGTCAGCTCGTCAGCTTCGAGTTCTGGCTGCTGCGGGTGGTGCGAAGACGAAGTCTGACGGGAATTGGCTGCATGTAGCAGAGCTGCGCAACTCGTTGATGAAAGTCTTGGAACCCTCAACGGAGGTTGGGTTCAACCATAGAATGTGTTGTGACATGAGTTGTTTTTGTGACCGAATTTGAATGTTTGTCACATGGTGCGATGTTGTAGGATGATGGTGGTTTTGTGGCGGCAGTGTGTCGGATGCCGCAGGTGGAAGAGGCATCGGCTGCCAAATTGGAAGAACTTCGCCTTACAGCTGTTTCACAGGGCAAGGAGTGGCTCAGTCGTGCTTTGTACGAAATGCGAAAAGAGGAGATTCGAGTCCTGGCTACTGCGGGTGGTGTGCAGACACATTCCAACCGGAATTGGCTGCCTGTAGCAGAGCTGCGCAACTCGTTGATGAAAGTCTTGGAACCCTCCACGGAGGTTGGGTTCAACCACAAAATGTGTTGTGACATGAGTTGTTTTTGTGACCGAGTTTGAATGTTTGTCACATGGTGCGATGTTGTAGAATGATGGCGGTTTTGTGGTGGCAGTGTGTCGGATGCCGCAGGTGGAAGAGGCATCGGCTGCCAAATTGGAAGAACTTCGCCTTGGGGCTGTTTCACAGGGCAAGGAGTGGCTCAGTCGTTCTTTGTTGGAAATGTCAGCTCGTCAGCTTCGAGTTCTGGCTGCTGCGGGTGGTGCGAAGACGAAGTCTGACGGGAATTGGCTGCCTGTAGCAGAGCTGCGCAACTCGTTGATGAAAGTCTTGGAACCCTCCACGGAGGTTGGGTTCAACCAAAAAATGTGTTGTGACATGAGTTGTTTTTGTGACCGAATTTGGATGTTTGTCACATGGTGCGATGTTGTAGGATGATGGTGGTTTTGTGGTGGCAGTGTGTCGGATGCCGTAGGTGGAAGAGGCATCGGCTGCCAAATTGGAAGAACTTCGCCTTGGAGCTGTTTCACAGGGCAAGGAGTGGCTGAGTCGTTCTTTGTCGGAAATGTCAGCTCGTCAGCTTCGAGTTCTGGCTGCTGCGGGTGGTGCGAAGACAAAGTCTGACGGGATTTGGCTGCCTGTAGGAGAGGTGCGCAACTCGTTGATGAAAGTCTTGGAACCCTCCACGGAGGTTGGGTTCAACCAAAAAATGTGTTGTGACATGAGTTGTTTTTGTGACCGAATTTGCATGTTTGTGAGACATGGCATCATGTTTGTGACATACCAGGGATCGACAAACAAATATCTTCAACATTTGTTGCATCTCTTTAGGTCTCTGTAGGGGCTGTCCGTGAGATCTCGAGAATTGCATAGTGATCATGCCAATTTTCGTTTGTGATGTAGTGGATCTATGTGTTATTATTTCATTGATATGCATGAGGAGCGGGAAAAAAATGTAGGATGATGGTTGTTTTGTGGTGGCGGTGTGTTCCATGCTGTAGGTGGACGAAGCATCGGCTGCCAAATTGGAAGAACTTCACCTTGGAGCTGTTTCAGAGGGTGAGGAGTGGCTCCATCGTGCTTTGTACAAAATACCTGCAGAGGAGCTTCGAGTCCTGGCCACTGCGGGTGGTGTGGAGACACATTCCAACCGGAATTGGTTGCCTGTAGCAGAGCTGCGCAGATCGTTGATGAAAGTCTTGGCGACTTCCACGGAGGTTGGGTGCAATAAAAAAAGGCATCTTGAAGTTTTTATAGGAGCTGTTTGTGAGATCTCGAGAATTGAATAGTGATTATGCCGGCAAGTCCGGCTGTTTTTTTATTTTTTTTTTAAGCAGGAGCCGTGTCACGATGATACCCTTGCATCTGGTGCAAGTGTCTTGTGGGGCTGGCTGAAACGATGTTTGGAAAGTCCTGCGGCGCCTGATACTACATTGCTTCGAGATGCTGTTCCAGAACAAAAAGATCGCATGCGTATTTTGGCGGTTTTGGCCGACAAGACCATGGGTCAGGTGGAGGGATTGCATCTTTCGCTTGCTTCTTTGGATGCTCGTGTGGTGGATGCGACGTTGCCGCTTCTTGCTACTTTCGATGAAGTGCAGCAATCGTGGCCCAGCAAAGCTGTCACGGATTCTGTTGATTTATTGGATTTACCAGGTTACTTCGCCTCCATTGGCATGGAGCATTTGCTGCGGCATCAGGTCGTGGCATTGTTGTCCTGTGTTTTGCTGAGTGTATCGGAAGAAAGACGACTTCAATGGTGTCGTTTGGTTGGGTTCACCATCGACGCGGACATGTTGGAAGTGGCGAGCCGTTTGTGGGATGTCCACACACTTACAGCTGCTTGTGAATGGGACAGTTCTGGTGGTTATGAGGATCGTGACAATGTGGTGGAGGTGAGTGGTTGTCGAAACTATTGTATGGCCTGCGTTAGTTTTTTTTTTGTGTCTTGCCGGTTCGCGGTGGTTTGGTCTTTGCGTTGCTTGCAGGTGGTCCTTGGCATCCTGTGGGGCACGATTGAAAGCGTTGGTGGTGGATGATGAGGGCGAGGTGCGCCGGCGTCGAGGTAAGTTGGATGCTGCAGACGCGACGTACCTGCGATGCCTGATGCGGAGATATGGTTGGGAAAGATTTGACCAGGACGTGGAGGTGTGCTATTGGTCCGAATGTTTTCCATCTGCTCGCTATGGGAACAAGAAGTGTTTACAGTTTGCTTGGCTTTTGCTGACGCAGTTACTTCATCCTCGCCAGACGCCTGCATTGCAAGCTATGCGCTCACGTCACGATCCAGTGACGGTCGGAGAACTCCGTGATTCCAGGACGAGTGCGTGTCGTTGTTGTGTGTTTTGTGTACTTTTCTTACCTTTGTCACCTTTGCGAATAACAACATCATGGTACCGAGTTTTTTTTTGGCAATTTATGTGGGTATTTGCATGCTAAAATGAATTATCATGTGTTATACACGGCATCATGGTACCGAGTTGTTTTGTCCCATTTATGGGGAAATGTCCATAATAAAATGACATGACATATGTCATAGATGGCATCATGTTTGTGAAATACCAAGGATCGACAAACAAATATCTTCAACATTTGTTGCATCTCTTGAGGTCTCTGTAGGGGCTGTCCGTGAGATCTCCAGAATTGCTCATGTAAAGCATAATGGTACCGAGCTTTTTTTTTGTTTGCGCGATGAATGAGATAACGTATGTTATTTATACATCATGCGCGTGATCATGGTAGCCAATATATCTCGAGATCATCAGAGATATCTTCTCGAGGTTTCTGTAGGGGCTGTCCGTGAGATCTCGAGGAATTGCATACTGATTATGACATCGTATGTACAGGAGCGGCGTGTCTCCGGTTGTCGTTCAATTGGAACTGGATATACGACAATGGCAGGAAGTGCAGCAGTGCTTGCGGTTGCCGACTTCAGATGAAGACGGTGTGCTGTTCAAGCGGGTGTCGGAGTATTTGGAGAAGGAGAAGAAGGTGCGCTGTCGTTCCATGAAAGCTGCATTCCCTGGCGATGTGGACAACATCAAGGAGTTGAAGTTGGATTGTTTGGAAGCTTCGGATGATGCAGAGAATGGTATCAAATGGAGATCCGACACGGAACGGAACTTGATGCAGTCGATTCCTGGGTGGACTGAAGGAACTCTTTGCAAGGCCGCTTTTGTGCCATTGAGTGCCATCCTTTTCGGCGCTGGCACTTCTGTTGTGGAATGTGTTCCGGAGGTGGATGTGGAAGGGGATGGTAATGCAGTTGTTCCTGACAGCACTGGCTCTTCATGTGTGGAAGTTGCTGAGGAGGCAGATGTGGAGATGGATGTTGCTGCGGGCATTGCTATGGAGGCCTTGCCAGAGAATTTGCAAGTTGCCAAGAAAGCATTTGCTGTGTTGGAAAATGTGAATATGAAGTTTGAGATCAAGCTGCGTGAAGTTGCGCAGATGTTGGACTGCAGTCCAGCTATCACTGCTATTGGTGAAGCGCTGTCTCGCCTTGTGTTATGGTCTTATGATGATGATGATGTTCAGAATCCGCTGGAGCGTTACCAGTGCAGACTGTGCAAGTTTGGAACTGGCGGACAGAAAGAGTTTTTGGAACATTTAGTGGAGAAACACAGTGGAGGTGCCGATGCCAGCCGTGTGCTCATCGAGTATCGTAAGAAGGTCATTGGACTATTGACACACTTGGGCCCCACAGTTTCTTGTCTGCGCTGACCTTTTGTGGGATCGGGGTACTGAGCTTTTTGTAGCTATTTGTGTGGAATTTGTATCATAAAGTGAGGTAATAGTTTTAATTCACGGCGTCGGGGTACTGAGCTTTTTGTGTTGTATTTCTGTTAACACGATCGGAGTAGGGTAGTGTTACATGTTTGATGTGAGATGTCATGGTACTGAGATTTGCTGATGATGTTTTCATGAAGTGATGCATCAGGTCACCAGCTTTGCTTCGCAACGTCGGCTCATGGAGAATGCTGATGAAAGGCTTCGACAGCCCGAGCAAGGAGGTCGCTTTGAAACTGCATGCGTGGTGTGTGCTCGCAGGTTTTGGCGGGAGCAGCTGAAGATGTTAATCTTATTCCAAGATCCGGCTGGCAGCACCGAGATGGAGAACGGTGCGGTGGATGTGATTCCGTGTGGTCAACAGGAACGCTTGTGTCGAATTCTTGGAGTTGAAAGATACAGTCGAAGATGGCCGAAGATCCCTTTGGAGGCTCTGCATGCTTCGGCTGTTGAACATCCATACTGCAAGGGGGAGCATTTGCTCTTACACAAGCGTCGGATGCCGGTGGACTTGAAGGACCCTTACCACTGACTGCACGGGTTTGTTGCTTTCATTAAGGGATCACGGTACCAACTTGTTTGTAGCTAATTGTATGAATTTGTGCTTCAGTATACAATGAGCTAAGATTTTCTGTTCACGGCATCGGATTACTCGATTTTTTTTGGGTGAAGTTCTAGTAATATGTTCGGATGTCACTGCAATTGCAGGATCCTTGCCTGGTGTGCAGTGACTGCAAGGGCTCGTTGATGTCATCTAGTCTGACGTTGCCTCGGCACAGCTTGGCCAATGACCTTTGGATGGGCGAGCAACTGTCCGCATTGCGTGGCCTGGCCTCGGCCACGAAGCGACTTTTGCCGATGACACGGGCGTGCATGCAGGTTGTGGTATTGCAGCCCGGGCATTTGTCGCGTGAGGAACGTCAGCATGGCTTTGTAGGGAATTCGATTTTTCTCCCGCAAGCAAAGCCGTCTTCAGTGCTGACCACGCTCCCTCCAAAAGATGTTGATATGCAAGATGCAGTTTTGTTCCCGAGAGCGCCTGCGAAGGGTTCTTCGTAAAAAAGCAGCCGTTATACTAGATCTTCACACCTTCACACCTGCAGATCTAGATCTTCACACCTTCACACCTGCAGATCTAGATCTTCACACTCTCACATCTACCGATCTACATCTTCACACCTTCACATCTGCTGATCTACATCTTCACACCTTCACACCTGCAGATCTAGTTTTTTGACACCCTCACATCTGCAGATCTAGTTTTTTGACACCCTCACATCTGCAGATCTAGATCTTCACATCCTCACACCTGCAGATCTAGATCTTCACACCCTCACATCTGCAGATCTAGATCTTCACACACTCACACCTGCAGATCTAGATCTTCACATCCTCACACCTGCAGATCTAGATCTTCACACCCTCACACCTGCAGATCTAGATCTTCACACCTTCACACCTGCAGATCTAGATCTTCACACCTTCACACCTGCAGATCTAGATCTTCACACCCTCACATCTGCAGATCTACATCATCACACCTTCACACCTGCAGATCTACATCATCACACCTTCACACCTGCAGATCTAGATCTTCACACCCTCACACCTGCAGATCTAGATCTTCACACCTTCACATCTGCAGATCTCCCCTCGCTCTTCTTCTATTCTCTCTTAAGGCGGGGGCGGTGCCGCCAGAGTGCCACGAAACGCAACCCTTTCGCACGAAATGGACATTGGACGTCCAAAACCTAGGTAAAATTGCGATTTTGATGCGTCGCGCGCAACCCTTTCGCACGAAATGGACGTTGGACCTGAAAAACTGAGGAAAAACTGCAACTTTTATTGGTCGCGCGCAACCCTTTCGCACGAAATGGACGTTGGATGTCAAAAACTGAGGAAAAATTGCAACTTTTATTGGTCGCGCGCAACCCTTTCGCACGAAATGGACGTTGGACGTCAAAAACTGAGGAAAAATTTTGCGTCCCGCGCAACCCTTTCGCACGAAATGGACGTTGGACGTCAAAAACTGAGGAAAAATTGCGTTTGCAACCCTTTCGCACGAAATGGACGTTGGACGTCAAAAACTGAAGAAAAATTGCAACTTTGAGGTGTCCCGCGCAACCCTTACGCACGAAATGGACGTTGGACGTCAAAAACTGAAGAAAAATTGCGACTTTGAGGTGTCAATCGCAACCCTTACGCACGAAATGGACGTTGGACGTCAAAAACTGAAGAAAAATTGCGACTTTGAGGTGTCAATCGCAACCCTTTCGCACGAAACGGACGTTGGACGTCAAAAACTGAGGAAAATTGCGATTTTACTTGGTCAATCGTAACCCTTTCGCACGAAATGGACGTTGGGCGTCAAAAACTGAGGAAAAATTGCGTTTGTGTGTGAAAGCGTCTGTGCGTGTGTAAAAAGCATCTGCGTGCAAAAGCGTCTGTGTGTAAAAGCGTTCGTGTGTCAACGCGTCTGTGTGTAAAAGCGTTTGTGTGTGAAAGCGTGTAAAAGCGTTTGTGTGTGAAAGCTGGTAAAAGCTGGTTGGCCGGTTGTTTTGAAGAAAATGTGTCATTGGAAGGAGGCAGACACCACCATCTGTATTTGCTGTGGTGCCAACCAAGAACCCGGCGATCCAAACGAGTCAGACGATAGCTGGACATCTCAGCAAGTCTCTGCTGGCTGGGCAAAGGTCATGACCGTGACAATACCACACTTTCGTCATCATCATATGAAATATATCAAAAAAACAGTCAGAAGCATAGAAAATGTTTGGGGGACAATGGCAGCCGAGAGATGTTACATCTGCGGGCACTGCAACGACTGCGTTGTGAATCTCGAGTATGAGCATCCTGCTGACTGGCTGGAAGATCTTTCTGTGTTCACAGAGATGCTGGAACTTAGGTCGTGTCCGTGGAGGTGCCCAGATAAAGATCGACCGCAGTAGCCGGATTGCTGCAGTAGTAAAAGCGGCAAACATGCCACATCTGCAGCATCATGGTACCGACCTTTGCTTGGAAGCAGCTTGTGGGAGCTGGAAGGCTTGCATACCGAGTGGCACATGGAACTGAGCGCAACTGGCGCAAATTAATCTGTAGCAGTGTTCGTCTGGAGAGACTGTTCGTGACGAACATGCAAAACCAGTAGCCAACTGTTGTTTGTCTGTAAAGATTTTTTTTTTCCATCCTGTAGGGACATCGGAGAAATGCAGTGAAACAGGTGTCATCCTTGCCATCATGATATCGAACTTGCTATTGTGGAATCATTCACAGCATTCTTGCACGGACTTCTAGATTCTCTTGGATGCCATGGTACGGAGCCTTTGTTTGCCCACCTGTGTTGGCAACTGAGGTCATCCACGGCATCATGGTGCCGAGCTTATTTTGTATCTCAAAGAGCGGATGCCTTGCATTGGATTGTGCGTTGATCATGGTACTGAGCCTGGTCTTGTGCACTTTTGCGATTTTTTAGCATTTCCATTGCAACTATGTTTGCGCACCTTTGTTTGCAACTGAGGTCACCCAGTGGTGCCGCGCTTTGTGAGCGTCTCTGTGTAAAAGTCTCTGTGGAAGCGTCTGTGTGTAAAAGTGTTTGTGTGTAAAAGCGTCTGTGTGTAAAAGGGTCTGTGTGGAAAAGCGTCTGTGTGTAAAAGTGTCTGAGTGTAAAAGCGTCTGTGTGTAAAAGCGCCTGTATGTAAAAGTGTTTGCGTGTAAAAGCGTCCGTGTGTAAAAGCGTATGTGTGTAAAAGTGTTTGTGTGTAAAAGCGTCTGTGTGTGAAAGGGTCCGTGTGGAAAAGCGTCTGTGTCTGTGTGCAAAAGCATCTGTGTGTAAAAGCGTTTGTGTGTGAAAGTGTGTGTGCGTCTGTAAAAAGGCATCTGCATGTAAAAGCGTGTGTGTGTAAAAGAGTCTGTGTATAAAAGCGTCTGTGTGTTAAAGTGTTTTCGTGTAAAAGTCTCTGTGTGGAAATGCGTCTGTGTGTGTGTGCATGAAAAACGTCTCTGTGTGAAAGCGTCTGTGTGTAAAAGTGTTTATGTGTAAAAGATTCTGTGTGTAAAAGTGTCTCTGTATAAAAGCGTCGCGTTTCTTCGCGTTCACGGAATGATGGTGCCGCGCCTTTTTCCGCAATGTGTGTGGGAATTACCATAATAAAATGAGATAGCACATGTCATTCGCAGACTCATGGCACTGAGCCTCCTGTGCACTTTTGTTGCTCACATTACATTTCTTCATGTTTTCTTTCTACCCCCCCCTTTCATTCTCTCTCTCTATCTCTTGCTTTCTCTTTCTCTCTCTCTCTCTCTCTTTCTCTCTCTCTCTCTTTATCTCTGCCCCCTCTTTCTCTCTGTGGTTGCAAGACACATGTCATCTGATGCCCTCTACCAAATATTCTCTTCTTGATCAATCTTACTTTTTCACACCATATCTTTCACACTATTCACCGACTATCTTTTACGACTACCATCCTCAGAGCTGCTTGATAAACATCTTTTTCGCTCTCGGGCCAACCGTCGTCTAGTTTGATTTCAAACCAGTTTTTTGATTTCAGAGGGGATTTTCTGTTGCCAGCCTAGGTCACTTTAAAGGCAACAGCTCTCATGAATTTCGATCCATACCATATTGATCACCGAACTTCAATTCGAGCCTGGATCAGTGCCCATGTTGGATGGTCCTCTCGTGTCCTCTGGAAGCTGAAGTGAAAAATGACACCCCTGGGCCCCTGGGCTCATCCGGAAAAGCTTGAACAAATCATCCAAGTTAGCTCCCCATATGAAAATATAGATGAATGTGGCAAACCCTAAAGCCTAAAGCCTCTCCCAGATCATCATTTTTATGGGTGGCATATTGACCATCAATGAGATCATCCGCCTGTCGGCCTCAGGAGTTGGAAACCAAAGTCACCGATATGATGGAGCTGTCTCACGAGGTTCCAGAGAAGTGGAGTTTCATGAACAAAAAGGCCCGTGGCGGTCTCTGAAGTCCAAATTTGGAGCTTTTTGGAGTTTATGTAGGATGTACTGCTATAGTGTACAGATTATGTACAGTATGTGAGTATATGATAGTATATGTATATATCTAAATACATGGATATGTTATGATATATTATATATATGCAAGTAGTACCCGTGCGAGCCGGGGGCGGAGGTGTCAAAGATGAAAGAATGTGTGCAGGACCCCCTCCCCTGTGCGTTGATGAAACAAACTCTTGACATCTTTCTCTCGCATGACATCTCTTTTTCTTAGCAGTCTCTTGCTCTTGACATCTCTTTCTCTTGTCACCTCTTTTTTTGATGTCTCCTTCTCATGTCAGCTGTTTCTCTTGACATCTCTTTCTCTTGTCACCTCTTTAATCGAACATCTCTTTCTCTTGCCAGCTCTTCTCTAGGCATCTCTTTCTTCTTTTTCCCCACCTGCCAGGTGAGGGTCGTTAGATTTTATCAGAGCTGTTCTCCTCCTCCTCCGCCTCCTCCGCCTCCTCTGCCTCCTCCGCCTCCTCACCCGCCGCCTCCTCCTCGCAGTCCAGATCCCAGTGGGCACAGCCGGACCTCCACCGCGAGCTCCAGATCCCAGTGGGCACAGCGAGCTCCAGATCCCAGTGGGCACTGCCGGACCTCAACCGCGACTTCCAGGTCGCAGTGGGCACTGCCGGACCTCAACTTCCAGATCGCAGCGGGCACTGCCGGACCTCAACCGCGACTTCCAGATCGCAGTGGGCACTGCCGGACCTCAACGGGAAGAATGTGAGAAAAGATGTCAGATAGAATGTCAGAAGATATGACAGATAGAATGCCAGAAAGAATGTCAGAAAGAATGTCAGAAGATATGCCAGACAGAATGTCAGAAGATATGCCAGACAGAATGTCAGAAGATATGCCAGAAAGAATGTCAGAAGATATGTCAGATAGAATGTCAGAAGATATGCCAGATAGAATGCCATGAGATATGCCAGACGATATGTCAGATAGAATGCCAGAAGATTTGCCAGATAGAATGCCAGAAAATATGCCAGAAGATATGCCAGATAGATATGCCAGAAGATATGCCAGAAGATATGCCAGACAGAATGCCAGATAGAATGCCAAATAATATGCCAGAAGATATGCCAGATAGAATGTCAGATACAATGCCAGAAGATTTGCCAGATAGAATGCCAGAATCTTTGCCAGAAGATATGCCAGATAGATATGCCAGAAGATATGCCAGAAGATATGCCAGATAGAATGCCAGATAGAATGCCAGATAGAATGCCAGATAGAATGCCAGAAGATATGTCAGAATATATGCCAGAAGATATGCCAAATAGAATGCCAGAAGATATGTCAGATAGAATGCCAGAAGATATGCCAGATAGAATGCCAGAAGATTTGCCAGATGGAATGCCAGAAGATATGCCAGAAGATTTGCCAGAACATATGCCAGAAGATATGCCAGATAGAATGCCAAATAGAATGTCAGAAGATATGTCAGATAGAACGCTAGAAGATTTGCCAGTAAGAAAATGTATAAATGTCATGGTGGGGATCACACGAAGTAAAGTAATTTTAGTCATCGCCTGTTTCTGTCATCACTTTCTCTTGTCTCCCCTGGCTCTTAACATCTTTTCTTCTTGACATCCCATTCTCTTCGCATCTCTTTCTTTTGACATCTTCCTCTGCTTTGCTGCTTGCCACGCTGTTTCTTCTACACTTCTCTAGCCTACTCTACTCTTTTTTGCTTTCTCACGGCTTCCTGCCCCCACAAAATCACCACGATCGCTCCTTTTGGGACGCCATGTGAAAGCATCGCTCTCTTGTGCTACGCCGTCTGCAACGACGAGCATGGTCACTAATCGGCCGTTACGACTTCATTCAATCGATTCAGAATCCAATGCAATTCATCGATGGTTCGGCTTATGACCACAATTCGACTGCGTGGAGCAATCGCTGGATTGCAAAACACATTAACACCAGCGCACATACAGACTTTGAATTCATCTTGATGCAGCCACGCCAATACGAACTACAAGCACCGAGTTGCGAAAGAGCGTAGAACTACCTATGCAGATGCAACACGAGCAACGTTGACGCAGCCACTCCAATGCAGTGCAAGCAGGGAGTTGCAAAACCGAATAGAACCACGCAGGCAGCAGCAAACAACGAGCAACATTGATGCAGCCACTGCGATGCGAAGTGCAAGCAGTGAGCTGCAAACGACCATAGAACCGCGTACAATGAAAACCCATGAAAACCACCGTTCCAATGCTTTCTCTCCTCTCTCCTCTCTCCTCTTCTCTCCTCTCATCTCTTCTGTTCTGTTTCTCTCTCAAAGTTCCTTTGATAACTGTGTGGAAACTGTAAAAGTATGAACATACACAATATATATATATATATACACACATACATACATACATACACACATACACACATACATACATACATACATACATACATACATACATACATACATACTTACACATATGCGTACATGCATGAATATTATGAGATATAATGACATAGATATATCTGAATAAATTAATGAATAGATATATAAACATATCGATGCTTGGGCCCTTGGATTGAAACACATCCACTGTGACGAACGGCGGTTTGTTCAAACGAAGTGTAGAGGCTGTCTTCTCTGACACGGCACTTTTACAATCGATGTCTGAACATGTTTTTCCCACAAAACCACATGGTACCCGTGGGTAGACTGCAACTTTCACCAAGAGGTTTGATTCGGCAACCACCCCAGACCATCAGCACCTGTGGTAGCAATACTGCAGTGTCAGGGCAAAGTCGTGAAGAGAAAGACCGTGGTTGTCAAAAAGAAGGATCCAAAGTCCTGCCACTTTGACAGATGCGTCGTGTTGAGACTCGGTGGACCGCGTCCAGTGGTCCAGTGCGGTCGATTTTTTTGTGTCAAGGGGTGCAGCCATGCCCAGTCCAAATTAATTAAAATGTTCTAAATTTAGAACACTATTAGAACACAGTCAATTTGGATCATGAAGGAATTACCTAGCCACTCCAAGTTGATCATTCAACTTTCATCAACTTGATGATCAATCAGAAACAGTGCTAGTTGAGGTGTCATCTCAGTAGAGCAATGCCCCAAATTCCTTCTGGTTGATGTTTATACATGAGGTGATATTTGTCAAGGGCGCAGTACTGGGAACTGGGAACTCTTATTCTGGATCCATTGATCCATTGCGCAAAACGTGGAAAATCGCTGGCGTCCGAGGTCACCTTCCAACACGCTCCCAGGCGGCGCCCCCCGACACGCTAAGCGGCATGTTGCAACTACAGATTGATAAGAGGCATCTATAGGCATGATTTATGGCGATCATAAATATAGTTAGATATAGTTAGATATAGTTAGATGGGGTAATAGATTGTAACGAACAAACCTTTTTTGGCTGAATTCTCGCATTTCGGGCAACAGGCGTACTCCCTGGCTGCGTACAAAATGGGCCTTGGATTAAACTTTGCCTGCAAAGCGGAGGACCAAGGGGGTCACTTGGATATGACCCAGGAATGGGTTGGTGTAATAGTAAATTGGTCCATCTATCTATCGATCTGCCTGTCTGTGTCTGTCTGTCTGTCTGTCTATCTATGTAATGCAATGTAGTGTAATGTAATTAATGTTAATGTAATGTAGTGTAGTGTAGCGTAGTGTAATGCAATGTAATGTATGTATATTTGTATCTATGTATAATTGTATCTATGTATAGTTGTATCTATGTATCTATGTATCTATCTATCTAATCTAATCTAATCTAAATCTAATCTAAATCTAATCTAATCTAATCTATTCTAATCTAATGTAATCTATCTAATCTTATCTATTCTTAGTCAATCTTCTCTAATCTCATCTCAATCGAATCCAATCTAACCTAATGTAACCTAATCTAACCAAACCTGATCTAATCAACTCCAATATAATTTATCTATATTTTTTGAAGCCTCGAAGAATGCAATCATATGTAGTTGAGTATATGCATATGTATATATATATATACATGTACGTATATTTTTTTTTATACAATTACGTGATGTATATATATATATATTCTGGGTTTATATCATAAAATGGATGCATTGAGCATGATGAAACACGGATACCACCTACACATCCGTCTGTCCCCAGCCGCTGAGCAGTGCAAGGGTTCTGCCGGGGAAAACCCCAAAATCGATGAGTCCGAACAGTGCGAACCTCATTTCTACTGATTCTACTGTTATTTGATGGCTAGTGTTGGTGCTTTTTTATTACGCCATGTTCAGACAAAGCCAAAGATCAAAGGACGACACGAGCATTTCATGTGGCTTTGATTGGCAACGGATCCGGGGTGGAAAGGACCCTTGTGAGGAAATCTTTCCTTTTCATGTTCACTGCAAACTGTAATCATTGGCTGCGAGTCAACTTTATGTAACCCCAAGTTGCGGATGGTTTAATAAAGTGTAATACCAAGATATACCAAGACTAACCAGATGTGTAGTGCCTAAACACCACATTTCGACCCATACTTATTTCTAAGTGAGTTGGTTTACCTTGGGTCAAAGTGTTGGTTTACCTTGGTGGAACCATCAAGGAACCAAAAAGGTGAATGATTGCCACAAAGGGGGAACATCAGCTATATTGAACCAGTTTTATTCGGGGGAGCAACCCTGATTGACAGTGAAAGCAACTCTAGTTACCCAACAAGATTGCTCATGTTTAACCATCATGGTTTTCATCATGTTTTCATGATGTTTTCCATGGTTTTTGATCATTTCCCCGCTGTTTTTATCAAAAACTGTGGCTTCAAAACACCCCCTCTTTGGAGGATACCGTGGTCATCCCTGAAGCGCCACTCTCGGAGGCAGGGATTGGGATGGGATCCGTCCCAACCTCCCCCGTAGAAAGACGGGTTTTGTATTGAATCTATTCACATTAAATTAGTTAGCTAATACACAATACGAAGTCATTTTAGGGTCATTTTTTGGACGGTATTAATTTAGTATTGGGATGGGATTAGCTAACTGTGGAAATGTTACCCCAATACTATATACCCCGGATTGCCCCCACACACACTGGGGGATGACAACTACAAGTTTGAGAAAAGGAATGACATGACCAGCATGGAGGAATATGACCATTTTTTGATGGGGATATCCGGGATATCACCTAGTTGCCTTTTTTTGGATATTATCAGGGCCCAACTAAAAATCAGCAGTAAACGAATGCAACCTAGGGGGTAGAATGTAGAAAAGCAACAACAATTATGTTGGTGATATGGGTTATTTATATAAGTATAAACTATAAACAGTGGGCCTTCGATATGTGGATAAAATGGGATGGTACAACTAATCAACAACATATGATGTTTGAGTGTGTCTGAAGATCGGTCTACCGTCTACCCAAAATTCCAGCAGTTTATCATCACATTCCCTGCATGATAAATAAACTGTGGGATATAATGGAATATAGTGCGACCAACACTTTGATTTGGGTGTATCTGAAATTCCCATTTTTGGACAAGCCTGTTAACTTGTTAACCATCTACTTTTTGGGCACACCATTTTTCGTGATTCATACCCCTTTATGTACGCGGACAGACACACACACACACATATATATATACACATACATATTGATATAGATGTTAGGGTGTATTTTGTAGCAGCATGCAACAATGAATGTGGGTACAAAGCCTGGTTCAGCCATTTTCGAGTTTTAACCACAACAGCAAAGGGTATGGCACATAATCCTTGGAAGTGAACATACATTGGATTCAGAACACGTTCAATATGTTCCAGCAATCGTTCGATAAAGCAATGGCAATGACCAGTATCAGTCCTGACATTCTAAGTTGAGTGATGAGTGCATGCCTGCTGCAAGGTCAGAACACCGCGCGTGTATCAGTCCTTGGTTTGGGATCATTTATCCAGACGTCTGGCTTTTGTCTGAAACTAGGGTACCCCAAATCCTATAGTTTCTTATCATTTTCCATATGAACATCGTCATTTTAAGGTATACCATATTTTAAAGACCCAGATGTGGAGGAAAATAGCAACCCACTAATCACAGATGAAAGGGGATTGACTCTCGGCCAAACGGACGCACAAAGGCTACTGAATCATCCAATTGTTCGGGACCATGCGTTAAAAAACAGCAAAATGGGTGAGTGTTGTAGTGATCAAGTCTCAAAATATCGAGGTTCTACAATTCTGCTCGTGAGCGTTCCTGGTGATTATTATATATCGTAACTGTAACGTTGGCGGTGACATGTGCCCATTTCAGGTACATTCACTTTATGTATACTCCCCTATTTATAGCCAATCATCCAGTAGGAGCATTAAATTTTCCGAAGCCAACAAAATTGGGGGTTCCATGTCCTTTTTCGATACATTTTCCAACCTTTTCTTCGGGGAGTGGGTTCTCCGATGTCTGCTTCAGGATGAGGATGCTATGTCCAAGTGGGAGGACAATGGCAAGAGGCAACTGGGTCGCTTGGCCATGAAAGTTGGGCTGACCTGGTGAGCTATTTTGGAGCTATGGGGATTTTATATATGGGGATTTCTCATATTGGGCATATGATACTGATGATACTGAGATCATGGGAACATATTTGGGGGGGTACCATGGGGTACCCTACGTTCCGACAAAGCCACATGGCCATTTCACCAGAAAAGGCCTGGTACAAAGTCTTCATCTTTTTGTGGGATTGAATCATGAACATAGTGCGTGGGATGGTTGTTTGATGAGCTTTAGACTACTACTACTGTACGGTACTGTTTCATTTAGTTTGAGATTGATCACATTGATTAGCAAAGTCCCGAAACTCCAGTATGCTATATACCGCGTGTTTTGTGTTTCCATCCCTAAAGGACTCCATGTTGCTCATGGGGATGGCGTGCCCTGCCAAGGCTGTATCAGGACGACAGAAGAAGAAACCTTTTTGGAGTGGGGCCGCTCCGCAGGAAGAAATGACTTGGGGCTTGGGGCGGGTGAACATCATGAAGAGTTCAAAGCTGATTGCAACAGGTCTCCATGATGGTTATTTGCGTTCCTGGGATGATCCAAGGTTTATACGCCAAGCTAAAACTCATAGTTGAAACAAAGAACGGCAAACGTGGCTCGGCCGAGACTGCGGCAAATGGGTTTGGGGGAGCCCGGTGTGCGGTGGTGTAGAAGCCCTTGATGGACACCAACATCTAGGATGGATACCAAGAATTATGCAATTCAGAAATTCGGAAATCGACAGACGTAGGAAAATACAGTTTTTTTGTGTTTTTCCCCACCTGCCAGGTGAGGGTTGTTAGATTTTATCAGAGCTGTTCTCCTCCTCCTCCGCCTCCTCCTCCATCTCCTCCTCGTCCTCCTCCTCGCAGTCCAGATCCCAGTGGGCACAGCCGGACCTCCACCGCGAGCTCCAGATCCCAGTGGGCACTGCCGGACCTCCACCGCGAGCTCCAGATCCCAGTGGGCACGAGCTCCAGATCGCAGTGGGCACTGCCGGACCTCAACCGCGACTTCCAGGTTGCAGTGGGCACTGCCGGACCTCAACCGCGACTTCCAGGTTGCAGTGGGCACTGCCGGACCTCAACCACGACTTCCAGGTTGCAGTGGGCACTGCCGGACCTCAACCACGAGCTCCAGATCCCAGTGGGCACTGCCGGACCTCAACGGCCAGATAGAATGCCAGAAGATATGCCAGATGTAATGTCAGATAGAATGCCAGAAGATATGTCAGATAGAATGCCAGAAGATATGCCAGATAGAATGCCAGAAGATATGTCAGATAGAATGCCAGAAGATATGCCAGATAGAATGCCAGAAGATTTGCCAGATAGAATGCCAGATAGAATGCCAGAGATATGTCAGAATATATGCCAGATAGAATGCCAGAAGATATGCCAGATAGAATGCCAGATAGAATGCCAAATAGAATGCCAGATAGAATGCCAGATAGAATGCCAGAAGATATGTCAGAAGATATGCCAGAAGATATGTCAGAATATATGCCAGAAGATATGTCAGATAGAATGCCAGAAGATATGTCAGAATATATGCCAGAAGATATGCCAGATAGAATGCCAGATTGAATGCCAGAAGATATGTCAGATAGAGTGCCAGAAGATATGCCAGATAGAATGGCAGAAGATTTGCCAGATAGAATGCCAGAAGATATGCCAGAAGATATGCCAGAAGATATGCCAGATAGAATGCCAGAAGATATGTCAGATAGAATGCCAGAAGATTTGCCAGATAGAATGCCAGAAGATATGCCAGAAGATATGCCAGAAGATTTGCCAGGAAGAAAATGTATAAATGCCATGGTGGGGATCATTCGAAGTGAAGTAATTTTTGTTTTTTTGGTGGGAGATCCATGTTGGTGTTCAGTGTAAGTCAGTTTGCAGCGGTTTTGGATGATCACATTCGCTTCGCTAACGGCTTCACCGCCGTTTTTTGTGTTTGCCAATCATTTTGTAAAGGATTTTCTATGATTTTCTTGTAGAATATGGGATGGTCAAGTACTCAAAAGTTGGCGTCAAGGATTCATAGGATTCTATTTGAAGGAAACTTTAGAACCCCAGAACAAGTTTGAGGGGAAAACGTTCCCTCTGATCCGCCGGGTAGATTATGTGTTGAGTCTGAATGTAGGATGCTGGGGAACGTAAACGTTGGCAATTTTTGGGATTTCAAATCGTCACAACTGCAGCATTTGGCCAGCTCGGGGCTTGAACCCTTTGTTTTCCTGCTTATTATGGGATATTCTGGGTGAATATGGTGAATTTCAATCATCCACTTACAGTACATGGTGCATCCTACATCATCCTACATATCTCGGCAGTTGTCAAGTTTTGGCAGGAACAAACCGCCACGTCATCCCTTCCCCGTTTTAGATAAACGTCAAACAGAATCTTTGGTTTAGTCTTCAAACTGTGATTTGGGGTCACATTTAAGGTG